>CM034532.1:51739943-52094943 GCA_020002185.1 Paraescarpia echinospica | reverse complement strand
CGTCGTGTGTGATGTGGATGCAGCCATGCTGAGCGTGCAGTAGATCGTCGTGTGTGATGTGGGTGCAGCCATGATTAGCGTGCAGTAGATCGTCGTGTGTGATATGGGTGCAGCTGTGGTGTTGAGCGTGCAGTAGACAGTCGTGTGTGATGTGGGTGCGGCCATGTTGTTGAGCGTGCAGTAGATCGTCGTGTGTGATGTGGGTGCAGCCATGATGAGCGTGTAGTAGATCGTCGTGTGTGATATGGGTGCAGCCGTGGTGTTGAGCGTGTTGTAGACAGTCGTGTGTGATGTGGGTGCGGCCATGATGTTGAGCGTGCAGTAGGTCGTCGCGAGTAACTATGTCGCCGTTGCAGGAGCCGACTGGGGGACATGGGGAGAGTGGAGCGATTGCCTGTGCAGCGGCCTGCAGCTGAGATACCGGGAGTGTGATGTGGATCCGTGCGATGGATTCTCCCTCGATGAGCAAGCATGTGACTGCGCCCCCTTCGATCCCGAAGGTATCGTTACAACACGCAGGTTTAATATCATTTACAAAAGTAGAATTCTCCTAAAATGAAATGAGGTGAAACCTGATTGAATTATCCACAATGCAAATGCGTTATCGATTATGAGACTATTGTAGACCTCGTCAACGTTTTACTATGGACTGTCACGGCAAGTAGACAGTTAGACAAGTCGAAAAGTCGCACCGAGAGTTTTGTTATTGATTAATTATTTTATCTCAGTGTTAAACTATTCCTCTGTGGTTATTGTGACCCAGCGGTTCTGAATCGTTACTGGTCGCGACAAAAATTCGGTTCGCGGGACGTCCTTGGTGACATAGTCATAATTGTCATAATAAAAATGAATTTAAATGAAAACCTTTATTGAACTTGCTAGGAAAGCTAGGACTCGCTGTAGGGTCTTGGTGATCCACTCAAAATGGTTGGCGACCCAATTCTGGATCGCCACCCAGGGATTAAGAACCGCTGCAAGACCCCGGTTGCTGGCTCCAGATGATCTAGTTGTGACGTGTCATTGCAGTTGACTGCATCATGGTGCGTATGGCGGAGAGTCTGTACGGACTGACGGCCGATCCGTGCAACTGTAACAATTACTACCAGTGTGACATCGACGCCAACTACACCGTGCTCGGCATCTTGCGCACGTGTCCCCCGTGTGAGATCTGGAGTCAGGAGCATGTGACGTGTGTACCCGACTTGAGTATGCCAAATTGCACCAACTACGCCACAACTGAAGGCATTGGTAGGGCCGCAACATCTCCGCCTTCTCACAATTACATCGTCAAATCACAGTATCACCAAAGTTGTAACATCATATTCATGACGTCGGAACGGGGTGAATATCCCTGGGGCTGAGGGTCGCCAAAAACCTCCAATTCCATCCCCTTGAGATTCCCCGAAAACCAGATTGAGGCTCTCAAAAAACTTTCAGTTGCACCCCAAAATGCACCCGTTCCCTGAATATTTGGGTGGGGTTAACCCCAACTCCAGCCCCCCACAAAAAATGGGGACCAGCCTTCACCAAGCGCCCCCCCTAGATTCCGACGCCTTAGTTATTAATATATGTTGATATCATCTGTGTCTGTAATGACAACCTGTGTATATCATGCGACTAAGATCGTCACTAGTGAATAATAGGTAATACAGCGACGACGATTATGATAGAGATAAGAATATCGAGATGCATGACTTTGTTAGAATTCTTCTCAGTCTTGAGATGCGTGCCACTTATATAGAAGTAATAGAACGTAGAAAGACAGTAAGGTTCTTGGCTGGTCACCGACTTGCAGGTAACTGCACCTTGCTGCCCGTGGAGAACAAGCCTGACAAGTTCATACTTGGCGGAATCGAGATGGAATGCGCCCCAGGGTCGACGTTCAACCTCACATACTGCACGTGTGTCTACGTGGAGCCACGTAAGTATCTAGGCACTGCATGCACTCCAGATGGCTCGGGCTTCTCTGGTGCCTCACAGCTATATAGTGCGAAGCTTTGTGATATTAGTATGAATTGTCATTCGTTCTAATATGGTCAATGCCAGTTGATATAAGACTTGTATTGTCCGAGCCACTTTGGTCTATGCAGCATGCATGTTGTATGACTCTCGCTAGTTCGATCCGATAACGTAGATTGGTCACACAAAAAGTCCATGGTGTACAGCTATACATGATTCCATACGCATCACGTGCTGACAGAGCATTCTAAACAAGTAAGTGCTCTCTTGTTTGATAAATAATGTTGGCTTACGTGATGTAGCGGAGGTTATGTGACTGCGTGCACTCTGACCGTTACACAACAGTGTATTCTTGGTTTAAAATGTATCCCTACTAGTCGAATCTGGACTGTAACTTATGGTGATGTAAGTTACATACTTCATAGACTTTAACCTAAGGTGGTATGTCCGACAGGATTCATGGAATGTAACCTAAAGTGATGTGTCCGACAGAGTTCAAGGAATGTAACCTATGGTGATTTGTCCGACAGAGTTCATAGAATGTCGCCTATGGTGAAGTGTCCGACAGAGGTCATGGAATGTAACCTATGGTGATTTGTCCCACAGAGTTCATAGAATGTCGCCTATGGTGATGTGTCCGACAGAGGTCATGGAATGTAACCTATGGTGATTTGTCCGACAGTCTATATGGATTATAACCTACGATGATTTGTCCGACATAGTTTATGTGGACTATAACCTATGATGATGTGTCCGACAGAGTTCATGGACTATGACCTATGGTGATGTGTCCGACAGAGTTCATGGCCTAGCTATAACCTATGGTGATATGTTCGGTAGAGTTCATAGCCTATAATCTATGGTGATGTGTCTGACAGAGTTCATGCTGAAGGGTCTGACGTGCATCACGTTCGACCTGGGCTTGGACTCGTTCACGGCGACCCACGGAGTCTGGCTGAGTCACGAGAACGTCGAAATTGAGCCAAATTGCGGCGTGTCCGGCAACTGCGGTCGGTTCAGCAGCGCGGCCAAGAGCAACATCCAACTGCCCTACTTCAGCAACGCCTTCGACCAATTCAGTGAGTTCTCCGTCAGCTTCTGGTTCAAGCGCAGTGCAGGCAGTGCCGGTTCACGGGCTCTCATCAACAACTACGCGTGCAACATCGCCAGCTCCGTTGATATCTGCTCCCGTGGCCCGGGAGTCGTCGCCGCAGAGATGAGGAACGAGACAGGCGCGGTGGTGGCCCTTGCAGACTTGGCGGTAAGTAATGTCACTAAGTGGGATGGTGGCCTTCGCTGATCTGGCGAAAGTGACGTCAGTGAGTGGGGTGGTGGTCCTCGCAGACCTAGCGGAAGTGATGTCAGTACGTGAGGTAGTGGCCTTCGTAGACCTGGCGAAAGTGTTGTCAGATGTCAGAAATGTTATCGTGACGTTTGTGCATGGTAGAATCACAAACGATGCCACATTTCTGAATGGTGCGCGGTTGGACACTTTGCGTTATAATAGCTGATTGTATGGCGTATGTTTGCAGGCCGCGGACGCGAAGTGGCACCATTACGCCATAGTCTACACCGGACAGGCCATCATTGTTTACATAGACGGCGATAAAGTCGGCGAGGAGGACTTCGTCGGTGAGTGGAAAGCCGTAACCAAACCAACGTATAACCAGTCGTCGAGTAGTAATGACTCGTCGAATCAGATTGTGTAACGTTGAAAGAAAAGTCTCCCGCTCATTAGTAATAAAATACAGGATTGCCATTATCTACAATTCTGGGCGGACTTTTTTTTTAAATGTCTTCGTTCATCCGTATAGTCCCATCTGACCGAGCTCAATCTCGTCACAAACCTGCCCCCTATCTCTGGCACTCCTTCAGCCACATCCCGCGAATATAGCCTAGACTAATGATATCCTAACATAACAATTAAGTACCCTGTTGTGTTTATTTTCACACGTTTCTTTATCCAGATTTTTATCCCTTAATGGGACTAAGATACATATAGTATTTTTCTGTTTTGTTTAAAAAAAACACTCGTGTTGTTTGTCATCATCTGAAGTAGGCAGTATCAGTAATTGGCTTTGTCCATTTCCCGTGTTTCGCAGAATTTGAATAAAACGTAACTTAGGTCAAACAACTTATCGAGGGTTATTGGTTGAGACGGTTGGGACTGGAGCAGCCTATGATAGAACTTTTCACGAATCATGCATAAGAAATACATTTATAAAATGCCAACAAGTTAAGCAGTTAATGTTATATATATGCTGAGGGCGGCTTTGACTCCTTAATGGGAACAATTGTGTGGAGCGCAGTGGCACTGTGGATAGAGCATCGGAGTACCAATCGAGAGAACCTGGGTTCGAATCCTGTATTGCGGTGTCGAACTTTTAGTTCGACACCTTGCGGCTAGATATATATTTGTGTAAGAATAGTCTTCGTGCATTAATTGCAGAATGGCTGAATTCTTCCCAGATAAGTCAAATTGGTGTTCGATTGAACAGGTCTGCCAGGAAGTAAAGTGTAAAGCGCCTTCAGCAGTCTTAAGGATTGGATACTGCGTTACATCAAAACTTACCTTTACTTTTTTACAATAGTGTTAATCAAGATTTATTGACTGATTGATTTATTGATTGTTTGAACAGGAAAGCTTCAGAGAGTGAAAGCTCCGATCGTGATAGGGGCACGTATTTGCAAGGACGAATACTTCGACGGCTTCATGGACACGGTAAGATGGCAAGCTAGCAGCCTGGTGTGCAGGCATAAAACACTACACGCTGCAAAATAATCAATGATTAAACTCATTACAACTGAACAGAGAGAAATTGTGGAAACGAGTATTAGATTTCTTAGCATTCTTCAGGATAATTATTTTTTTTAATGAGCAAAATGGTAACTATTGGGTTTACACATGTTTTTTCTAATAGTCTGAACAGCATCTAACTAAATTAATGTCTGCTTGAGTTTGGTTGGTCTACTTGGAGCTAAGGTGAAGACATTAGGACTCTGTTAAGAGACGGAACTCGAACAAAAACGTCTATTCTTCCACAGGACTGGTCACTGTGTGAGGCGAATGTTATGATAATATTCAAAATACCTCAAGACATTCAGCATTATATTAACCTTAGCAGTAGGCCTAATTTATCTAAAGTCAGTTTTAAATTCAGTATTTGTACAGCTATTATTTGTCAACGATGTTAAACGTACATGCCACAACAATTGTCTTACTGAGTAAACATGAGTATGCCTACAGTATGCCTACACGTTAACACTTGCACACCATTAGAATGCTCGTAAATTCCGACTGCAAAGATTGCAAGTTTGGATAAGAGTTTAACGGTGATAAAACAACTCGACTAGAAGCTATACTATTTCGTGAGTATCATGTGACATGGACGATCTCGCTACCTGTGTCAGCTACACGTGTGCGTGTTCACGCATAAATAGTTAATGGGCAAGCAATCACCATGTCAAGTTTGGGCACACTTCACAGAAGAAAACACATTGACACAAAAATATTGATTTTAATATGCCTATTTGCGACGTGTCGCATACAATGAATAAAGAAACATTTGCAAAAACGAATGGTGTGACGTCACTCAGTTTAATCCCTTATAACTATAAACTCTTGATGGTTTTCTATGGATCTCATAAGCTGCAATACTACAATTCGTTGTATCATATTTCCTTGTTTCTTTGCAAATAAATAAATCTTAACACGTTCTATTTTTGATTACAGATAAGTTTCGCCAAAGGTGCGTTTAACCAAGACCACGTGACTTACCTGTATACGTACGGAGACAGTTGCTTGCCCTGAGAGGCCATGGCGATCACCAAGACGGTGTGCAATTTCAAGATGAAATATTCGAATTGGTCATTTGACACAGTGAAGAAACTACTCACTCGGGCGATACATTTCAAGTTCAGTGCGCTGCGTATTACGTACGGCTTATAAAAGTACCACCGAATGGGAATGGAACTTCGAAATGAATCAACCACTTAGAATAACAACTGGATTTTGAAACTGAATTGAACTACATTCAACATTAAAAGTCATATTTAAACAGACTTCAAAAATCATGGCAATTCACATTTAAGCCCTGAATGTAACCAACACATACATTTGCTAAACATTTGGAAGTCGTCAACTGGATGTCGGGTTTATGTATCATTTCTCTTCTCCTGCAAACGAATGTGATGTTGTGTTCATGTAAATACATAAATATTGCTAACCGTCGATGTTCGTATTACCGTTATTCTCATGCAGGCGTAATACTGTAATGTGGCTTCTGTGTTGTAACAAAATTAATGTCTTATATTAGTTAATTAGAACGTAATCAACATAGAATGGTACCGAAAAAATAAACCCCGTAGACATTTCAGTACATTCTGACAACAACTGCAAACATTTTAGGATAATTTAGGTGTGCGCAATAAAAAAATCCATGTTGGCAATCTGCAGGATGGGTCCGTGACCCCTGAATTACACCACAAAATCACATGATGACGACCGTTTTGCCCCGCATAATGGAGGTAAAATTATTCATAAATGTTTTACAAATGCACTTGAAGTCAAAAAATGCCTGTAAACACTAAACACCCGATGTTGCTCTTGTCAAAAGTACCTTCAACCTAACCCTAACCTTCAACCTAACTCTAACCCTATACCTAACCCGTTATGCACACCAAACCAACCATTAGAGGTCATTTGTAAGTGAAGGGGTAGCAGGAAGTTGCTTGTTGGCTGAAAGTTTGTCGCCAAAAGACCAAAAGACAACGCTAACAAAGAAAACCTAAAGAAGAACGAGAACTGGCGGTGGAAGTTCTACAATGAAGGTATAAACATGAGGCCAAAGGGCAGAGTGAGATGGAAAAATTGCAACTTGACAGCCACTACAACCACGAAGATGATACATATATATTGGATACAGCTATAGGTATACCAGTTTTGTTGCATTAATTACTACTAATTGTAAAAGGGCTTCGTGGTGTTTATCGTGGTCATCGACGCAGACCTGCAGATGATGGACAACAAGATCATCGCTGTTCTCTGGGCTGCAATGTGTCCACTCTGTTTTGCAATGGCAGAGCAGATGCTCGCAACGTTGTCAGCACAAAATACATTGTATCTCATCACGCCCCACGAGCAGCAATTCCCGGTCTGGGTAACGGGTCAAAACAGCAGGTGGTGTTAATTGTATGATCAAGTCTGGCCCACTGACTGTGACAATTAATAGGCCCTCCCACTGACCACACGTGGCTACTGTCTCTTAGGTAAAAGTTTGATTAAAATAATTCCCCTTGTGCTGCCATGTTGTGGTGATTATGCTAACTAGAACAGCTGTCAAGTGACCATGCACACTATGCGTACGTGTCAGCCTGTGATTATCAAAATTGCTGCGATTATTACCCAATGTATGTCCCCCACGTTCGCATTTGCCTAGTCAGCTCGCATGCCCCACCCATGCTCGTTTTGATTGTGTAACATAACAAAACAATCACAATAAAACAATACATAAAAATTATATTAGTGGTGGCCATTTTTTTTTCTGTTATAAAGTCGTATGTTTGTTTTTTAACCATGGTTCTGCGAATATGCATGGGCTACAGTTAATTGATACTAGTGAAACATAGTAGTGATATTGTTTGATAATTCTGAGTGTTGGTCAGAGCCTGTCTGGCTGAGCATTGTTTAGACCGGGAATTGCTGCACTTGGGGCGTAATGAGGTGTACTCTCTTAACTGTTAACAACATGGCGAACGTATGCGTAGTATAATATAAAGGAAATGTTTCATAAACATATAAAACATGGCCGATATGTCACAGCACGCACACGTGCACGCGCGGGCTCAAAGGGACGCACACACTGCCACTCTTGAGACCTCGAGCGGAACCCATTGCACCCCACACCTACGAGCATGTCGAAGGTGTACTGAATAACTGAATAACTGAATGGATCTTCTCTCGGTCGCTTCCTCTGTGGATGGAAGGAATGAGGGTTAACTTTGCACTATATGACATATCACACAGACACATCCACAAAAGATTCGCTACAATACAGAAAGTCATGTTGTACTTTCACACGGTTACTCATATTGCACTGTTTGACACAGATACTCGCATTGGCTCTTGTTTTGTGAGGACGACACGGTCACAATCAGAAAATACAATAAAAGTAAAGATAATGGCAAGTTCTTGTAATGCGCGTATCCATCCTTACCTATCGCTGGGTTCTGTCGTAGGAGACGTAGCATGACGTCACGTAACTAATTATAACCTAAACAATCTGGTGTAAATTGTACACAGAAAAGTCTTTTCAAAGACTACATAAAACTACTTTGAACATAAATAAATTCTGATATGGCACCTTGCAAGCGGCAACTCAGGGCAAAACGACACCTAGTTTGCAACGACTGCCAGAGCTGGGTGGATTTTGCGTTGTCTGGCTGTCCAAAATCATGGGCAGAGACCAAAGATGACGGATTCACCTTTCGGTGTATGGGGTGTTTGAGGGTGGAATGTCTGATGAAGGAGGTGTGTAAGTTGACGGATATAGTGAAGGAGATGGAGGCGAGACTCAACATAGAAATAGATGGAGCAGAGAGGGATGACGCGGAGAGAGTTGAGAATTCTACAACACAGAAGGAGCAGAGTTGTGACATGGAGACTGAAGAAAGGAGACTGAGAGGAAGGAAGGTGACCAGTGTGAAGGAACAAGACATTGAGAAAACAGAGGGACGGAGGAAAAGTGTTCGACAGAGGAAGAGAAAACGGGCCAGTGGGGATAGATCAGCAGGTAGTCAGACTGTAGAGAACGAGGAGAGACACGACAGCGATACAGGTGGTAAAGAGGTAGATACCACAGAGGCAGTTGGCAAGACTGTGAGACAGAAGACTGATGGAAGAAGACAGAGTGTTCAGCAAAAAAACAGAAAACATGACAGGCGTGAAGGTGACAGGGGAGAAAGTGACCGTAGTGAAGGAGGTAGCCGGGGAAAAGGGACGGGAGAGGAGAGAAGAAAATGTGATGGGAGGAAAGAAGAAGGGACGAAAGGAAGTGAGAGTAAATGTGCTAGAAGAGAAGATGACAGGAGGAAAGGGGACAAGAGAAAACGCGACAGGAAAGAAGGGAATGGAAGAGAATGTGACAGGAGAGAAGACGACAAGAGGAAAAGACAACAACCAGACATATGCAAACCGGAGGAGCTACTCCGAGGCAGTGATTGAGGGGGCAAAGAGAAAAGAGAGAGTGTTTATGGGCGATTCAATTCTGAGAAAAACAGACAAGACTATATGCGAGGGGAAGGACGTTGTTGTATGTCTACCGGGGGCTAGGATAGAGCATGTGACCGAAAGGGTAGAGAAGGTATTGGGGCATGGCAAGGGAGGGTCTATACTAGTACACGTTGGGACAAACAATGCAGACAAGGAGGGAACAACTGGTATAGTTCAGAAGTACAGACATCTAGTGAGAAAGCTAAAGAAGACAAGAGTGGAACAGGTTATTCTCTCAGGAATTTTGCCAGTAATGGGAGGAAGGGGGGCAAGATACAGAAACTGTAAGAGGATGGCGATCAACACACTAGTTGAGCAGATGTGTGAGGAAGAGGGCGTGGGATTCATAGATTTATGGGGGTACTTTATTGGGGGAGAAGATATGTACATGAGAGATGGCCTCCATCTAAGTGGAAAGGGGGCAGCAGTATTCTCAGAGAAGCTGCTGCGATCTGTTGACAGTGGGACAGGTTGCATCTATTTAAACTAAATTCGCAGGGGGGACTCGCAGAGAAGCCTGAAACTGGAGGCATAGATAAAGGCAGCAAAAATAATTCAGCAAAGAACAGTCTGGAAAACTGTTCTGAAGCTGGGTATAAATGTGTTTGTTTAAATGCAAGGAGTATAGTAAACAAAAGAAATGAACTAAACATTATGGTAGAATATATTGACCCTCACATAATAGGTATAACCGAATCATGGGCAACCACCGATATATCAGATGCCGAATTGGGACTGACAGGATATGTAATGTTTAGGAAAGATAGAATAGGAAGAAGGGGAGGTGGAGTTATTTTATATATTAAAGAATCTATCCAGGCTTATCAAATAAAATTAGACAGAGAAGCAGATTGCGAAGAAGCTGTTTGGTGTAACATAGTTACAGGAAACTCAACGTTAACGGTTGGATTAGTTTATCGAAGTCCAAACATAAGCATAGAAGAGAATGAAAAAATACAAAACGCTATAAGGGAAGTGAGCAAACGGGACTGTGTTATTATGGGGGATTTTAACCATGGGCATATAAAATGGAAATCTCTACAGAGTATGGGTAGTGAGGACCACAAGTTTTTAGTTTTAGTACAAAATAGTTTCCTTTCTCAACATGTGCTAGAACCAACCAGGGGAGAGAATGTGTTAGACTTAGTTTTGTCCTCACAGAATGAATTAGTTGACAATGTTAAATTATGTGAGCCTCTTGGAAGTAGTGATCACAACCAGATACATTTTACCATTAAAGTAAAATCAGAAATAAATAATAAAAAGCAGTTGAGGAGAAATTTCCACAAAGGAAGATATAAGGAAATGAGGAAATATTTAGCAAAGATAGACTGGAATAATACACTGAAGAATAAGACAGCAACAGAATGCTGGAATATCTTAAATTGTAACTCCAGAAATGGTAGCTAAGAAAATCAGGGCTATGAAGGAAAATAAATCACCTGGAGTGGATGGTATTCCACCCAAACTACTAATGGAAATTGTAGAACAAATTAGCATACCGCTTGCAACAGTTTTCAACTTGTCATTAGAAGAGGGAGTGGTTCCTTTAGAATGGAAAGAAGCAAACATTATACTGTTATTTAAAAAAGGTTCGAGAAACAAGTCAGAGAACTATAGACCAGTGAGTTTAACATCAGTGATTTGTAAATTATTAGAAAGACTAATTAAAGATCACATGGTGGATTTTCTTGTTAAACATAACTTGATAAACCCATCTCAACATGGGTTTCTAAAAGCGAGGTCATGCTTAACAAATATGTTATGTTTTTTGGAAGATATCACTAAGTGGGTAGATGATGGATCACCAGTAGATATCATCTACTTAGATTTTCAAAAAGCTTTCGACAAAGTGCCACATCAGAGATTACTGCTTAAACTAAAAGCCCATGGCATAGGAAATGGTATAATTAACTGGATAGAAAAATGGCTGATTGACAGAAGACAACGGGTAGTTGTTGATGGGGAGGCTTCAAACTGGAAATCAGTTTTGAGTGGGGTTCCACAGGGATCAGTACTGGGACCTATATTATTCTTAATATATATAAACGATTTGGACGATGATATAGCTAGCAAGGTGTTGAAATTTGCAGATGATACAAAAGTGTTTAGAAGGATTGAAAGTGATGGGATAGACAGCATTTACAAGATGATCTTGACAGGTTGATCAAATGGTCTGAAAAGTGGCAAATGTTGTTCAATTTTGGGAAATGAAATGCCTCCACACAGGACATGGGAACGAATATGTAGAATATACAATGGGGGGAACTGTACTAAGTACTACTGTAAAAGAAAAAGACTTAGGGCTGACAATTAGTGCTGACATGAAGGTTTCAGAGCAGTGTGGAATTGCAGCTTCAAAGGGAAATCAAATCCTTGGATTGATTAGGCGAAATATAGCATATAAAGAAAAAGAACTAATAATACCACTGTACAAAACAATAGTTAGGCCTCATTTAGAATATTGTATACAAGCGTGGAGGCCATACCGCAAGAAGGACATAGATATGCTAGAAAGAGTACAGAGGAGAGCGACTAAAATGATACCCAAACTGAGGGATCTTAGTTATGAAAAACGCCTAAAAGAATGTGGTTTAACAACACTAGAGACCAGGAGATTGAGAGGAGATCAGATAGAAGTGTTTAAAATATTGAATGGTTATGAAAATATTGATAGAAATGTGTTTTTTTCAGTTAAGAAAGATAGAAAGACTAGAGGACATGAAGTTACATTAGTAAAGGAGCAGTGTAGATTAGACGTGAGAAAGTTCTCATTTTCACAACGGACTGTGAATGAATGGAACAGATTACCTGATGATTGTGTGGGTGCTAGTAGTGTGAATATGTTTACAAATAAAATCGACACATACCTCAGAAGGGCTGGATATATGTAGATAAAAGGGTTGGACTCTCGATAAGCCAAAGGGCTTCCTTGTCCACCTGCCATCTAGAATTCTCTGGATGGCAATCTTGTTAAAATCTTGTTAAACATCCGAGATGCTAGCTCGACTGTTACGTCACTTCCGGTAACGTCACCACGCCTACTCCGCTTAAAATGGCGGTATCGAAACGAAAGGAATAAAACCTAGTCTCGCTTAACCGACTCTCGCCTGGCTGCGTGACTTCGCCAGGAAGATAGTCTAGCTCAGAGTCGCGTTTTGACTGCCCACTTGTTGACGGCCATGAGAGCAGCCACCTAGTGAATATGCATGTGATTAAAAGGTACTAAACTACGAAAAAAGTTTAATGTCGGTTTATATTTGTGTGACATGTTTCAATACAAGTTTAATGTTGAATAGTTGTTCTAGTATAGTATTATCTGATAAAAGTGTATCCTTATTTAATTTGTTATTTCATAGTTGGCCTGAGAGCCAATCATCGTCTCTCCCCGAATAAGGGGTAAAGCCCCCTACCGGTAACATTGGCAGGGGCTTAATATTCAGGCCGTAATGAGGGGCCAATGCTGCCACCTCACCGCGCCTGGATAATCGAGGCTAACTAAAACCGCATATAGGGTCCTACAGTAGAACTGGGAGTGGAGGACGATATTTGAATAGCAAGTAGCATTGAGACGGCCGGATTGGTGAAGACGCTTGGTGGAGACAGGAATGCAAAAACAGTGAGGGTGAAAGAAAACAAAAATCGATGAGCAGTATATAGGCCTATCAAGGCAGTAAGCCTGTCACGGCCTGCATTTCACCGCACATTCAGGGAGAAGAGGAGAACAACATTGTAATTTCCCACTAGTGGCTGTTCCACCGTGACGTCATGCCCGTTGTTTGACCATCTATTATTACTATTATTTCAATTAATAATAAAAAGCTTATAGATCGTAATATTATGTCAAATCAGCTCTCCGTTGCTGCACACATCCACGAGAGCATAATGGTGAAGGTATTCACACTTATAAGCAAGCAGTACAAAATGCCCGCAATCGCCATCGTTTCCCCTGCACGGGACGAGGAAACTTCACCAACTAAGCAGTTATACAGGGTTTTAATTTAAATATAAATGGACGATCGACGCCAGTATGTCTTCATACAGCTGCTCTGCTTTAATTGTCAATCTTCAACACTAATCTCGCTGTATCGTCGCCTCTGACCTCATTGGTAGTCGGCATGCCTCCATCCACAACAAACCCACCCACCTTGTACACCACCTTCCGGTCCAGTTGTTCTCAAACACTTTCAGTATCGTTATTGCCCCAGGGCCCCCTAGACTTTTGGAATTTGGCGTGCCCGTAGACTTTTGTGAATGGGCCCACGTGACCGTGCCTCCCCCCGTCTTCCGATGTCACCAGTCGAACCGAGGCAGCGGAGAAGCTGACGTTACGGCGGCGGGACACCACTTGGTTCGGCCGCCTGTGGATGTTTTTATGCCCCCCTCTCTAGACTATCCTCTCTGGATCCGTCCCTGCGTCTGATATTGTATCCTATATCTCGTGACTACCCCTACCTTCTTCCCTGTATCGTGCAGCCTGGTATTCTCCGTTGCACCTTTGGCTCCAACCATACATCTCCAATAACCATTCTGACAAAGTCACCTCATTGCAGTCTTGCGTTATCACCTTCCTCCAAATTGATGCATGTCCAACTCCCCACCTTGCTGTCCAAACCAGAATTGCTTAATTTCTTCATGTTCACACTTCTCGAATAACTCTTTTTATCCCCCCCTCCAGCGGTGCTTCTAACAAATGCGTGTTTTCCGCTATACAATGGTCATAATATTATCGTCTGCATCATCGTAACAACATATTTCTTGCTAACCTTCCTGCTGATTACATAGATTCCACCATCCTTATATGCGCTTCTGACCCTCCCAATAGTATCTGCGTTAGTGTAACCATCTCTCTCGGGACCGTGTCACTATAAGGCATATACATACATATATATATATATATAAATGTCAATGAATGTTCTCAGTAACACATTTCTCGCACATCCAACCTCTTTTCTACCAGTTACAAAAGGCGCCGGAACCGGGGTTATGGGACTGGAGTGAGCCCACCCAATATTTTGGTGGTGGGGGGCTGGGCATAGGATTAGCCCACCAATATTTCAGGAAGAGGTGTGCATTTACGGGTGGTAATATTTTGGTGGTGGGGGAGGGTCGGAAATAGGACTGGCCACAATATTTTTGGAAGGGATGCATTTTTAGTGCAATTTGATGTTTTTGGTGAGCGTGAAGATGTTCTTAGGCGAACCTCAAGGGGGATGCAAATCGAGGTTTTGGAGAGCCCCAAGGTGGGTTTTTGACGAGCCTCAGTGGGAGTGCAACTGGATGAATTACGAACGTCGCCGAAAAATATTCAACAACACCCTCCCCCCGTCTTCCGATGACATGATACGACAGCCCACCCAATATCAATTTCGTTCCTGTGCCATCGAGCTGTTTTAACGCGAATATTTTTATTTGGCGAGTGTTAAAAAATGTGAGCATTTTTTCATGTTGCCTATCTTTATATTCACGAATTTGGTGCAGTTGTCACGACAGAGTTTACGCTGGTAATTATAAATATACATAGCACACGTGAAAATATGCAATGGGTGGGAGAGGCCGAGGAGAGTAATTCTAGGAATGACATAAAAGGAGGGTTCGAAAAAGGAGTTGATGCGTTGGCCAAATTTCTATCACTTGAACATGGAACGCAGTGGTGCAGTGGCTAGAGCTTCGGACTCTCGACCAAGAGAACCCGGGTTCGAATCCTGTGCTGCGGTGTCGAACCTTGGGCAAGTTCGCTTACTCTACGTTGCTCCAGTTAATTCACTCAGCTGTATGAATGAGTACCTGGCTACATACATTGGTGGACATTTGTATACGAACAGCTGAAAGCTTCCCAGAGAAGTCCAAGTGGTGTTCGATAGTTCGGATCTCCAGGGAGTAAATTGTAAAGCGCTTTGAGCAGTCCTGGGGACTGGAATCTACGCTAGAACTTACTTTGTTTACTTTTTTAACGGACATCTATAAAATGTCGGTTAATGTTTTGAAATTATTAAATTATACTTCAAATAAAAAGAAAATATAAAGATACCTATATTGGCTAGGGTGCAACGGAATTTTTTATTTCCGTATCAGCCCCAGGACTACTACGCGAACTATTCAATCAATACCCGTCATTTTTGTTGCACGGTATCAGCATCGTTACGCTCCACTGCACTTGCTCGCTTTTATATTCGGCAGATAGCTGCATATAATTTTTACTATATGTGACGTTCTGTTACCCTGTTGCATGCAGACAACACCACCATTATCATCAGGCAACCATTTAACATACCAGAAACCATTACAGATCTAACGGAATGCCTATATACTGGTAAACATTAATTAGCCTATACATTAAAGTTTATATTAATTCCCACAGATGCCGTAAATAGTACAGTCGAACCCAGCTTTACAGTCATCTCAGTAATGCAGCCACTTCGTCACCCTAGGATAGTCCCAGTGACAGGAAATGAATCTCGTTAATATGGTCACCTCGCCAATCAGGTCACCGTTGCCCGTATAATTATTAAAACAATTGTCTTGGTTGTAAATGCAATCATTGATAAAACACCCGCTCTCATCCGGTCGACCAGAGTAAGAAAATAGTCTCCTAGGTATATTTCCTACAGCAGTTGTATTGTGATTTCCCCAGCTTTAAAATGGTTTTCAAAAACTTCCTATTTGGGTCCTACCCCGACACGTACATAGCCCGAATTCAAACTACCCAAATTAAAGGGCGTTTTTATACGGTGTTGACATTTTTATTACTCCAGTAAATCTTACGTAGTTCCTACACGCCACCGGAAGCCTTACTGGGGCATTAGGTCGGGTCTGATCAGGCTGATACGTCTTCTTATCAGTCAAGCATGGCGATATGTTCAGGCAGTGGCCATTGGTCTTTCCACGTACTACATGCAGCGCCGCCTGTCTTCAGGTAGCGACAAAAAGTACCGTACGTAAACCCACTGTTACTCGACACGGTAGTTAAATTTTGTCTTTGAGACCTAGGATATACTTTGATAATGTTTTGGTAGCGTTAAAAGTGGTTGTAAACAACCATCGTGATAAGGTCTACTGCAAGCCCTGATTGTTATTGAAAGGACCAGACATTTCGCTATTTACTTTTACTAAGTTTTAGCTGCACAAGTTACAACAGGGAACCCGGAAGAACAAACCGTGCTCCACAGTGTTCATTTCACAGGTGACTGCAACAGTTTGGATATCGACGTCTCGACTCTACTTTTAAGCATGGCAGACGTGAGTACATGTATTCAACAAGTAGTGTTCGACTGTGTTATACAGTTATACTCATGACTGTAGTGTCATGGTAATTATAGACGCAAGCCTTGCTAAGTTGCTTGAGTTGCGACTCCACAGAAAGGCGGTGAGTGTCACACTCGCCTGCTAGCTAGATCAGCTACCCCCAACACACGGACAACCGTTACTTTTACTTTAGTAACGAGCTAGTTCGCAGTAGTGTCGTAAGCTGCATAAAATAATGGAAGTCAGGGGTTGCAGAATTATTATGACAAGATGAAGTAAAGCACGGAGTCAAAATGTTACATTGATAACAAATATAACTTTTAAAGGTAACTATTCAGTAGGTCCTATAAAGAGTGAATGGGACACAGACAGACGTAGCAGTAAACAAGTTCAAGTAAACAATTAAACGGTGGTCATTGTTATCAGAGTTGGGGTGAAGTTGGCCTATTTATGAGCCTACTTGATGATACATGACCCATAAATTAAATAGGCTCAAATCACCCATTGAACTGATAACAATGCTGCACCAAATCACTTCCTGTATGATTGTTTATGTAATGCTACTGGTAGTAGACGTGGTCATAATTTATCAAGGTCAGCCACAAGAATCAGGGGTGGTCTCAATTTTAGTTCACATGATTTGAGGGTTGGACATTTGGGACCGAGTGGGTAAATTTTCAATGTTCACAATTTTGCAAGGAGTAAATTTCATGCAAACAGATTATGTGCATATAATGGTATACCCGTATAATAAATTATTTGAGTGTGGGATCACACTCCAATACACATGATTTTGGTGTGTGAATGATGTTAAAGTCCCCTGATTCCTCAGGTGATATATAAAATTGTTAACGACCACTCCCTAACACCCTAATCATTTAAAATATAAAAATGCCCAAAGCAAGACAAACACCACTGGCCAAAGCCATCCTTCAGGGTGTCAGAAGCAGAAATATTTCTGGCTTCACTTTTTACCAATTAAATGGGTATATTTACAACTTTTATGTATTAATAAAAAAATTCTTGGTGCCAACGAATTGGACCTTTTCAAAAGAGTTTTATTGAATGAATTACAACCCACCCCTATCGTCACTTCTTTTTTGCAAACAGATGTGTTCATACACAACTGTTATTAGTATCATATACCGGGGTGACAGGGGAGATTAATTGGCTAAGCATCATCTTTTCCAGGTGTCATATTGCACCTTTTGTGGAATGCAGTGGAACAGTGGCTGGATCATCGAACTCTCAACAGAAAGAACCCGAGTTTGAATCCTACGCTGCCATGTCGAACCTTAAATTAGGCAAGTTTGTTCACTCTATGTTGCTCCAGTTCACTCAACTGTATGAATGAGTACCTGGCTATAGACAGTGGCGGATATTTGTGTACGAATAGTCTTTACACATTAATTGCAGCATGGCTGAATTCTTCCCAGAGAAGTCAAGGTGGTGTTCAATTGAACAGGTCTGCCAGGGAGTAAAGTGTAAAGCACTTTGAGCAATCCTAAGGACTGCGTGGATACTGCATTATATATGAAACTTACCTTTAGTTTTACCTTTTAAAGTGTTCTGTTAAAAAGTCCATCATGTAGAGGAAGGTAGGTGACCTTCAGACTCCCAACTGCAGCCTACCTTGAGCCTTACCAACAACCTCAAACTCATCCATTCAAGCAGAACTGTTTTCCTTCAAGCGGAACTCTTACCTCAGCAGGGGAGGAGCACCCTAGCCAGTAGGCCAGTAGTATCAGACATGTCAGCAATGCAGCAATAAACGTTGTTTAGATAAGATATGTGTCACTTTCTAATGGCAGAAAACATAAAAGTAAAGTAAAGGTAAGCGCAGTATCCAGTCCTTAGGATTGCTCAAAACGCTTTACACTTTACTCCCTGACAGAGTTGTTCAATCGAACACCATCTCGACTTCTCTGAGAAGCATTCAGCCATGCTGCAATTAATGCGCGGAGATTATTTTGTACATAAATATCCACCACTGTCTTTAGCCAGGAACTCATACCTACAACAGAGTGAAGTGGAGCAACATCGAGTGAATGAACTTGCCCAAGGTTCGACATGGCAAAATAGGGTTTGAACCCGGGTTCTCTTGATTTAAAGTGCTCTATCCACTGAGCCACTGTGCTAGACATAATAGTCCAGCAGAAGAGGGTGAAACGTGGATTTGGCGTCTACAGTTTTTTGTCTGCTGATTTAGGAAGACTAGGGTGTACACTTTCAAAAAATGCCGGGTGACACTTTGTCATCCTTGGGCAATTTTTTATTTTGCATGTTTTATTCATACCCTCTCCATCATATTATTGTAGAATGAAAAAATGAAAAGTCCCTGAAAACATGTAGTGACCTTCACCTTTGTAGGTTCGTTGTCGCCTACTGGAAGTGCTCTGTGATAATTGTTTCATCGGTAATATTGATAACAACATTTGCCAGCATTAAAACAGGTGTACATTCACGTTCCACATTAACTGTTTTAATTTTACCAAAATACAAAGCAGTATAACTAATATTGGCAAAGAAAGATCAACTGTCTGGAAGGAATCCAGAGACGTGCAGCAAGATTAATAAAATCACAATTTTCTCACAAAATAAGGGTTACTGAATTAATACAAAAAAAGAATGGGCACACTTACATTGAGTTACAAGATTGGCGGCATATTTTGCATTTAACTTTAACCATTTTATTATGAATAAAGGTGATATGTCAGTATTTTTGTATGCAAAACACAGGGAGGATCATTAATTATTTAATAAGTGAACTTGGTGAAATTATTTTAAATTATAAATTTAAGTAGAGTAAATGTAAGTACATTTAACCAGATATAATAAAATTACTTTGTCTAAATATATTATATCAAATGTCATTTTAAAACCATACCAGAATGGAATGATTTATCTGGTAACTTTCTAGCGGCCTACATCATTGCCAAGACAGGCTGAAATTTAAATGGTTCTGGTAGTTCCAAGTAGGCCTAAAATGGTGTTCCGATAATAACTCACCATTTTCTCTATTCGGTCGTTGAGTTAATCATGTATTTATTTGAGCAGTAGAAGACAAGGCAGAAAGGCTAATTGAATCTGGGCCAGGCAGGATTGGAACAATCATTAAATGCAGTAAAATATACAAGGACGGCAAACATCATCAACTTGAAGAAAACTTACATGAAAACGGTCACTTCACTTTAACATGTCACAAAAACGGTGTTTCAACTTACACTTCTGTGACATAGATTCGGGAATATCTCAAAAGACAAAAGCAAGAAGTACCCCCTTCACATATACCCCCAAAGATTTATTTACTCCAGGGTCGTAGGGCTTCAGGCCAGTTCCCGTGACGTGGACATCAACGATGTTCTCTCACATGAGTTGGCACCCATTCCCACATCAATGTTCACAGAGGTTGGCGAAATGAGGATTTCAAAGGCGAAATGTGTCCTAAAGAAACAACTTCAAGTTGAAGTGTCAGCAAGGCATGTATCACATACAGGAGTCACAATCATCGATGGTTCAGCCCTGCTCTGGGTGGTTCACTGGCCAACATGTGGGACAGTGAAGGAGTTTGTGACCAATTTCAGAGGTCTTATTGAAAAGCTACTATGTAAAGGCGATGTGTATCTTGTCTTTGACAGGTACCATGAGTACAGCCCAAAGAGTGTCACTAGAGGCTTCATGACCATGGAAGTGAGCAGAACCCACCAACTTACGGCAAATACCGAATTGCCACCACAGAAAGTTGTGTTGACAGTAACCGAGAACAAACAGCAACTAACTGACATCATCTGCACAGAGATGATACATGACAAGTTGTTCCACCATGACAATCTAAACCAACACAAGTTAATTATCACAGGGCAACACATAACTCCTGTGGAAATCAGCCATAGTGGAGTTATCATTCAAAGTAGAGAGACGTGAACACCACTCACGAAGAGGCCGACAACATCATAGTACAACAGATGCTAATGGTTGCCAAAGTAGAACCGAGTGGAATCACTGTCTTGTCTGATGATACCGACGTGTTCGTGCTCCTTCTACATTATTACCTGAATGATCATCTGAAAATATTGGTGACAATGCAGTCTCCAATCAAAGACCGAGTTACTGTTGATATTGGCATGACTGTGGAGAAACACAAAGACATTATTCCAGAAATCATGCCAGCCCATGTGTTTTCGGGATGTGACATGGTTGCCTGTTGTTTTGGCATTGGAAAAATTACTGTTCTGAAAGTAGTGCGATCTGGTCATCATTCTCTGTCACTTCTGGGTCATATTGATGCCCCCATGCCAGCTGTAATAAAACAGGCAACATCATTTATGGCTGCTTGTTATGGACAATCAAATTGTCATGCCATGTCAGATGCACGTTTGAATGTGTGAGCAGCCCAAACCGGGAAAGGATTCACGTCAATGCCAAAACTGTGCTCACTGCCACCGACCACCGAAACATCTGAGGAAAACGTGAAACGAGCACACCATCAAGTGTGTGTGTGGCGCTCTCTTAAAGATGCAGACCCACCAGAACTTGACCCTAAGAAATATGGATGGAAGAAAGATGTGCACAGCAAATCATTATCACCAACCACCGTCCTGGAAGTCGTGTCACTTGCACCTGCTGCTGTCTTACGCCTCGTCAGGTGTGGATGTGAGAATGACACTCCTTGTTCTTCTGCTAGGTGTGGGTGCACCAATGCAAGGCTGTCATGTACTGTGTTCTGTGCATGTCATGGTGTGTGCTGTTTTAATACACATGCTTCATAATGTCGTTATGTATGACATTTCACATGTGAATGTGCTGGTTGAAAACAGTGGGACCTTCACATTAAGGCTGCTTTCAATGTCAAGGTCAATCCATAGCCATGAGAAAGTGGCCATATTTGGATTTATGCATATAAACAATAAATGTTCAATCATAACATTTCCTGCAGTTATATCTATTATTTATTGGAATAATTGTGAAATTACAATGATATAATTAGGTTATATGACCAAAACACAGACACAGTGGCGGCCATATTACATTTATGCAAATTAACAAAAATGCCGATCATAATATTTGTTTCAATATTTGATGGCACGAGTCTCCAGACACTTAATGTATTTAGAATAATTTTGAAATTCCAGCCATAATTGGATATATAATAAGAAACTGATATGGAGGTGGCCATATTGGATTTTAATTATTAAGCAAATTGCCCAAGGGTGACAAGGTGTCACCCGGCATTTTCTGACAATATACACCCTAGTCGTATTAAATCAGCAGGAAAAAACTATAGACACCAAAACCTGGTCCAGCCTAAATCTTGGATTTGTCTGCTGGACTATAAATGGGTACTTCAGCTTCAATCAATGCTTACAAGGGAGAATATTTCAGTTCCTGAAATAGCAGCAAATAAAATGTAGATAAGTAACTGTAATTACAAAAAAAGGTATGTTCTCTCCGAGTTTCAGTTTATCAAACAAGCACTGAAATACTGCTACAATATTGAATTATTTTATTAATACAAATGTTAATTGTTTGCATAATACAAATGTGACAAAATGACTCAGCAAGGCAGACCAACAATACATTACAGTGAATGTATAGAACTATAGATCCCATACCTGGGTGGATATTGAGATAAATGTAATGTTTTTCTGATTAACCAGGGTGAGGACATCTATGATATAGCACCGGCAGCTACAGAAACAGTGAGGGATTTCAGTAAGCTGATTGGTCGCTTTGATCAGAAGCCCCGCCCTGTCAGTGTGAGACCCTTAAAGGCTGTGGTTGGGTTGAAGCCAATGCAACTACCCCCGAAGAAGGCTCCCGTCAGTCCTGGGCCGCTCACCCCGGGTGCAGTAGTGTCCCCCGACGTGGTCAACAGTGCTCGTAGACAGCTCACTGTCGTGTCCAACAAAAGGGAGAGTTGTGTGAGGGCCAGTCAGTACAGTCCAGTGGCATCAATTCCGCAGTACGACAATGCACCACTGTTGATCCCAAGCAAGAAGAAGGCTGCACCGCCACCCACTGGCAAGATCGCTGAGGTCAGCGAATCACCACCGCCGCAGAATGGTATGAGTGGCATAGACCAGAGGCCGCCACAAGCAGTACCTGTTGCGAATGTGAGGCCAAACAGTGCCCGACTGTCACAGGCGGGGTCAGTGTTACCCTCAGTCCAATACAACAATGACAAGATGGACAGAGTGTCCAGGTTGTCCACCCGGTCATCCACCTATGCTGATATGCCGCAAAATTACAAAAAGCTACCCCTGCCGGATGTGAATGACCCTCCTCCCCCTAAACCGAGCAGACCGCCACACGTTGATCTGCCAGCCCCAGAGGATGGTAAGTATCTAGGTGACCGTAGCAGAGAATGAGTTAAGACATAATTTTGGATTTAGGGCAGGGCAAACAGGGCAGTTATCCAGGGCCCCCCACAATATATTTTTTATGGGGGCCTCCACAAAACAGGTTTTGGATAATTCCTTTGGGGTCGAAACATTTTGGATGTAACTTGAGTGCTTCAATATGATGCAAATTGGTGTTCTGAATGGACAAAAATTGTATTTTTCAGTGAAGTCCCTATTAAGAAATGTAAGAAGGAGTGAGAACAAGTATGATATAATACCCAGCCAATGACTGGCTAGGGGCCCCCACAGTCCTAAATAATACCCAGCCAATGACTGGCCAGGGGCCCCCACAGTCCTAAATAATACCCAGCCAATGACTGGCCAGGGGCCCCCACAGTCCTAAATAATACCCAGCCAATCAGTGGCCAGGCGCACCCAGTCATTAATCCGGTGCTGTTAAGACAACAGCAAAAATTAGGTTCTGGCCAATACAGTGTACTGAAAGTTTCAGAAGAGACTGTTAACTAACTCTGTCTAGAGATTAATGTTTGGATCACAGTAACAACTGCTGTGTTAAGTTTGAAAAGCGGTTTTAAATGGCAATTGTTTTTGCTTTCCACAGTTTCCAGTCTAGGATGCCTTTAAATAAAAAATTATGCATTTGTATAATGGCCTGCTGATTCCAAGATAATAATAATAATAATGACAAACTTCTATTGCGCCTAAATCCCCAGGAATCTGAGCTCAGAGGCACAACATACAAAAATCTTTGGGAAAAATTGTTAACAGGGACAAGCAAGAGTCGTCATTAGAGCAAGGGACCACTGAAGGTTAGGGTGGGAATGCAATTTCAAATAAATAAGACTAGTTTTTTACGGAAGGTATTTATAGTCTCAGATGATTTTAAAGGGATAGGGAGTTGATTCCAGATTTTGGGTGCAGCTACAAAAAAAGCATGTTTGTCGATATTAAGCTTGGTTTTCGGAACAAACAGTCGTTGTGAAAGAGATGATCCGAGATTCCTGGGGATATCGGAAAAATGAAGGAGACTAAACAAATAGGATGGGTGTTGCATAGAAAGGGTACGATATGTGATAGTTGCTAATTTGAATTGTATTCAATATGTAACTGGAAGCCAATGCAACTGTCTAAGTATAGGGACCGAGATGGTGAGAAACGAGGTGCTTTTAGTACTACACTTGCTAAACAATTCTGTACACGTTGGAGTTTAGCGAAGTCCTGTTTTTAGCATTATCGTTTAGGAGTGAGTTGCAGTAATCAAGGCGACTGCTAATTAGAGATACTGATATTGTTTTAGTAGTAGATAAAGACAAATGACGCCGAATTCGGCAGAAATCACATATATGGCAGAAACAGAATTTATATACTTGAGATCTGTTTTTAAGTGACATATTGATATTGACCATTCAAAGATACATGACTCTTGCATAAATGTGAACCTGTTTGAACTACACATTGACATGTGTTGTATTTGTGTTTTCAGTTCTTTGTGAAGATATTTATGATGACGTCTGTCAGCGGGGGCCTGAAAGCAGACAAGTGTCAATGATGTAAGTCTGATGAACATATGGACGGACAATAGAGACAGACAGACAGCAGTCAGGGATGACAAAAAAACACATTGTTGTAAAACCTCTTTTAATGTTGTGATAATTCACATGTCTGAATATGGGCCAGTGTGTAGACACAGGCTGTGTGTAGACACAGGCTGTGTGTAGACACGGGCAGAGTGTAGACACGGGGCTCTGTGTAGATATGGTGCTGTTTGTAGCCATGGGGCTGTGTGTGTAGACACGGAACAGTGTGTAGACACGAGGCAGTGTGTAGACATGGGACAGTTTGCAGACATGGGACTATGTGTAGACACGGGGCAGTGTGTAGACATGGGGCAGTGTGTAGACATGGGACTATGTGTAGACACGGGGCAGTGTGTAGACATGGGACTATGTGTAGATACAGGGCTGTTTGTAGACATGGGGCAGTGTATAGACACAGGGTTGTGTGTGTAGACAAGGAACAGTGTGTAGACACGGGGCAGTGTGTAGACATGGGGCAGTTTGTAGACATGGGACTATGTGTAGATACGGGGCAGTGTGTAGATACTGGGCTGTTTGTAGACATAGGACAGTGTATAGACCCGGGGCTGGGTGTAGACACGGAACAGTGTGTAGACACGGGGCAGCATGTAGACATGGGGCAGTGTGTAGACACAGGGCTGTCTGTAGACGACCGGGGCTCTGTGTAGATATGGGGCTGTTTGTAGATACGGGGGAGTGCATAGACATGGGGCTGTGTGTAGACATGGGGCAGTGTGTAGACACAGGGCTGTCTGTAGACGACTGGGGCAGTGTGTATACACAGGGCTCTCTGTAGATACGGGGCTCTGTGTAGACATGGGGCAGTGCGTAGACGTGGGGGCTGTATGCTGCAAAAGAAGTCATAAGCATAAATGTAAGATAGTTATAATGTGCATTTGTTAGGCAGCGAGAGTTTACACGTTGCTAGCACTTGCAGGACACTGTTGCCATGTCGGCATACATTGACGTGTTGATGTACTTGCAGATCAGAGATTTTGGAAGATGAAGACACAGGCCCTCCTCTGCCACGTAAGGCTCACTCTACTCTCTTAGTGGCTTCCAGCCATCATCATCACCACACATAATTGTTACTAATGTACTACTGTTTTTGCTTTCTTGTAAATATGAGCAATACACTAAGTATAGACTCTGAGTAAACTCACCCCTTGATGCTGAGTAAGTTTTTGTGTGTAAACTCTCCACTTGATACTGAGCAAGTTGTTGGGTGTAGACTTTCCACTTGGTGCTTAGCAAGTTGTTGAGTGTAGACTCTCCACTTAATGCTGAGCAAGTTGTTGGGTGTAGACTCTCCACTTGATGCTGAGCAAGTTGCTGAGTGTAGACTCTCCACTTCTACTGAGCAAGTTGTTGAGTGTAGACTCCACTTGGTGCTGAGTGTACGTTCCACTTGATGCTGAGCACGTTGTTGAGTGTAGACTATCCACTTATGCTGAGCAAGTTGTTGAGTGTAGACTCTCCACTTGATGCTGAGTAAGTTGTTGAGTGTAGACCATCCACTTGATGCTGAGTAAGTTGTTGAGTGTAGACTATCCACTTGATGCTGAGCAACTGGCTGAGTGTAAACTCACCACATGCTGACAGTTAACTTATTCTTTTTACACATATACGTGTCTTACTGTGTAATTTGTTAATCACTGCCTTCCAAATGCGAGCTGGGTATAAATTATCGTGTTTTATTTAAGTTTATCTAATTAATTGTTTCTTATTCTGTTAACAGGCCGCCAGAGTAAAGACAAGGTAAGTGTCATCTGCTGAATAATGGTCTTAATCGTAAAGTAATGATTTCCAGTTGACTTTTTATTTAGAATTTGTTTATTTTATTGAAACAACTCAGTTTGATAATTTCACCAGGTGTTTGTTAAAAATGAAAAGTAAACAACTTCCACATGTTACAATTATTTGTCTTCTGGCATACATGAGCAATATATGACGACCGCATGATATCTTAGTGTGATGTACTCCCGTATAGTCATGTACTGTCTGGCGTGCTGTAAAATAATCCTTTGCTGTCTGATAGGCATGTGCAATCTGATAGTAATATGTGGTCTGATAGTCATGTCATGCGTGATAGTCATGTGTTGTTTGCTAGTTACGTGGCATTACTATCTTAGTCATGTTCTGTCTGATAGTCGTCTGTGTTGTTTGATTGTCACATGCTGTCTGATAGTCATGTGCTGTTCGATACTCCTCTACTTTCTGATAGTCATACTGTCATGTGCTATCTGATAGTCAGTCATGTTTTGTATGCTGAGCATTTGCTCTCTGATTGTCAAGTGCATTCCGACAGTCATGTGCTCCCTAATAGTGATATGCTGTCTGATAGTTGTGCTCTCTGATTATCATGTGCTCTCTGGTAGTCATGAGCTACCTGAAAGTCATCTCCTACCTTATATAGTCATGTGTCTGCCTGTAATAACTCTCATTAACGAATGTTTTTGTTTGTTTTTACAGGGAGGTCAAAGTTCACTCAGTGTCAGGTGAGTACTACCCAAGCAAAACTACTTTTACTTTTAATTCTAACAGACATTGTAAATGCACGGAACACACCAAACATATCAAGGACATTCTGATGGTTGTGTTTGATAATATCAAAGACATTCTAATGGTTGACTTTGATTACATCAAGGACATTCTAATAGTTGTCTTTGATCATATCAAGAACATTCTGATGGTTATGTTAGATCATATCAAGAACATTCTGATGGTTGTGTCTGATCATATCAAGAACATTCTGCTGGTTGCATTTGGTCATATCATGGACATTCTGATTGTTGTTTGATCATATCAAGAACATTGATGGTTGTGTTTGATCATATCAAGACCATTCTAATGGTTGTGTTTGATCATATCTAGAACATTCTGCTGGTTGCATTTGGTCATATCATGGACATTCTGATTGTTGTGTTTGATCATATCAAGAACATTCTGATGGTTGTGTCTGATCATATCAAGACCATTCTAATGGTTGCATTTGGTCATATCATGGACATTCTGATTGTTGTGTTTGATCATATCAAGACCATTCTAATGGTTGTGTTTGATCATAAGTACAACATTCTGCTGGTTGCATTTGGTCATATCATGGACATTCTGATTGTTGTGTTTGATCATATCAAGAACATTCTGATGGTTGTGTCTGATCATATCAAGAACATTCTGATGGTTGCATTTGGTCATATCATGGACATTCTGATTGTTGTGTTTGATCATATCAAGAACATTCTGATGGTTGTGTTTGATCATATCAAGACCATTCTAATGGTTGTGTTTGATCATATCTAGAACATTCTGCTGGTTGCATTTGGTCATATCATGGACATTCTGATTGTTGTGTTTGATCATATCAAGAACATTCTGATGGTTGTGTTTGATCATATCAAGACCATTCTAATGGTTGTGTTTGATCATATCAAGAACATTCTGCTGGTTGCATTTGGTCATATCATGGACATTCTGATTGTTGTGTTTGATCATATCAAGAACATTCTGATGGTTGTGTTTGATCATATCAAGACCATTCTAATGGTTGTGTTTGATCATATCAAGAACATTCTGCTGGTTGCATTTGGTCATATCATGGACATTCTGATTGTTGTGTTTGATCATATCAAGAACATTCTGATGGTTGTGTTTGATCATATCAAGACCATTCTAATGGTTGTGTTTGATCATATCAAGAACATTCTGCTGGTTGCATTTGGTCATATCATGGACATTCTGATTGTTGTGTTTGATCATATCAAGAACATTCTGATGGTTGTGTTTGATCATATAAAGACCATTCTAATGGTTGTATTTGATCATATCAATGACATTCTAATGGTTGAGCCTGATCATATCAAGGACATTCTGATGGTTGTGTTTGATCATATCAATGACATTCTAATGGTTGTGTTTGATCATATCAATGACATTCTAATGGCTGTGTTTGATCATATCAAGGACATTCTGCTGGTTGCATTTGATCATATCAAGAACATTGTAATGGTTGTGTTTGATCATATCAATGACATTCTAATGGTTGAGTCTGATCATATCAAGGACATTCTGCTGGTTGCATTTGATTATATCAAGAACATTCTAATGGTTGTGTTTGATCATATCAATGACATTCTAATGGCTGTGTTTGATCATATCAAGGACATTCTGCTGGTTGCATTTGATCATATCAAGAACATTGTAATGGTTGTGTTTGATCATATCAATGACATTCTAATGGTTGAGTCTGATCATATCAAGGACATTCTGCTGGTTGCATTTGATTATATCAAGAACATTCTAATGGTTGTGTTTGATCATATCAATGACATTCTAATGGCTGTGTTTGATCATATCAAGGACATTCTGCTGGTTGCATTTGATCATATCAAGAACATTGTAATGGTTGTGTTTGATCATATCAATGACATTCTAATGGTTGTTTGATCATATCAAAGACATTCTGCTGGTTGCATTTGGTCATATCAAGGACATTTTGATTGTTGTGTTTGATCATATCAATGACATTCTAATGGTTGTTTGATCATATCAAGGACATTCTGCTGATTGCATTTGGTCATATCAAGGACATTCTGAATGTTGTGTTTGATGATATCAAGGATATTCTGATGATTGTGTTTGATCATATCAAGGACATTCTAATGTTTGTTTGATCATATCAAGGACATTCTGATTGTTGTGTCTGATCATATCAAGGACATTCTGCTGGTTGCATTTGGTCATATCATGGACATTCTGATTGTTGTATTTGATCATATCAATGATATTCTGATGATTGTGTTTGATCATATCAAGGACATTCTAATGGTTGTTTGATCACATCAAGAACATTCTGATGGTTGTGTTTGATCATATCAAGAAGGAATTCTGATGGTTGTGTTTCATCATATCATGAACATTCTGATGGTTGTATTTGTTCATATCAAGGAAATTCTGATGGCTGCGTTTTATACTATCAAGGACATTTTGATGATTGTGTCTGATCATATCATGAACATTCTGATGGTTGTATTTGTTCATATCAAGGACATTCTGATGGCTGCGTTTGATAATATCAAGGACATTCTGATGATTGTGTTTGATCATATCATGAACATTCTGATGGTTGTATTTGTTCACATCAGGAACATTTTGATGGTTGTGTTTGATCATGTCATGAACATTTTGCATTGTGGGTGTGTTTGATCATAACATGAACATTCTGATGGTTTTGTTTGATCATATTATGAACATTCTAATGGTTGTATTTGTTCATACTATATAGTCACTCAGTAAGTTAAGACAACTCCACGTACTGTACTTTTGTTCAGGATTATTACACTGCTGTGATTAGAAATTTCATAATTTCACTGTATTTGTTTAACTAAATGTATGGTTTCTGCTTGCAGGAAGCCACCTCCAATGGAAGAATCACAAGGTAGGCTTCTTGCAGTAGTTGGCTCACACTTGAGTAAGATCCTAAGTGAGGTACAATGACGTACGACATGGGTGTAACCTGTGTCTGTGTATCTTTCCTTTCTCATGCAGTTTGATGGTCTTTCTTAAGCATTTATACATATAAAAACAAATATCTAACATTGTAGGAAATGTAAATGCCAGAAAATGTTTAATAGTAATGTGCTAGTGAGACCACTGCATACAGTTGTCATAACAGATACAGAGGTCTGAGTAAACTTTGCCCCCCCCCCCCAATATACTTGCATGCCATTAACTTTGGCCCTTCCAATATTTAACAGCTTCAAATACATATGCTTTGAGAAACTGGGTAACAAAGGTTGATTCATGTAATATTAATGATAATTTCTGAAGACAGGTTGTCATTGGTATTGCAATCGATATTTGAGTAAATAGAGAAGTAAACTGAAATATCTGTATTCTGTAGATTTAGATATTATAGTCCCACTTGACAATCTTTTTACTGTAATGTGACATGAGTCTTTTACTGTCATGTAACACAAGTCTTTTACAGTAATGTGACACAATCTTTTATTGTAATGTGACATGAGCCTTTTATTGTAGTATGACATAAGTCTTATTGTAATTTGACACTAGTCTTTACTAGTGGAGAAAATGTGTCTGACATGTAAAAAGCAACTTCTGTTGTTAACTACCACTGGTCGTTAACTCTAACGACATTAAGCAGAGGCAGTTGGTTTCTAGTTTTCTTATTTATTAATTAATATGACATCCTTAAGACTATAATAACAATGTTGAAGGTATACTGCCTAACAAATTATGTTTAATAAGCCTCTAACAATGTTTGCAATTTGAAAGTTTCGACCCCTAAATGTTAAAATTGTAAACAAAACATCCAGTTTTAAAACAAGCTTTACTGGCAATATGGCTGAGGCGTGCTGAATTAACCACAATTCCCTTTGATGTTCAACGATTTCCCATTTTCCTACGTTCAACACAGCAGACTTCCTTTTGTAAATTATTACGTTGACTAATTCCAGGTAGAGGAAGGACTGCCTCCCTTTAAGAAATATTATGCTAAGAAAATATGTTTATTTGTTCTACAGATGTGTACGAGGAGGTGCAGCAGAACGCATGAAGCAGACGCCACAGGAGGTGCAGCAGAACGCATGAAGCAGACACCACAGGAGAACACATGAAGCAGACACCACAGGAGAACACAAGAAGCAGACACCACAGGAAGTGCAGGAGAACCCATGAAGCAGACGCCACAGGAGATACCTCGCAGGAGAACACATGAAGCAGACGCCACAGGAGAACACATGAAGCAGACGCCACAGGAGAACACATGAAGCAGACGCCACAGGAGGTGCAGGAGAACACATGAAGCAGGCGCCACAGGAAGTGCAGGAGAACACATGAAGCAGACGCCACAGGAGGTGCAGCAGAACACATGAAGCAGACGCCACAGGAAAGGCAGGAGAACACATGAAGCAGATGCCACAGGAAGTGCAGAACACATGAAGCAGACACCACAGGAAGTGCAGGAGAACACATGAAGCAGACGCCACAGGAAGTGCAGGAGAACACATGAAGCAGACACCACAGGAGAACACATGAAGCAGACGCCACAGGAGGTGCAGTAGAACACATGAAGCAGACGCCACAGTGCACTGACACTAAGTACATTTAGCCTATTCCAGTTTTGCTTTTTTGAACATTCTTTGTATATGGGCAAGTCTGATCCGTTGTGTCTTCAATAGGAGTGTAAATATTACTTATTACTGTAAGTATTAAATCATTTCATGGTTGTCCAACTTGAGACATGAGTTTTGTAGATCTAGTTACTTAGTTAAACCAGTATACACTGCTGGGACGATTTTTTTGTAGAATATGCGAATGGCTGAAATCTCGCAGGAGGTGGTTTTGTTTTTAGAATCATTCTCTGCGAGTCAAATTAGTGTGTAAATGTGGTTAATCAAACAAAAAGATCTAAATACTAATAAAAAGTGCCATTTAAATTGCCATTTTGTAGATTTTTTTACAGCTGTGTTGCATTGTGCTATGTGCAGATATTGAACATTACCTAGTACATTACAGACTAAACGGGGCACATGTACAAAACAACCAAATTAAATTCTGAACAATATATGGTTATTTAAAACTCCAAAAAATAATGTTACATTTTAAAAGAAATTCTGATGGTTTCAGATTTTGGTATTCTCCAGTTATTCATGATGGAAAACCAATAAATAAAACGTATAAAATTATCTAGTTTTATGATTATTTTGTAGTAATTGATATTATGCATATTTTAACTTGAAAATTTAGATTGATATCTTTAAAAAACATTAAAATAAAACAAGCATTTCTCACAGGAATTATTTCATTGTTTATGATTTTGAATAAATTAGTTAGTTTGTAATGCTTTATTGATATATTTATAGTGTATAGATGTACACGATAAAATTGTTTATTTTAATGCCTTGACTTGAAGTATAGATATTATATACATAAATTTGATGTTATATTGTAAAATATATCTAACTGATTTTATTCCACCTTTCATTATAACATGGGACATGGATCATAATGGGTGTAAATATTTAATTATATTTCTTACCGTTGGCCAGTAATTGTTTATGAAAACAATATAACAAGATCTTATGCTGTGTTCACACAGAGTAAAAACCGGTTTACCTAAGTGGTTTAACTTCAAGTGTATGAAAATTACATTGCTTGGAACAATTGCAGAAAGGATGCGTGGCATTGTGAACAATTGTACATCACAAACTCTTTTAAAGTTAAGTGTCTTAAACTTTTCTGTGTGAACACGGCATTAGGAAAAGTTAACATATTTGATGCAGAAATAGTGCACATGTATAAAAACACAACCTAAAATATTTCATGTTTATTCCTTAAAAATGTCAATTAAGTGAGTAAAACATGCATTAATTGCCAAGGATTCCATTTTAAAGACAACTGGTTGCAAGTTAACATATTGACACATCAGCATACTAAATATTTGACACCGTGAAACATTTCATACTAACTTTTGAAAAATATTGCTTATTTGGTGTTGTATCTTGAAGTTGACATTTTGTGGTTTGGATTAAATGTGGTATTGAAATCTGGTATGTTACCACGACAACAGAGGAATACAGACAAGCACATATTTCCCACATGAACGACAAAATGTATACAACACAATCTGGGTAATAAAGTATCATCCACATTTTCAACCCGAAACATTTCATGGTAATCAATCATTGTAGTGTGAATTGTTTGCCACAAGTTTAGTTCATGTCTTCAAAACAACTGTTACAGAACAGAATGAAGTGAATAGTGCCTGCTACACCATGTAAACCACTTGATTGTTGTTTAATGCTTTGATGTGAAATAATTCTACATAAACTTAATACAATGTTTAACTGGCAATGATCCAGTTTTTTGATGAATTTTACTCACAATGAACATACAGTATGTGCAGCAATAACAAGCTGCAAGACTGTACTGTTGGTTTCTAGTGATGGTTGCATGTCCTCTGCTAATACTGTGTATGTATGCTGCATGTTATGTTGCAGCTGTGTCATAATGTAGCCAATATTCACTCGAGGTTGCCCTAATATGCCATTACTCTATCTAGGCAAATTTTGACATATTATATTATGTATGTAATAACTCTAGATGTAAATAGAGAGCGCGGCTAGTGTAGTGGTTACCACATCCGCCTGGCATGCCAATGCTCTAAGTTCGAAACCCGGACCGAGCAGGCATGATATTTGGTGTAAAAACCTGGCTCTCAACATTGGGGACTGTGTATCCCTCGTGACTCGGACATCACGTTAATGTCGATCCCGTCTAAATTTGGGGCGGAAAAGAATCACAGAGAACAACAAACACCCTAGCAGTGACCACCCTCAGTGCCAGCAAATCACGGTCGGTTTGGTGATAATGTTCTAAAAAAGGTTGACTAGTTGAATGAGACCTCATAAGACCATTACATTGTAATCAAAGGAATACAGACTAGTCAGTTAATAGAACGCTGCCAAGTGCTGGAAACAACTAGAACTGTATGTGTAGTAACTATAATCAAGCAGATGTTACAAATGGTTCACAATGTTATAAATAATATTGTTTATAACAACAGTGATGTCAGTCATGTTCTTCATATAACTTGTTCAAGTATTATATGCAGTTCACATCTTGTGTGTTATCATTCTTGCTGTGAACAAACTATATTTTGTACTTATACTAATATCAGTGTTTACATTTAATATATTACACAACTAAATTAAGTGTTGTACTGGCATTTCAGAGCAAGAGTAACTAGATAGAGGGCATATTATTATTTGTACAAAATATAATAAAATACTGTTTGTTACACACCATAGATCAACTTGTGTACTTCTTTGGTAGACAGTGTAGAGGTTCCACTGATGTTCAGTTCCACATCTACACTGTCACTGATATATCAGTTCAGTTTACATTCAGTTCCACATCTGTACTGAGATATCAGTTCAGCTGATGCTCAGTTCCACATCTGTACTGAGATATCAGTTGTGCTGATGTTCAGTTCCACATCTGTACTGATATATCAGTTCAGCTGATATTCAGTTTCACATCTGTACAGAGTTATCAGTTAAGCTGATGTTCCGTTCCACATCTACACTCGGTTCAACTTATATACAAACATGTATAGTCAGGGAGCACGGGGTTGAAATGGACACTTCATGCTATTTTTGGTTGCCCTGTGTTTTTTTTAAACTTCAAACCTTCCTGAATAATAATCCAGAGGGCAACCCTTTCAAATCAGTTGGCCTCATTCTGAAAATTGGATTTATGTTCAGGCCTGTAGGGTCTCTGAGTGGCCGTTTTGTCACAATTGGATATCTAAAAATTTAAATAGTAGATAACGCGCAACGAAGCTAAGTTTGGTATCAAAATATCCAGAATGATGAGAGGAATAACAACTGCACATAACTTACCGATGTATTTATTTTTGAGGAAGCCAGAGACAAAACATTGAACAGTATGTCGAAAAAGCCATTTCGGTTTCGTCATCAACATCATATTAAATGTAACCTAGTTACCTTAAGGGTATACGATGGTCAGAGCATGAACGACTTTTTCGGATTTTTTAGAAAAAAATGAGTTTCGAGTTGTTGACATTTCTGCGTAGAAATATTCTTCAACTATGTGTTTGCTAGAGTATACATTGGAGAACATATCTGCAAAGTTTCGTTCATCTAGGTTACATTTTAGATGTTGAACTGTGTCTACCAATGTACATATTGGGTAACCTGTGTTGGATAGAAGGGACAATCTGCATTTGGACGGCGGGGTCCATAGGACTAACCAACTTTGAACAATACATGATGTGCTAAAAGGACACTCTGACAACACTACAAAGAGTTAGATCAGTTATTGCATTGAGTGTTGCCATTGAGAAATGGCAAGATCGCACTGCAAAGCAATTAGAAACATATTTGGTGCCAGATGTATTGGAATACAATTCTGTGATGTGGCACGGGGAGTGCAGACGTTGGTATACCCTGCAGAAGAGCTGTGATTTGGCTGCCAATAAACGAATGACTGGTATGCCCCCGGAAACCCAGGACAATGACAAACATGATAAGGACTCCGTGGCCACACCTGAATACTTGACAGGATCACAAAGGAGTACTTTTGACTATATGACTCGGAAGATTATTTGTGAAACGCCATTCACAAAGCACAAGAGAGCTAGCATTGCAATTGCAATGACCCAAAATCATGGACAGTCATTAAAACAAAAATCAGAAGAATTAAATGACAAAGACATACTTGATAGAATACAACCTTACCCTGGTGCGGATGTCGATATAGTCCAACGCTTTCCTTTCTGTCACTGAAGAATTGCATACTCAACTGATTGTAAATAAATGTGTTGTGTCTTTCAGCTATAAGTGACAGGTACAGGATCATGCTACAAGAGAAGGGCTTAAAAGGAGGCGATGTACACAGAACGACGCAGCTGAAAGAATGACTACAAGCTCACTTCGGGGACAATTTTACCTTTTGGCCACATGGGCTGGAAGTTACTGTCTGTTCGTCAGTTATTGCAGTCGGTGATGCTTTCAAAATGATCGAGGAGGTGAAACATCAGTTACTTGATTGAGAAGTTGCTAATCTCTTACACAGAGAGACAAAATCTTGCCAACTTGACTAACTGGCCAAAAGTCAAGATGATGATAGTTTTTTTCAATATGTCATACACTCGAGCAGCATCTATGATCATATGCAAAATCTATAATTTGGCAGCTATCCTACAGTCTGGCAAGGATCTCCCAATAGGGCATGGAAACAAAGTTTGCTGTGAAGATGGACTTAAGGAAAAGGCACTTCATCTATCCTAGCACTTTCTGTATGCCATTTGTAAATTTCCAACATCACTCACTCTAAGAAGTGCATTGTACATCTACAATGACACATGCAGCAAGAATCTAATCACCCTGTTAAACCATATGAATGAAAGTGTCAGTTATGCCACCTTCCAGCACTATCTTACATCTATTTGTGAGCAAATGATGGAAGAGGAACGAGAGGAAGAAATTTTTTCCCCACCAGCGATATGAGGATTTATATTCATACACTTTGACATCGCCAACACAGATTTGCATGACAAGACACCAGGTGGGTCAACCTTCCATGCTATGACCACCAATGCGTAAGGCTATAAACAGAAGAGAACTACCAAAGATGTATTACATGAGATGTTAGATCAGAAAGGTGTCAGTGATGTCACAGTTGATGTGGAAATGACAGAATTAGTTTATCAAAATCAAGCGACGGCAGATGTGCTGAACTTCATTGTTGAGAGCACAACACAAGGCACCAATTGTGACCTGACAGCACATCACCAAGACAAGAATAACAAACATGACAATGTGTGCCGTTCAACACTTAGTCATCCATGGCATGATGGTGCCGCTATTCCCAGAACTCACACAGTCGCTTACTAGTTGCAGATGTGTTGTAAGCAAACGCACCCGTAACTGTTCTTGCACAAAATCGCAAGTGCCATGTTGTGTTGCTTGGAAATGAGAAGGGAAAGAAGTCAAATGTGGACGAGTAGACCACCTAAGTGCTGAAAACAATGGCTCTGATGAGTGACATAGATGACTGCATGATGAAAATTTAATACATTTGCATAATTTTTGTAATATACGCTTGATAACTCGTTAGTTTGAATAATGCATTTTATTATAAATTATCTTATCAGGTATGTCACTATTATTCATTGGTAGACGTTGAATCAGTACTCATTCTTTAATTATGTTTACTACACAACGGAAAGTGTAAATGATGCAAGTAATGAAATCATTTCCGATTGGAGTCTTGCCACGATCACACAAAAATTAAGGGGTGGGGTACATGTTTGGTTCATGAATGTGTGGTGATTAGCATTATTTTACTATTGTGTTCCACTATTCAGTAGGTAAATGAATGGCAATTATTCTGATATATTAAACATGCATTGAATATATATATTAAGGTAGCTATGGTACATTTTACATGATGTCAATGGTGAAACTGGAGTGGCTTTTTCAACATATTGTTCAATGTTTTGTCTCTGGCTTCTTAAAAAATAAACATATTGATAAGATATTTTGATACCAAATGTAGCATTGTAGCCCTATATCTACTATGTAAATGTGCAAATATACAATTATAACAAAGCGGCCACTTAGATACCCTATAGGCATGAATGTAACTCCAATTTTCAGAGTGAAGCCAACTGATTTGAGAGGGTTGCCCTCTGGAATATTATTCAGGAAGGTTTGATAAAAGTTTAATAAAACATAAGGCAAACTAAAATAACGCGAGGTGTCCATAACCCTCAAAATTAGGACCCGTGCTCCCCGACTAGTATTATGAACAGTTATGTAACTAGGATCCATTAGTTTATTTGTTCAGAATACCCATCTTCACATCCAGCAGGTAATCAGTCTGGTCAGTGAGGTTGAGGCTGGTCATCTACTAGTCATGTGACTGGTCAGTCAGGTTGAGACGGGTCATCCACTGCAGACCTTCCACAGTATCACCTTCACATGCAGAAACACTTGTGAATAATAGTGTATGTGCACATGTTCATGTTTGCATGATGTGAGTGTGTTTGTGTGTGAGTGTATGTGTGTGTGTGTGTCATCCACAGTGAGGATGACACACACTTCGACAAATACCAATCAGTGTCAACCACTTTGACATAGACCATCTATAATGTCAATTACCAGGTTAGTGAGAGCTGACACATGCACGCATACACGCACACAACACACACCCACACACACAACATGTGCACATACACGCACGCACGCACACACGCACGCACACACACACAATATACATGCACACATACACACACGCACACTAACAACATAGTTATTCCACAAGGTAGTATAAGACCATGCAAGTACGTTAGTTACAACAAACTAGCTACATAGCATTCAGATTAATATATTTAAAAAACTATCGGTAAAAGTCAAATAAAAAACTTTCATTTTGCATATTTTACCTGGTAAAGGCTTTCGTCGAAGGTATCACGTTGACTTCATCAGTACCGATGACGATGAATGACATCATCATACACGTGAGGCAGTTTGTAATTGCCTCGTCTCTGTTGATGGGTGTTCTGGTCTTCCTGAAGTGCCGGATTCTTCGGTTGGGTTCCTTATCTACAATTTTCGCTCCCTCCCAGTCTATGATGTAGTTTTCAGTTGTCGCATGGTCTGTAAGGGTGGATTTATTGATGGTAGACATCAATCTTTTTTCTTGCTCCTTGTGTATTTCTAATTTTTCGCGTTGTTTACGTCCTTTCTGTGTTCCTCCAGTCGTGTTGTAAGAAGTCAACGTGATACATTCGATGAAAACACTTTACCAGATAAAACACATTTTGGATATGCAAAATGAAAGTTTTTGATTTGAAAAAGAACTATCCTGAAAAATATTCAGTAATATTGAAAAAAATGCAAAACTGTAACGTTGTGAAAGTCTCCGGAAAGAGGCCACTACAAATAAAATGTACATTCATTTAGGAACCAGAGAGTCCAATGATACAGTGTATACTGTCTGCACTGCCTGCTCGGCATCTCTTACAAGCCCGACCAGGAAGCAACTCCGGCCGCTGGGAGCAAGATGCAGTGGGTTAGAGCTAGAGACCACCACTCTGCAAGTCCACGACAGGTAACACATTTACCCCCTGTATGGGATCTTTCACTTCCCCTGGCATAGACACCACACAGAAGGGACCAACGGCTTTTAGTGTCTCTTCCGTAAGACACAGGCAACGTAGGATGAACGAAAGTGCCTAGGTTTCGAAACTGTGGCAGGTGGAATCGAACCACTGTCCCCTCGATCGACAGTCCGGCGCTCTACCGCGCGACCATATCTCCTCACTTCTGCAAGTAGTGATTGTACAAGTAGGCATGCTCTACCTGTAGGGTTAAGACCTACCTGCAGGGTTGTACTCCAGGCCCACCCAGCCCGTGTAGCCAAGGTCTGAGAGCAGTCTCAACACATAGCCGTAATTGATCTCTCCGTCTGAGTCAGGCTCGTGGCGGCCAGGAACCTGCGATATCTGCACATGGCCTTCAACAGGGGAGCAACAAGTTCATGAGTAACAACAGTGGGCATCATGTGACCGGTAACAACAGGGGGCATCATATGACAAGTAACAACAGGGGGCATCATGTGACAAGTAACAACAGGGGGCATCATGTGACAAGTAACAACAAGGGGCATCATATGACCAGTAACAACAGGGGGCATCATCTGACAAGTAACAACAGGGGGCATCATGTGACAACACAGGGGCATCGTGTGACAACAACATTGAGCATTGTGTGACAACAACATTGAACATTGTGTGACAACATAGGGGCATCATGTGACAACAACATTGAGCATTGTGTGACAAAATAGGGGCATCGTGTGACAACATGGGGCATTGTGTGACAACAACATTGAGCATTGTGTGACAACATAGGGGCATCATGTGACAACATGGGGCATTGTGTGACAACAACAAGGAGCATCGTGTGACAACAATATTGAGCATCGTGTGACAACAACATGGAGCATCGTGTGACAACAACATGGGGCACTGTGTGACAACAACAAGGAGCATCGTGTGACAACAATATTGAGCATCGTGTGACAACAACATGGAGCATCGTGTGACAACAAATGATTATATGTGACATGTAAAATGATCTTTTGTCTGTAAGACAAGGAACTATTATGTGACATTAAGAAGAGGGACCGTCACGCAACATATGTGATGTAGGACAATCACATGACATGTAAGATGAGGGATAATCATGTGACTATACGACCAGGGACCACCATTTGACTGTAAGATGAGGGAACACTATGTGGTGTAAGATTATGGACCGTCCCACAATACTGTGTGACACTAGATACTAAATCTTACCTGTGTAGGGCAGGTAACGCTTTATGTTGGCAGTCAGGTTTCCTGAAGTTATTTGTAGGTGGAAAATGTCCTAGAAACAACATTTTGAATGTGGAAGTCATTCAGGAAAGAAGGATGCAACATTTACTATGTAGAATTAATTGTTTACAATAATGTAATATTTACTAGTAATCAATGTGTAAGCTGGATGTTTTTAATATTAAACTAAAATAAATAAAAAAAACTGTTCCTTATTGTTTTAATTTGAAGTTTAAGTTGTACACTGTATTTAAGACAATTTACTTTTGTAATTAATATGGCTGCACAGTTTAAGAAAACAAAATCTGGATGTTGCGTTTCTTACAATGCTAATACTTAAAAGACAAACATAGTAATTGTTGTACGGTTTCTATATATTTGTGTATAACAGAGTTGTTTGATAAAAAGGTAAGTTCTTATATGGCGCAGTATCCAGTCCTCAGGACTGCTCAAAGTGCTTTACACTTTACTCCCTGGCAGACCTGTTCTCTCGAAAACTATCTCTGGGACTTCTCTGGGAAGCATTTGTCTTCAATCGGTACATGGAGACAGGCTTGCAACAACGCTGGCTCAAAAAGACCACTTTTATGCTGCTGCCGAGAACTCTCAAACAAGCACTGGACTATGAAGTGTGAGCTACTGACCAGCTGCAGCTTCAAGTTGGGGTGATTCACCAGTTCCACATAGTTCACAGCTGAAACAAACAAGAGATGATTTTGGTCAAACATCTGCAACATAACATTATATTTTGTCAGTTATTTTATTATTATTTTATCAGTAGTTTTTTCTCAAACACGTGTTCTCATAAGGGGCATTAGATATTTAGATAGGAACTGTTGTGTAGAATTTACATTAACAAGACATCGAAACCATTTCTCTGACAGCTGTCCTATCCTGACAAATGAACTATGACAAATGTCCTTTTTTCACTCATTTAATACTTGTAGCTATGACTAAACTATCAGCTGTCATTTCAAAATCTTTAGTGAACAAAATAATTGCAAAAAAGTTTTCGACATGGATCCATCATCCGTGCAAACCAGAGGTGGTAATTGACTACACTATCCCTGGCAGACATCCCACATAAAGTATGGAAGTTTGCGTAACTTAGTTTTTGTTTTCACCGGTACTGAAATGCCCACACCCCATGTCATAGACAAGGGTTGTTATTTTCAGTCATTTATTTTTTCAATTTCAAAATACTATAATGATCATTGCTGTCTCTGTGGATGGGTGTAAGCTAGTGTATATAATATACAATTAACTTGATTTTGCTAATTTCCAAGTTGCCATGTCTTAATTTTAGCAAAGAAAAAGTTGCCATAGGCAGATCCAGGGGGCATAGGGGATACATGCACCCCCAAGACTTTTGGAATTTGGTGTGCCTGCAGACATTTTTGAATGTGCCCTCATGACCGTGCCCCCAAACCCTTTGGAGATGCGCCCCCATTCAGGTTACAATAAGCTGAATTTACGCTGATGCGGTGGTGAACAATTTTCACCAGCACCCCTCCCAGCCCTCGTCTTCCAAGGTCACAGCCGAGCCAGCGGTGAAGGTGATGAAGAGCTGAAGATACTGAGGTAAAAAAAATTCAACAGCACCCCGTCTTCCGACGTCTTGAATGATCCAACAGCGCAACAGCGGAGTTGTGGTGAAAGTCTGGCTCAGACCACCGAATATTAATTTGCGTCGGCCGCCAGTAGAGGTTTTTGTCCCCCCCCGCCAGAGTACCCTCTGTGGATTCACCCGTGGTCACATTGCTCAACAGTGCCCACAGAGTATACGATCCAGTCCTATACAGAGCAGTGAGAGAACGAGAGAAGAGTTGACGGACGAGTGCAGACCTGTGGCAGGCTGGTCCAGGAAGTAGCCGGGGAGAGTGACACTTGAATTCACTGGCTCAATCAATCCCATAATGCCTTCCTGCACACAACACATACACAGTCACTGACTGCAGCAACATGGAACAGATACATTCTATAGCGTTCAACATGTTACAAAAGATAGAAAAACAGCATGATATCAATAGTCTGTCACTTCTTTTAAAACAATTCCTTATATTAAAGGGACATAGTCTGTTCATCTATCCATAATTAGTGGTCATAATAATTTGTAACAGGAAGTCTGGTGAGTTGAACTTGGGAAAGTTGAACGTCAAAAGGTGTAATTCAGCCAGATTCGGTCGTATTGCCAATAAAGCTTGTTTTGAAACTGCATGGATGTTTTGTTCACTATTTTTTAAACATGCACCTGTGATCGTGCCTTCAAATTGCGACCATTGTTTCGGGTTTACTAAACACAATTTGGCGGGCATTGTACCTTTAACATAGTTAGTACCGTCTTAAGAACATTATATTAATTAATGAATAAAAAACTGAACAGAGTTCAACAGTCTGCCTCCTTTTATAATCACAACTATACTAGCTAGTTTGGTTAACTATCATGTTTGTGTGTTCAGGCACATGTGTAGCATGCAAATATGTGGTTGTGTGCATGCATGGATACAAATTTGTAATACAAAATCATCTATAATATAGTATACCATAACCTCTGTAGATACCTGGTGAATGACCAGGATACTACTGTACATGTGGTGCCACCAAGTGAGCAGCACTGACACATTATGACAATGAATATAGTTTATTTTGGTCAATACGTACAAGAACCAATAGTAAAATAATACACATCATAAATTATATATTGAGACATAATATATGTACATCAGCGTGAATATGTTTAACGTGTAATTTGTTAAGAAACGAAAACAACTAAATAACATAATAGTCTATATTTACATTTTATAGAAAAGAAACTTAGTTGATACAATGTTACTGTACTGACCAGGGACTCTTTCTAAGACCGCGAGGTCGCTATCATAAGAACCACCCTTAAATATTACAATGTTAGATTTATTAATAATTCATTGATTAATTAATAAAACAGTTCAATTCAAGGCTGATATTCATTGTTCTTATAGCAAACTAAGAGAAAGAAACGAAGAACAGAAAGAGGGTTTGCACATACGTACGAGTATGTATGTGTGTACGTACGGATATAAAATAAAATAAACATAATATATTATGGCAATATAATATAGTCTAACACATTCACATATATGCGGTATATATATATATATATGTATATCTTGCAGTTATTCATATATTCATATATATCTTTGGGAGTTTTGTACACATCGAGTGCACAGTAGGTACTGGGTTTTCTATGAGACAAATGCCAATACAATTGAAAGTGATTACTAATATATTATGATAGCAGACACAGCATATCTTACATGTATAAGGTGTATAATGATATCTTACATGTAAGAAGACGGGGAAACAAATCGGACAGGTTTTAAAAAAAAAAAAAAAGTACATTTTAAGTGTAGTTTTATTTAACTCGAGTGTACACATGTATAACAGCACCTGATTCGGCAAGTTGAGCTGTAGTTTTAAATTAAATAGTTTTTTGTATATTCGCTGAAGCCTTTGAGAGAGTGGGTGTGGATTTTGTCCGCGATTAAGTTGGGAGTATCATTATATACTCGATTGATGCTATGTCTGATGCTTTTATTTGCAAGGTCACTGTTCGTACTTTCTGTGTAGATACGCTCCTGACTTCTAGTACTGTATGTGTGTATATCAGAGTTAAGTCTTATGGTTATATTTTGTAGATACTCAGGAAGGTTTCTATTTACGCATTTGTGATAAAATTTTAATTGTTGTAATTTAATGATGTCTTCAACTTTTAGGAGTTTTAGACTTTTGAACAAAGGGTCAGTATGTGCGTTATATTTACTGTTTGTAATCATTCGTATTGCTCTCTTTTGTAGTTTTGTTACTTTATTGAGTTGAGATCCCCATACAAGTATGCAATAAGTTATGTGGGGGAGAATTAGTGAAATGTATAGTTTTAATAATATATATTGAGGAATGAACCATCTCAACTTATTTATAATTCCAATTGTGCGAGATAATTTGGAAGCTATTTTATCGATGTGGCTGTTCAACTTAAGATGTTTGTTTATAGTTAAACCTAGGAAGTTGAAATTATCTGCACACTCGACTGGTGTGTTGTCTATCTTTAAGGATAATCTTGGGATTTTCTTTTGTGGAGAATGGAATAACATGTATTTAGATTTTTCTATGTTTAATGATAGTTTGTTAACTATTAACCACGCATTTATTTTGTCTAACTCAATATTGATTTCTTGGAAAATGTCATGTATGTTAAAGGATTCCAATGTACTTGTTAATACTGAATCATCTGCATATAGTAGTAGTTTAAAAACTGTGCTAGCGTTTGTAATGTCATTAAAGTAAATCAGAAATAAGAGAGGACCTAGAATGGATCCTTGAGGCACTCCAGTGGTAATGGGAATCATATCAGATTTAGTGCCTTCAAATTCGACGTATTGTTTTCTTCCAGTTACATAGCTACGTAGAAGTGTGTTTCCATTTCCATTAATTCCATAGTATGATAATTTGTTTAATAAGATGTCATGATCTAGTGTATCAAAGGCTTTTGATAAGTCTAGAAATATTGGTATGGGAATTTCTCCTTTATAAATTTCGCAGATGATTTTGTCAATAAGTTCGAGTGCTGCTAACTCCGTAGAATGTCCCTGTCTAAATCCATATTGACTTTATAGAATAGTTTGTGATTTTGAAAGAAGGAATATAGCTGGTTATAGATCTTTCGAACACTTTTGAGATTGTTGAAAGTATTGAAATTAAGCAACAAGAGTAATGGGTAATGATTTGTAAGGAAGACATGCTGAATGTATTCAAATAAACAAAATCTCACATTCTTGTTAAATTTTGTGAGGCCTACATACTTGTTCAGTACAAAGGAGCCACATATACTTGAATACTTGTTCATTCTAGGGAGAAACATCTACTTGTTCAGTCTAAGGGAGATATACCTACTTGTTCAGTCGAAGGAAGACACACCTCATACCTACCTGTTCGAGTCGGTGTGCACTGAACTGAAGGTTCTCCAAGTAGACCTTCTCCATGGCACTGTTTGACAATTCGTCTGTCCGACATCCCGACATGATGTGAATCCTACATGGACACTTTCTAGATTAACACATGGTCAGTTAGTGATGTCCCGTTCTAGCAGGGATGAGCACCTCAGTGATAATGCCTTCTATGTGTACATTAACTGAATGTCACTATACATACAGGCTGTATATGATAGTAAAATTAAACTAAATTACATTTCTTACTTTCATCAGGACATGGGGAAATAGAAATTAAATTATACAATGTTGCAAAATCACCTGACAGTCACATTTCAACTTACTGGTTTGATGAGATATAGAAACACTAATAAAATTAAAATAACTGTTTTTTAAATTTAACTTTGACAACAATTTAATTTTATGAATTACCTTTTGCACTGAAGTGCCTTAGCGTACTTGATGGACAACTCCAAGCCTTCTCTGAACTCAGCCACTCTTGTTGGAAGTGCACACAACCCTCTGTCTCCTGCTGCCCAGTTCCCTTCAATAACGTATTAACTGGTTATAGGCATGGGCTTAGTTAGCGACCCATCTGCCAGTCTTCAAGACTGGCAGATGAATGGCCAAGAATGGTAATCACAACTGATAAGATGGGTGGAATTTAGACTGGGCCAGCTGGCCACTAGATTAACTGACAGTTCCAAGTCTAGGGGTCCACATTAATGACTATCATTGAAATAATTGATAGTGAAACAAATCGAATGGATCAGTATTAATTAAATTTATAATGGCTCAAATGACACTGGTTTGTCATTAATAAAAAAAACTGGCCAATAATGGCTGTGATTGATGTGAATGGCTTTTTAGACTGGCAAAAAATAATTTCTGGCTAAGAGCCTGGTTATAGCACTAAAAACTGTTGGACTCTTGATAAGCCTATGGCTCCCTAGTCCTCATGCCATCTGGAGCGTGAAATTTTAGATGGCAATCTTGTTAAATATCTTGTTAAATAATACCTAGTCTAATATCATTATATTCATATTTCTTGCAAATTCATTATGCTGTTATATAATACTGCATATTCAAAGTTATACAAATATATGTAGATTATATTTACGCTGAGGTAGCCAAATGAAGGTATAGTTTATATGTATACTGGTTATATCACACCACCAGGGTTAAAGGAAATAAAAACAAGGCATTAGCTAAAATCCGTTTCCCATGTGTACACAAAGTTTAACATTGTATGTAACATTTGATAACATTAAACAGATACAGAAAAATACATTTGTAGCATAAATTCGATTTTAAGCCCGTCTGTGAAGCGATTCCCGCGGAAAATGAAATTTTAATGAGCTAGGCGATCACGTGGTATCGTGACGTCACTTATGACAGACCCTCGCATCAGGCCGACCCTTTCCATGCATTCAGAGCATGTTTACAAGGATAGCTTTTGGGTCGAAACGAGCATCAGAACGAGTTATTGTGCAATATTCCGACGTAATACAAACACTAGTCATCATAGAGGATCAAACATTTATCTTACGGTTCCACATGAATCGAATTTTATTCAAAACAACGAATGCGAATGGGCCTACACTACAACTACAAGTCGACTAGGTTTCGCCGAGCTTGGGCTCGTTTTCAGAATAATTATATCGAATGCAACGAACGGGAGATAATCTACACCAATAAACATACATAGCAAACATATATTGTATCCAGCTACATAAAGTAACGTGTATAATCTCATAATAGCACTAGAATATCGATATATATGATCATTTTATACTATAATGCACTGTTTGTAAATATTTTTTATTTTTGTAGTAATTATTTATTCGCCACAAAAATGAAAATGTGGTCATTATATATAACGATGTTTCTAAATTGTATTTATCCAGACAGATCCCAATCTGTTTTCACATGTATAATTACAATATATTACCGTACAATATATTTACAATTAATAAATTATATATCCATTACATTATATTTGTTTGGATAAATAAAATTTAGAAACATCGTTATATAATGACCATATTTTCATTTTTCAGGCGAATAAATAGTTACTACACAAATAAATATTATTTACAAACAGTGCATTATAGTATAAAATGATTTTGTTTATATTACTTCGTGAAAACATAAACAAAAAGTGTTTAGAAAATCAAAGGTTTGCATGCTGTCAGGATTGAACCGGCGTCGCCCGATTGTAAAATAAATGACAAGTAATCAACGCGCCTACCCACTGAGCTAGCGGGACCAACGGAAACTCTCTGACTGATTTAAGTTGTTATGATAAATTGTACAACTCCGTCATATATTGATATTCTAGTGCTATTATGAAATTATACACGTTACTTTATGTAGCTGGATACAATATATGTTTGCTATGTATATTTATTGGTGTAGATTATCTCCCGTTGGTTGCATTCGATATAATTATTCTGAAAACGAGCCCAAGCTCGGCGAAACCTAGTCGACTTGTAGACCCATTCGCATTCGTTGTTTTGAATAAAATTCGATTCATGTGGAACCGTAAGATAACTGCTTGTTCCTCTATGATGACTAGTGTTTGTATTACGTCGGAATATTGCACAATAACTCGTTCTAACGCTCGTTTCGACCCAAAAGCTATACTTGTAAACATGCTCTGAATGCATGGAAAGGGTCGGCCTGATGTGAGTTTGAGTCATAAGTGACGTCACATTTCGGCATCCCGAAAAGCGCGCCAAAAATATGCATATTCGAAAATGTCCGGATGCACACCATAAAATGTGGAATTTCTAATTCATTGATTTTTTTGGCTTGTTGGACGTGGAAATAGATAGCAGGATCTAATATAACATGAATTCGAGCAATATATGTTTTTATTCCCTTTAATGAATATGTGTCACTCTAACCCTTGGCAAAAAAAAACTATAAATTTTCTATAGAAAACTACAGGATTTTTGCGCATAGTTTTTTATAGAAAACTATAGGAAATTTTCTACAGAAAACTACAGGATTTTTGCGCATAGTTTTCTGTAGAAAACTATAGGAAATTTTCTATAGAAAACTACAGGATTGTTGCGTTTTCTATAAAAAACTATAGGAAATCTTCTATAGAAAACTACAGGATTTTTGCGTTTTCTATAGAAAACTATAGGAAATGTTCTATAGAAAACTACAGGATTTTTGCATTTTTTATAGAAAACTATAGGAAATCTTCTATAGAAAACTACAGGATTTTTGCGTTTTCTATAGAAAACTATAGGACATTTTCTATAGAAAACTACAGGATTTTTGCGTTTTCTATAGAAAACTACAGGATTTTTGCGGTTTTCTACAGAAAACTACAGGACATTTTCTAGTTTTTTTTATAGAATATTCTATAGGACATTTTCTATAGAAAACTATAGGAAATATCCTATAGTATTTTCTATGGAATATTTCCTACAAGAAATACCCTATAGGCTATTTCATGTAGGATATATCCTACAGAATATATCCTGTAAAAAATATTCTGTATGACACTCATTAACAGAGGTGCACGTTAATCTTCAAATATTTGTATTATATTATATATTCAAATACATTAATCATACAGGCAATCTACAGTAATATCCAAGCATATTGAATGACCAAATAAAACAAATACAAAATAAAGTCTATTGAGCATACATGTACATAAATGCAAGCAATGCTAATAATGACACCAATCATTTCTCAAATCCTTATGTATACATTATAATACATTATGAACAATTAAGTATATAATAAATACAAAAAAAAGACTATTGAGCATACATGTCAAGAAATTAATCCTTAAATACTCGTGAACAGTAATGAGCCATTATCTGAAATAGCACAGACTACATGTCACAATGACATTCACAACAGGGATAGCAAGACAAATATTGTTGGAAACATTAAATATATTACTGCTAAAATACACATCAATTAACATCCATGTAGGAAACAAATTAAACATGGTAATACACTTTTTTCTTACATAGGCATTGGAACCTGCCAGGGGGCTTAGTTCCTAATAGTTGTGGATTAGGAGCTTAGCTCCCCAACATTTAGGAAGGGGTGTGCAGTTTGTGGTGTATGGGGGCTGGAGATAGGATTACCCCTAAATATTGCGGAATGGGGGTGCTTATTTAGGTTTTCAGAGTGCCATAAGGTGGTTTTTTCAGCAAGCCTCAAGGGGGTGCAGATCGAGATGTCTGGAGAACCTCAAGGTGGGGTTTTTTGGAACGCCCCCTTCCCTGTTCCAATGCCAGTGACTTAATATACACTGTACTCGGGTATACTACCATGGTATTTTTAAACAGGTACAACATGGTATTTTCATACATGGTACAAACACCAAAGATTGCCAGTCAGTAAGCGACATCTCATGTCATTTTTGTACATCGCATCGTCAAATTATGTTGATAAACAACATATCTCAATATAAGATTTGCCATTATTTTTGCTATTGGCGGTTTTGTAAAAAGAATTCTGAAAAGTACCTTTAATACATATTTGTATTGAAATATATACTTTTTCATTTTATCATATTTTAACCCTTCAAGATTATTTGTATTTAAATACATGTCAATGAATTTGACCCATATCTGCTGGTATACTACCACGGTATTTTGAAACAGGTACAACATGGTATTCCATTTGATATTGACAAAGAGAGCAAGGAAAACGTGTGGTAGAAAGAGAAAACCGAAATCACTTAGCGTGATAGTGTCAAGAGGGTAGGGGTGAACAGTTGATAGTGACTCTAAGCAAGATGGGTTGTTTATCAACACTTCTAGAATGTTAGATTGGAAACTGTTGTTGGGTCAGTCATTCTGACTGAACATAATTGGCATGGTTGAATTATTTTCTTCCATTACTTGGAACGCGGCGTACCACACTGTAATTATACACTCATTCATTATTATCAGTGCATAACAATAGTATATATATAGGAAGGGTTTAAGGGTAAAATACAATAAACGTCATGCGGCTCTGGTGACATATTTGCCTAGGCAAAATTGCAGAATTGAAATGTACAGTAGAACCTGTCTTGTGACCGCCACTTCAGCCTAACAAAAGTGGTCTTTCAAGACGGGTGGTCGCCCATGACAGGTCAATAAACATTGAAAATATGGTCAATTTCAAGAGGAACCGAGAAAGCAGGTGGTTATCCAAGACCGGTTCTACTGTAAAAAAAATAGTTTGGGTCTAGATATCGGTCATTATGACTATTGCGCTTTGCCCTGAAACCTTACACATGTACCATATTTATTGGTCAAATAAATTGATTCCGAGTTCTGTATTGCAATATATACATTATAATTGTACAGAATATGTTATCATAATATTCAATAATTCAGAATGCATACACACAAACACTATACCACTTATATTGGTATCAGTGCTGTCAGAATGGACAAATCTTGCTTTTGGACATCAGTGATGACACCAACCTGAAATAAATGGAACAGAACACAATAAAAATACAATATGTGTGGCTTATATTATACATCATAAATCTAAAAACTGGAACATTTTGACAAATACTTAATATTCAGCAAAGTCCTATTACAATGTTGCACTGTGGTTTTATCTCATAGTATCCTCATCTACATGCCCAACAGGTAGTAAGTCCACTACAGGATGGACTCAAATTAGCTCATTTATCCCATGTGTGGGATCTTTTACTTCCTCTGGCAGATAACAGTTAGAAGGGAGCAATGGCCTAGTGTATTTTCCAAAATTTCCCAATTTTTTTTAAACTGTGGCCGATAGTTGGATTTGAGTCCAGTCCCCTCGACCGGTGCTTTACCACTTTGCCACCGGTTCCCATTATCGGCAGTAGTCGGTACCCATATAATTTTTGAACAAGTAGGTCTAGTACTGTGACAGTAATCTACCTTTATATATATCACTATTATCAGGATTAGTAACACTAACAAACAGACAACTAAATTGTTAATATTATTATTATGAATCAAAATAAATAGTTGTTTAAATCATTGGCATTGCCATTAGGCATTACATACATTAGTATAGACTTGATGTTTATATCTAAAATTGTTAATTATACCTACGGCTACACTAGTCCCTAGTTGGCTATGGCCTATGCATCACAAAAAAGGTAAAAAAATTGAACTTGAAACACACACATATTTGCATTCTATTGTCATTTAATTTAGGGTATTTTTTAACAGTCTGAGTTGCATTTTACTTGTTTTTATTATTCATTCACGTGGCCATCGCAATGCAGTTGGTTACTTGGTACGTACAACGAAATGAGCGACAATTGAGGCAAATCTACTCTGGTAGGTCGAGGCCACTTTACCATCTGGCTAAATGTAAAATAATTGATAAGAAAATAATGCTCGGTGTGTACCTCAAACAATAATTGACATACACAAACAATATGGAGTGACGGAATGATCAATTTGGTATAGAAGAAAACGAGGGAAAATCGTTGCATCGATGCAGGTTGGAATTGGCGGTTACGCAAACGGCTGTCTGTCTATAACTATTTTGTAATATTATTAACAGTATTTTACTCTGTGGATCAAATAGTTATAAAAACAACACACAGCAATCTTTGGCAACGTCCTACCGTTTGTCTCGTGGCATGAATGGCCGAAATGTCTTCATTATAATGACTCTGTCCGCAATCTACCGACTTTGCGCTAGGCCGTCTGACCTTCTTCTGTTTGAAATTAAACGTTACGCGCCGAAATTACTCACGGGTAATAACATTATGGGATGCGGTAGCGGCGCTGCCGGATTCATAACAATATATGCTTAGCTAAATGTTTCGGTATAAAATAATACAGTAGCATCGTTTTAGTTTACAACATACTGACATATATATTTATATGTAACATCCACCACATGTATACATAACAAAAAAATACATACATGTTTCTAAAACAGTGGTTAAAAGTTTCCACAGAATTCTATAGAATATTCTATAGTTTTCTGTAGAATCCTACAACAAAAACTATAGGTTCTCTAAAATATATAGGATTGTATAGAATATTCTATAGTTTTCTATAAAATCCTACAAAAAACTATATATTCTCTAAAAACTATAGGATTGTATAGAATATTGTATAGTTTTCTGTAGAATCCTAGAAAAAACTATAGGTTCTCTAAAAACTATAGGATTCTATAGAGTATTCTATAATTGTCTATAAAATCCTACAAAAAACTATAGGTTCTCTAAAAACTATAGGTTCTCTAAAAACTATAGGATTCTATAGAATATTTTATAGTTTTCTGTAGAATCCTACACAAAACTATAGGTTCTCTAAAAAACTATAGGTTTCTATTGAATATTCTATAGTTTTCTATAAAATCCTACAAAAAACTATAGGTTCTCTAAAAAGTATAGGATTCTATAGAATATTCTATAGTTTTCTGTAAAATCCTACAGAAAACTATGTTCTCTAAAAACTATAGGATTGTATAGAATATTGTATAGTTTTCTGTAGAATCCTAGAAAAAACTATAGGTTCTCTAAAAACTATAGGATTCTATAGAATATTATATAATTGTCTATAAAATCCTACAAAAAACTATAGGTTCTCTAAAAACTATAGGATTCTACAGAATATTGTATAGTTTTCTGTAGAATCCTACACAAAACTATAGGTTCTCTAAAAAACTATAGGTTTCTATTGAATATTCTATAGTTTTCTATAAAATCCTACAAAAAACTATAGGTTCTCTAAAAAGTATAGGCTTCTATAGAATATTCTATAGTTTTCTGTAAAATCCTACAGAAAACTACAGGTTCTCTAAAAACTATAGAATTCTATAGAATATTCTATAGTTTTATACAGATTTCTACAAAAAACCTATAGGTTGTCTTAAACTATAGGATTCTATAGAATATTCTATAGTTTTCTATAGAATCCTACAGAAAACTATAGGTTCTTTAAAAACTATAGCATATTCTATAAAATATTCTATAGAATTATGTAGGAAATTAAGATTTCCATAGCCAATTTATAGTTTTCTATATAATACTATAGAAAAACTAAAGAATACTATATAATACTACAGAATACTATAGGAAATTTATAGTTTTCTATAGAATTTTTTGCTAAGTGAAGTCTAAACATTACCCCGTCTTTCATCGTGATCAATCTCGCTCTTGCTTCACATGGGGCCTACGAACATTTTTTGTGTTTACGGTAACAACGCGCAGAGTATGCAATTTATGACAATGCGCAACAATGTGACGAGCATACTTTGACATTTAGCTTTGGCCTTTGCATCCAAGTTAATTAAACTAGTGTAAATTACAGTATATCATGGCAAATTTTCCACGAGTAAATTAGGCAGAAACTAGAATTACATCGGTGCATAAACAGAAACGTGGTGGTTAAGACGTGCACGTAGCATGCTACTGAATAATTGATCCATTCCAACGCACTGTACCAACCTGGGTAACAATTTATAAGAACTTGAGTCAAACCGCTGCTCTCTTTTGCTTCAACTAACTTATCCAAAGGAACCTCATATGGAAACATGCATTCTACAGCTTTGAAACCCGCCTCTTTTGCTCGTGGATATCGACTTTCTAGATTTGCAGCCTCAGTGAAAAGCATCGAAATATTTGCTGCAAATTTTAGTGGCATTTTTAGATTTTCTCCGGATAAAATCTGAAGATGCTGCCGTGATGGTTGAAGGGTACCGTATTCACCACTATAAACGATCGTTGTACAACCTCGATATTTAAAGCACACTATAGTTATAACTAGGGACAAATGTATTATTGAAAGAGCGACACCCATTAATAATCATTAATTTATTTGTATTTATTTAATCAAATAAATGTGTAAGTACCAGCAAAACTGATGACTGACATAACATGATAGTTTTAGTAAATACATATTATAATGCAATCCAACGCTCTGCCACCATAAATAAAAACATATCTTAAAGGGAATAAAAACACCTATTGCTTGAATTCATGTTATATTACATCCTGCTATCTATTTTCATGTCCACCAAGCCAAAAAAAAAAAAAAAAAAAATTAGAAATTCCACATTTTATGCTGTGCATCCGGACATTTTCGAATATGCATACTTTTGGCGCGCTTTTCGGGATGCCGAGATGTGACGTCACTTATGACTCAAACTCGCATCAGGCCGACCCTTTCCATGCTTCAGAGCATGTTTACAAGTATAGCTTTTGGGCCGAAACGAGCGTCAGAAAGAGTTATTGTGCAATATTTCGATGTAATACAAATACTAGTCATCATAGAAGAACAAGCATTTATCTTACGGTTCCACATGAATCGAAATTTATTCAAAACAATGAATGCGAATGGGCCTACACGTCGACTAGGTTTCGCCGAGCTTGGGCTCGTTATCCGTATAATTATATCGAATGCAACCAACGGGAGATAATCTATACCAATAAACATACACAACAAACATATATTGTATCCAGCTACAGAAAGTAACGTGTATAATCTCATAATATCACTAGAATATCTATATATGAAGGAGGAGTTGTACAATTTATCATAACAACTGAAATCAGTCAGCGAGTTTCCACTTGCCGCTAGCTCAGTTGGTACGCGCGTTAGTTTCTTGTCGCTTATTTTACAATCAGGCGACGCCGGTTCAATCCTGACACCATGCAAACCATTGATTTTCTTTACACTTTTTTTTATGTTTTCACGAAGTAATACAAACCAAATCATTTTATACTATATTGCACTGTTTGTAAATAATAATTATTTTTTTATAATTATTTATTCGCCACAAAAATGAAAATATGGTCATTATATAACGATGTTTCTAAATGTTATTTATCCAAACAAATATAATGTAATGGATATATTATTTATTAATTGTACATATATTATACGATAATGTATTGTAATTATATATTTTAAAACAAATTGTGATCTGTCTGGATAAATACAATTTAGAAACATTGTTATATATAATGACCATATTTTCATTTTTGTGGCGAATAAATAATTACTACAAAAATACAAAATAAATTACAAACAGTGCATCATAGTATACAAAATGATTTGGTTTATATTACTTCGTGAAAACATAAACAAAACAAAGTGTAAAGAAAATCAATGGTTTGCATGGTGTCAGGATTGAACCGGCGTCGCCGGGTTGTAAAACGAATGACAAGAAACCAATGCGCCTACCAACTGAGCTAGCGTCACCAGTGGAAATTCACTGACTGGTTTAAGTTGTTATGATAAATTGTACAACTCCTTCATATATCGATATTCTAGTGATATGAGATTATACACGTTACTTTCTGTAGCTGGATACACTATATGTTTGCTATGTATGTTTATTGGTGTAGATTATTTCCCGTTGGTTGCATTCGATATAATTATTCGGAAAACGAGCCCAAGCTCGACGAATCCTAGTCGACATGTAGTTGTAAGCCCATTCGCATTCATTGTTTTGAATAAAATTCGATTCATGTGGAACCGTAAAATAACTACTTGTTCCTTTATGATGACTAGTGTTTGTATTACGTCGGAATATTGCACAATAACTCATTCTGACGCTCGTTTCGACCCAAAAGCTATACTTGTAAACATGCTCTGAATGAATGGAAAGGGTCGGCCTGATGCGAGTGTGTGTCATAAGTGACGTCACGATACCACGTGATTGCCTAGCTCATTAAAATTTAATTTTCCGCGGGAATCGCTTCACAGACGGGTTTAAAATCTATTTTATGCTACAACTGTATTTTTCTGTATTTTTAATGTGGTGAAATGTAACATACAATGTTAAACTTTGTGTACACATGGAAAAAGGATTTTAGCTAATGCCTTATTTTTATTTCCTTTAAACAATATATCATAATAATACAGTGATCCAATAATGACATGCTCATATATATTTGCATATGTAATACAAATTATTGTCCATTACTGCTGATGTAGTCACTGGAGCACATTTCAACCGTTGGGTTGTATTTATGTATTTTTGTATTTCTCGAATAAAGTTGCTGATGGCGTACCATACATCGACCGTCGCCGTTGGCAACTATCAAACAAATATGGCCGACGAAGACGACGCAAAGCCAATATGCAACTAAACGTTGGTGTTTTTTGTTTTGATATGTCATTATAACGACAGTCGATTAATTAAACAACTTTATGTTTATACAGTTCAGTACAGTAGGCAACTGATTGTGAATGATTATTGTAGACATAAAACTGTTATCACGAAACAGTCGAAGCAAGTGCGCGTTGGAAATTTCAGTTTCAGTTTTAGGATCCGTGTCAGTCACAGTGCAACTACAAAAGCCAGCCACCGATACGAGTTGTTGGCAATATTCCAAGATTCTTTTTACGCGAGTCAGATATTGCAGAACAGATAATAAACGATAACAACATAGATAAATGTCGTTGATAAATATGATACACTTAAACATTGCCATTGGCCTTCCTTTAAAAAAAATTATATTTTTGAACGTACCTGGAGAATATATTTTAGACTTAGTTATAATCTTATGTCTTATGTGTGGACGTGTTTATAATTTAGGTCAGTTAAGTAAAAGATTGCAGTTAATTTTATATAAATTTATAGACTTGTTCTTTCGTAAATATGTTAATGATAGAATTGATCATTAACAAAATCTTTTGTATGGTTTTGTTCAGAACTATTTTCTGTCTATACATGAAAAATTTACGATGCCGATTGTCACATCTGTATTCTTGTCTATAATGTTTATAGCCGTATATACTTGCCAACCCTCTTGGATTTTCCGGGAATCAATATAATATAGTCATCTTTGTTTAATTTATCTTCAACTTGTAACCATTACAGGCTAAGACAGTTATAACCATTTTACACCTGTCAATACATTTTTAGGTGTTATTTTATTTTTATTATATTTTCAGGTGATGTGAAGTGCCTATCAATACACCATTGGGCTTCCCCTGCATTGATAATCGCCACAAGCCACGCATGGTCCAATCATGTCGGGAAGACCAGAGAGAGAGGTTGTTCCTCTCCTTCCTTCAGCACAGAGCCACTCCACACCTACCCACAGACGGGGGGTTTACTTCTCCGAGGACAACGCCGACCAGGAGGAGACACTATTGTTGGCATCAAACAAGAGACGTTCCCCCGGCCTCCTCATCACTGATGCTTGTCTACTGGTGATACACTTCCTACAGATGTTTGCCGTCCTACTCTCTCTGGCCCTGCGTTGGCCGTGGCCTGTTGACTTTCTCCAAGCCACAAAGATCATCTTTCTTGTCAATCTTGATGTCTGGGAGTTCCTCAAGTTGACCTCGGCTGACACGTACAAGAGTGTTCAGAACTACTACACCCCCAGTGACCTCATGGTTGTCCAGTATCGGTGGATCCTTCTGGCCTGGGCAGTATTTTTGTTTGTGGCGTTCCTTGTGTTTTTCCTCACGTACATGGTGTTGACCTACAAGAAACCTCCTCAGATGTTGGTTCATGTGGCCAGGTTGAAGCGGGTTTACATAGTGGCTGTTCAGGTTCTGTGTCTACCTCTTGGAATCACTATAGCGCGACTGTTCCACTGCAATGACTCCTACATGATGGATGTGAGCAACAGCATCCCGTGCTTTCAGAAGACCCATTGGCTCTATCTCACTCCAGCTATTGCCGTTGCTGTCATTGTCTACATACTCTTTCCGTTGTGGCTCATACTTCGCACAAAGACTGAGATGTTGAATCTGACTCCGGACCGCCATGAGGGATACATACAGCTGAAGGAGATGGAGTACACCTACGGACTAGACATGCTTTGGCTTGTCGGAAACTTCCACATCTTCTCTTCATTCCGCAAAAATGGAGCACACTTCCGTGCTGGGCTCTACTGCTTCAATACACTTGTGTTGCTCTTCTACGGGGCTCTCTTCAAGAGCACTATCATCCAAGCCATGTTCATTGACACCGTCTTGACTCTTGCAATGATTGCCTTCGTGGTCCTGCGACCATTCCGCTTAGCCACCTACAACGGCATGCTGATTGTTAGCCTTCTGTGTCTCTCTCTTGATGGCTTGCTTGGGGCTCTGCAGATCAAATTTACAGCATCCTCGGTACAGATGGTCTGGCTGCTTCCACACTATCAAATCATCCTTCTGTGTATTATCAATGGTGCCTGGATCTTTCTCTGTCTTCTCTTCGTTCTTTATCTCTCACTCCACGGCCAGTGGTGTCGTAACCGCTGTCATACCAAGTCACTCTGGCCTACCCAGCATGCACTGCAGCATCTTGATCCACGTACACACAAGTACATCATGGCAGTACTGCGAAGTAGACTTCTCATTGGTGAGCTCATGGCAAACTGTAGACTGGTGTTCTTGATAGTGAAAATATGAATAAAAAAGCTTGTACAAAATATACAAAAATAAATGTCACAAAATACAAAAAAAACAATGTTTCACACCCATGGTGTTGCCGATCACTCATCTATTTTAGAAAATATTTTTCAGAGTTATTAGTTGATTGATTGGTAATTTTAGTTTAATTTATGTTCATATACATTGGCTTTAATGTTTTTTTACCCAGTTAATGTTTTCGTGGTCTTTACACAAAATTTGTGCATAATCATTAGTGTCAATAGTGACCTGGATATGTCATGGTCCACTTACTATGATGCCCCACGTTACTACAGTGAGACATTGCTTGCTCACCTTCAGAGAGGGTGATAACAATGCTCCCTATGTTTACACCAGAAAATGTGGTGACTATGCTCCCTATGTTTCCTTTCAGTGAGGGTGATAACAATGCCCCCTATGCTTTACCTTCAGAGAGGGTGATGACAGTGCCCCCTATGTTTCTATCAGATAGGATGATGACAATGCTCACTATGTTTACCTTCAGAGAGTGTCATAACAATGCCTCCTATATTGATTTACCTTCAGAGAGGGTGATGACAATGCCCCCTATTTTTGCCTTCAGAGATAGTGATGACAATGCCCCCTATGTTTACCTTCAGAGAGGGTGATGACAATGCTCCCTATGTTTGCCTTCAGAGATTGTGATGACAATGCCCCCTATGTTTACCTTCAGAGAGGGTGATGACAATGCTCCCTATGTTTTATCTTCAGAGAGGGTGATGACAGTGCCCCCTATGTTTGCCTTCAGAGATAGTGATGACAATGCCTCCTATGTTTACCTTCAGAGAGGGTGATGATGACGCCCCCTATGTTTGCCCCTGCCCACCAACTGGACCGTCAGATTCATGTGATTAACGCGTACTGTCGGGAGGCTGAGTACATGCGAGACCCCCTGCATCACATCCTGTGGGACCTCCTCGACAGTCTCATAGACATCCACTCCCAAGTCGCACCCAAGTCACTGTTTGCTGGTAGGTGCACTCCTGGCCGTTCAGTCTCAAGTTTAAGAATTGTTGTACAAAGCTGTTTTAAATGTTTGATTCCAGCAGATGTTTTCAGCCATATCTGTAACATGGTGTTACATATTGTTCTACACTGTAATAAATATTCTGAAAGTCATACGTGTAGTTCTTTATGGTTCCCAGAAGTTGAAAGTGAGAAGCAAACATGGGTGAAATAAATCTGGTATTTTTAATATTCTGGAATGAGGAAATTATTTTGTAACGCAAGCTATTTTATCGCATTGACAATATCGGTCGCGGTGCAACACTTTTTTGTGTGTGCATTTTCACCGCAAAATGCAAAAGGAGAACCTGTCAATACTATTTAATTCATGTATGAAATTACCAATATCAAAAGATTTGATAACAACGTGAAATACGGAACAAAATAAGTTTCAGGCTGAGAAGTTAGGGAGCGGTCATTATATAAATTTGAGATTTTTGGTCACCATCAAGGAGGATGCAGTCGGAAGGTTTTGGGGAACCTTATGTAGGAGGGATACAGTTGAGGATATTAGTGAGCCTCAAGAGGGGTGCAGTTGGATTTTTTGTGAGCCTGCAGTTGGAGGATTTTGATGATATATTCATCATGTTCCGACACATATGTAAAATGTCAACAACGTGACTATTAACACATTTTGTTTAATGTAAATATGCATTTAGAAAAATTATTAAATATACAAAGTTAATAAATACATTATGCAGTTAATTACAGTAACATTAATCACATGTATCGCATATAATTATTAACTTCACAAAAGCCACAAACCTTGCTACCACAAAAACTGGTTATTGTCTTAGATTTGGTCCAATTTCTGGCAGTTTTCATAGCATATTTTCAAACTTAGCACTATTATGAATTATTTCTCCTCCATACCAGCATGCTAAAGGTTTGTGTTCAGTGGGTAAATCCCTCCTACAAAATGGGTTTTTATTAATTGTGAACTAACATGGATACCCATAGATTTTCAGGAAGTGGTCCCCGGGCATTATGAATGGTTTTCTCAACAAAATATTTGTTTATAATATCTTATTATATATATCTATAGTTGCATTCTTCTTGCAGCTTTTAGAAATCGACAAACCTGTACGTGTCGATCACAAAATTATGATTACAATCTTGGACAAAACAACTCAAAACCAGCCAATTGCATCTTTGCTTCAGGCTCACCAAAAATGCCAACTTAATTACGGCTCCCTGATTTCTCTGCCTGAAACAGACTTTGTTCCACATTTAAAGATATTATCAAATCCTTCGATTTTAACAATTTCGTACAATAATTGCATGATGTTGATAGGTTATCCTTCTGCATTTTGCGATGAAAGCAGTGTATTTCACAACAAAACGTATGTTGCACTGCGATCGATTTTGTAACTGCGATCAAGTAGCTTGCATTAAAATATCGTTTCTACTTTCCAGAATACATAAAATACCTACCTGGGTAATTTGTTTAACCCATATATGCTTCTCACTTTCAAATTATGGGAACCATAAAGAACTACAAGTATGACTTTCAGAATAATGATTACAGTTTGGAACAAAACATAACACCATGCTAACAGATACGACGGGAGACATTTGTTGGAACCAGCCCTGCAGCGTGACGTCACACTTTGGTGCTCTATAGAATATTCTATTGGTCTTTTGCAGATGTCTATATAATTTTGTGTACTATAGAACTCTATATATTTTCTGTAGAATTCTATACAAATGATGTGGCCTTAAAAATTCAATATAATTCTATATAATATTCAACATGAATTGAAGTGACCGTAACCATTTTATGGCCACATCAGTGTTTATAGAAGTCTACAGAAATTCTTTAGATTTCTATAGATTTTCTATAGAGTTCTATATAATTCTATATAATTTTACCATGGGAGTCCACATCTTTTCACATTGTACATCATAATAACCAACTGTATAAATCAAGGTGACGACGAGAAATTAAACATGCCAACTGCTGCGTGTTATGCTGAAAAGTATTGGAAGTAAAAGAATAAGTAGACCGTCTTTGATGGATTAAACAACTACTGTTAACTTGATCTGTCTTGCAGAAAGTATGAAAGAGTCGATTCGTATAACTGCATCAGAGTTCATGAAACTGATGCCTGGCTTTGTGCGACGTCTCGCCCAGCGTGAATATGACCTGCTGCTTGTTCGACCAGTCAAACGCCGGCTCCTGCTCAAGCTGTACTGCCTGGGTAGGTCACAATTATAGGTCGTATTGGTAGGTCACATTGATAAGATATGATAAGATAAGATAAGATAAGTAGAACACTTCTATAGCGTCATAAATCTAGATAAATCCATTCGGAGGCACTTAAAATACATAATTATATATATGTAGAACGTTAATAAGTTACATAAAATTAATTATATTCAATTAGTTAAAATAAATGACAATATATAAACAAATTAAAAAATAAGTTACTAAAGATGATCATTAAAGTTAAAGATATAATGATAATAAATAAGTAAAGGCATTGTGAAAAAGTAGTATAAAAACATGTACAAGATAATAATAATAATACAAAAATAAACTGACAGGTGGCGCCTCTGTTGCGTAAGCAACCCAGAAAAGATGCGTTTTCAAAAGTCTTTTGAAAATTACAAGGCAAGAAATTGTCTTCATCTCGTTTGGAAATGAATTCCACAGTCTTGGAGCAGATACCGATAAAGTTTTGTCGCTGTATCGGCAGCGAGATGGTGGCACATACAAATCATTGTTTGTAGTTGAACGCCACACCCGAGTAGCTCTTTGTTCATGGAGTAGGTCGGTGATGTCAGCTGGTGCCAGTCCGTGTTGACCACGAAACGTCTGTAGCAGAGTGTAATGAATGCGTTGCTTCACGGGAAGCCAGTGCAGTTTCTTGAGTACTGGTGTGATATGGTCCCATCTGTGGCAGCGGACCACCAGCTGAGCAGCAGCAGAAAGCAGTAGCCATCATTGGCCAAATCATTGTTAGCTTTTTGGGGGGAATATTCAGTCCACACAAAAAAATGCACTGCTATTTTCTTGGGTCCCTGGCCTTCATGGGCCCTAGGCACATACCTATAGTACCTATTCAGTAATCCGCCACTGGTGTCAGAAATTGCTGTAAATATAATAAATACGTAATGACATGTTATAATAAGCCATGTTGTGAGCAGCCTTGTTCCTGAGACACACCAGGAAGAGGAAGGAGCAACAGCAACTGACATTCCCTGCCATTGAGAACGTCTGGCAGCATCACGACACAGAGGACCGAGGTAGGTAGGTCTGGCATGAGCGAACCAAGATGTGTAGGACTGGCATTATGAGGACCATGGTGTTTAGGATTGGCTTTATGAGGACCATGGTGTGTAGGACTGGCATGATGAAGACCGTGGTTTGTAGGACTGACATGATGATGACCATGGTGTGTAGGATTGGCAGGTGAGGAACATGGTGTGTAGGACTGACACAATGAATACCATGGTGTGTAGGACTGACATGATGATGATCAGTGTGTGTAGGACTGGCATGACGAGGACCATGGTGGGTAGGATTGGCATTGTGAGGACCATGGTGTGTAGGATTGACATGATGTGGACATGGTGTGTAGGACTGGTATGATGAAGACCATGGTGTGAAGGACTGACATGCTGAGGACCATGGTGTGTAGGACTAGCATGATGAAGACCTTGGTGTGAAGGACTGACATGATGATGACCATGGTGTGTAGGAGTGGCATTGTGAGGACCATGGTGTGTAGGACTAGGATGATGAAGACCTTGGTGTGAAGGACTGACATGATGATGACCATGGTGTGTAGGAGTGGCATTGTGAGGACCATGGTGTGTAGGATTGACACGATGAGGAACATGGTGTGTTGGACTGGCATGATGAGGACAATGGTGTGTAGGACTGGCATTATGAAGACCATGGTAGGTAGGACTGTTATGATGAAGACCATGGTGTGTAGGACTGGCATGCTTATAACAATGGTGCCTAGGACTGGCATGATGAGTACTGGCATGATGAGGACCATGAATGGTAGGACTGAGGACCATGGTATACAGTAATGGCATGATAAGACCTTGAAAAATATGTAAAATGAGCTGAGGTCCATGTTGCTGTATGTGGTACGGGCACTCAGGGTAATTATATATTTAATGCTGGTATTGTGCTTTAACATATTATTATAATGTACACACACATCACAAAGTTTAAACTAATTTCTATTTAACGCAGTGAGAAATTATAAGATAGCATGTGTTCACTCGCTGGCCACCACTGATGTGATCAGCCATAGGCAGTGTTGGTGCCCAAGATCCCATCCTACTTTGGCACCCCGAGTGAAATTAAAAAACTCAATCTGCTAACCACCATAATCAGCTCGCCAGCATTCCTAAAAAATTTCAGCCCATTCATTCAAAATTGACGGAGATATGTGCCGACATACAGATTGACAAAGACCCATACACTTTTATAATATAAACATGATAACTTAAAACTTCAATGATACAAAACAGCAGAAAATGTTCACATAAAGAACATATTTGGCAAGAGTTAGACCAATATTAGAGAGCATGGACTTGAAGAGAGAGAACATAAAGCTGAGTCATACACTGTGTGTGACAGATGACGGCTACTACGAGGACATGTACCCGCGGGAGGAGGTGGAGCCAGAGGGTCTCCCGCAGCATCCCGCCATCACGATTGACCTCCTCAATGAGTATGACATTGACGACATGGCAGTCATAGCTGAGGCGGAGGAGTGGCTCAAACTACAGCAGCCACTGACACCTCACACCATACAGGCTGTAGGTGTCACACCACACACCACACCATGCCACACCATGCACACCACACACCACACCACACACACACCACACACCGCACACCACACACACCATACACCACACACACACACACCACACACCATACACCACACACCACACACCACACACACCACACACCATACAGGCAGTAGGTGTCACACCACACACCACACCATGCCACACTACGTCACACACACCACACACACTGCACACCACACACCACACACCACACCACACACACACCACACACTGCACACCACACACACCACACACCATACAGGCAGTAGGTGTCACACCACACCACACTACATTACGCCTCACACACCAAACACCACACACACCATACAGGCAGTACATGTCACACCACACGCCACACCATGCCACATTATGCCCACACACTACACACCACACACCACACACACCACACACCACACCATACTACGCCACACACACCACACACCACACTACGCCACACACACCACACACCACACACACCATACAGGTAGTATGTGTCACACCACACACCACACCACACTATGCAATACATACCACACATACCACACCACACAAAACATACCACACACCACACACAACATACCACACACCCCACACCACACACCACACACACACTTGTTTGTTATTGCAGGCAGGGTAATTAATGACAATTGTGGAATTGTAACTAATTAGGTAACATACTGTTTTGTGAACAATAATATTATACGATTTTATGAACTTGACTTAGTTAATTTGGTAAAAAAAATTCTACTATGTGATTGCATGTATGGACTTTCCTTATTCAACTGATAACAGAGAATGTATGTATTATATTGCTGACATTGCAGGATGTTGAGAGTAGCCCCCCTGACCTTGAGGATGACCCCCTCCCAGGCTATGCCACCCACCCAGTGTCACGGTGAGTGAACAACTTCCTGTTATTTTATTCTGTTACTTAGTTGTTCAATCTCTACATCAAATCAAATCAAATCGTGACATTTATATTGCGCCGTTCCAACAATCGTTGCTCACGGCGCCTTACAGAATGTTCGGGAAAACAGGTAAGTCTTAAGGTTTGATTTAAAATCAGTGTTTGTCATTGTTGTTGCAGTCAGCTTTTGCAGCAGCAAGTTCCATAGTGTTGGGCCTGCCACACAAAAGGATCTATCACCCCAGCGACGCGTTGCACGTGGTACACATAGATGATTGTGTTCACTGGAGCGCAACAATCGAGTTGGCTGACGTCGGGTCACACATTTGGTGATATACTGTGGTGCACAGCCAGTCAGTGCTCGGTGCGTGAGTAGAAGTATCTTATACTCTACTCTAACTGCTATTGGCAGCCAGTGCAGCTTGATCAATAGAGGTGTGACATGACAGAACTTCCTGGCGCCGTCGACAAGGCGAGCCGCCCAGTTCTGTACTCTCTGCAACCGTTCTAGTTGTTTCACAGGCAGTCGGTGGAGTAATGCATTGCCAACGTCAAGTCTGCTGGTAACAAATGCATGTATGACTTGTTCTGTCGCTGCAGGTGTTAGATAACGTCTTATTCTTGCAATATTTTGGAGATGGAAAATTGCAGATTTACAGACCGCAATCACGTGCGTCTCCATCTTCATCTCGGCATCGAACTGTACACCAAGATTCCGTACATTCTGAGTTACAGTGACCAAACAGTCTCCAATGCATAGTGTGCGCAGCTCAATTTTTCTTAGTTGTTGCGCAGAGCCGAACACGATGACTTCTGTCTTTGAGTCATTCAACTTTAAAAAGTTTGTCATCATCCACGTCCTGATCTCCGCTACACATTCTTCAATACGGACGACAGCCGCAGCAATGTTCTCTTGGTGGGGTTTCACTGGAATGTAGATTTGAGTATCATCCGCGTAGAAATGACACATCAAATTGTACTTGCGAATAATCTTAGCAACTGGTGCTACATAGATGGAGAACAGCTGAGGACCCAGCACGGAGCCTTGTGGTACCCCGTATACCAGAGGACGAGCAGGCGATGTAGCACCATGAATGTGGACTGACTGGACTCTGTCTCTCAGGTATGACTTAAACCAGTCCAGTGCATCTTGGACCACTCCGATATCATGTGAGAGTCTATGCAACATCACTTCATGGTCGACGGTGTCAAACGCAGCAGATAAATCCAGGAGAACCATGATGACAACATTCTGATTGTCCATTGCGTGCAGGATGTGATTCTGCACACAGACAAGGGCCGTCTCAACGCTGTGATTCGGCTTGTATGCTGACTGATAGGGCTCACAGAGATTGTGCTCTGACATGTGAGCTGACAATCTCGCAGCAACGACACGTTCTATTGTCTTCGATAGATAGGGTAGATTTGACACGGGTCGGTAGTTATTCAAGACAGTTTTGTCTAGACTCGGTTTCTTGAGTACTGGCCTGATGTGCGCTTCCTTCAAGTGTGAAGGCATTACCCCCGTTCTCAGAGACAGGTTAACAATTGTCATGAGCACAGGTACAACATCATGCGCACAGTCTCTAAGAAGCCATGTCGGAATGGGATCAAGTTCACAAGATTTCACTGGCGATGACTTCAACAACATTCCAATTTCAGCCTCAGTGGCTGGCTCAAATGCAGTCAGCAGACATGTCTGCGGTGCATCCTCAGCAGAGGCATTTACAATGATGACATTCTGATTCAGTTCAGACCGAATTTTCGAGATCTTTTCTGAGAAGAAATCCGAGAACCGCATTGCCAGTGTGTCAGACGAGTCACATGGTGGTAGTGGTGTGCCATTATCAGTGTGTAGGAGCTTGGCAACAATCTTGAACAGCTGCTTCTGGTCACCAGATGCATCAGCAATTTGATTCGTGTGGTATTCAAGTTTTGCACGGTGCACAGACGAAGAGACGAGCTGGCGCTGGAGGCAGTAGGCAAGCCTGTCAGACTCCAGTCCAGATTTTCTCCATGTTCTTTCCAGTTGTCGTCTAACACATTTTTGCGATCGTATGCCATCATTATACCACGGCGTGTGTGGTCGTACAATCACTGTGCGGTTCTTTAACGGTGCTTGCTTGTCAATGATAGCCGCAATGGTTTCATTGTACATGTCAACAGCATGGTTCATGTCATCAGACAGATGATTTGACAGTAGCAACGAACGGATTTCATCACATATCGCAGTGGTATTGATCTGTCGATAGTTTCGACTCATCGTCGTTACCCGGACGTTTGGTGGTTTCACCAGTTGTAGTGTGCAATGAATTGCCGAGTGGTCTGACATGTGTGGGATGTCTGTTCGTATATTGTTCAGAAACGTATCAGATGAGTGCGTTATAAGCAGGTCAATAGTATGTCCGGCAACATGCGTCGGGACTTCCACGTGCTGAGTAAGATCTGCTGCATTTAGAATGTTTTGAAAGCGCTTAGTGTCATTGTCTGATGTATTGTCCATGTGGAAGTTAAAATCACCTGCGATCAGCATGTTTGACGTATACATCGACATGGTGTCCAACAAATCACCAAATTCTAGGAGAAATTCCGCAGTTGTAAGGCCATTCTTGGAGTTTGGCGGGGGGCGATAGACGACAAGAAGATGAACAGATTGAGTATCATTGCTGAGTTGTAGACACATCGATTCAAATGTATTTGATTTTGGCATCTCGAGATGTCGCGTCGTGAAGCCAGACTTGTAGACGACTGCAACACCACCACCGGTGCTGTACGTTCTCGGGACATGTCGTAGTTGGTAACCAGCAGGTGTGATGCAACCAGTAGAGACGGAGTCATCAGCACTCAACCACGTCTCTGTGATGGCGAGTATGTCTAGATCATTGTCCTCAATGAGGTCACATATCACGGTCGCTTTCCCCGCTTGCTTCGTGTCACACACTGATCTGGCATTCAACAAGCAGAAACACACTTGGCGTACAGATGGTATGTCACATACACTGTCGAGTCGAATCAAATTCGATGTGTAGGTTTCACATCTCACGATGACCGATGATGGGAAGCGAGGAGTAATCAGTACAGGAATGGGTCTTTGCTTTGACCTCCCTGCCCTACACCCCCTGGGAGTCGGCCGATTGTTCACACGTTCTAGTTGTCTTAGTGGTGCCACACAAGCATCTATTAAAAGGTAGCATCCAATAACAATAGAACATCCAATTCGCAGTAGATCCAGTCTATTGTATGTGATCATGCTGTGGCAGTGCATTGTTCTTGTTGTCGTCACGCCTGGTCAACCGGCTACAATGTTGTGACACAGGTGCAGTTCACTATACTGGTACGCATTGCATATACATTACAAAAATGCTAAAATGTCATTAAGTACTTGTTAAAATGGCGCAGTCCACCTTCGACCTGAGACATTCATAAAAACAACTCTAAAATTGCACTGCTGTTCCACGGTTAAAAACAGGTAAAAATGTAAAATATCCACGAGCTTGTTTTGGTGCAGCCACATAGAGGCGCGACACAAGAGTATAAATAAGAATTATCCATCGTGTGCAGTACATTTAATTCACTGCATAAGCAGTATTTATTTATTTAAATATATTGTATACACAAATAAACCTGTTACAAAATTAAAATGGCGATGATGATGATGACATTATTTCTATGACATAATTGTCTGTGGGATATCTTATTGTCGCAGTCAGTTCCCCCAAAGTTTCTGCCATTCCATGCAGTCGTCTGCCAGCTCTCCCAGCACCTTGGTGTTGTTAAATGATCGCAGTCTGACATCTGTCACTCTCTACTCCGAGCGCAGAAGTATGTTATAAACAGATATTCTACTGATGGTGCGTACAAAATGTTATGATATTATTACATAAGATTGCCACATCGGACTCGTAAATGAGAATGCTATCTCCTAGAGTTCTTTTTAGCAGACATTTAAAATAAGATGTAAAAAGGTGGAGAGATCACAGAGGGCAGGTAGGAACTAAACAGCCGAGAGTGGAAGAACAGTGCAGAAGACTGGATAGGTGCATGGAGAAGAATCACACACAGGGCATTGTTAAGTACCCTGCAAGGCTTCGTCTTCTTCTGTTTGATGACCACCTTCATTTGGTTGAACATTTTGTCATTTTGGGGAGTACTCTTCGGCAACAGGAAAGAGAGAAGATATGTAAGTAAGTAAGTAATTTATTTCCAACAACAACATGAAACAATTGTACATCCCGTTATTCCAAAATACAACATTTTCAACATGTGAACACAAAATTACTCATATGTGTTGGTGGAAAGGGGGTGAACAGAAATGTAATACTTATGCATGGTTCTCCCTAACCAGTATAGTTACTTATTGTACAAATACAATATATTACAAAATATTTCAATTTCACAAATAATGCAATATACAGTGCCTAGACTATGTAATGTCTTGTTAGAATTATTTGGATGTTTTTCTTAGATCTAGTACATAGATAGAACATGGAATGTATAGTTTATTTTAAAGCCTGCATGCTTCTACTGCTGGTGATGCTTTCATGTAGGGTATTCCACAGTTTTACTCCACAAACAGAAATACACATTTATTTATGTACACGATGACTTCGAACGGTGCCTTTCTGTCGAGTACCACGTGTTGAGACATACCGTTTAATAATTGTTTGCAAACTATTTGGTAGTTCACTGTGATGTGCCTTATACAGTGTTATCGCTGTCTTATATTTAACTAAGACTACAAACGTCAAAGCACGCAGTTGCTTAAATAGCGTGCTGGTATGCTCCAAACGCTTTACGCCACAGATCAGACGAACTACTCGTTTCTGCAGCACAGTAATACACCAGTGATACAATAGTGCGATTGAGTGGGGTTGGGGTGTAGAAAGGGAGGGAAGGGGGTGGGACGTGTTTATAGAATTCAGAGGTGATGCTGGAGCCTGGACTCAAAAGAATCCAGGGTGATCGTAGATACCACTTCTTGGGGAGACTGTTCCACTCGGCTATTGTGCATGGGAAAAACGACATCTTCCTGTACTGCATACAGAGGTGGGGAAGTTTATACCTGATGTCATGGGTTTTCCTAGTGTTTGTTTTACGTGGACCGGACAGTGTCGGTGAGTATTGTGAGTTAATTGTGTGTGGCTTCAGTGAAAAGAAGTTTAGCAGCAGACACAGAAGACAATGAGATGTGTCATCAGTATTCGAGTGGATGAGTAGAACCCATTAGACAACATCCCCTGTCGGTCACCACACTCTCTCCCATGTGTCTCTGTCATTTCAACTGTATGCGTGTTTGTAGCTCTGTCACACCCACCCGAAACGCTGGTCACCTGGACGTCTCAGACAGTCTCATGGGGTCAGCTGGTGCAAGGTCACGACCTTCATTAGGAGCAGGGTCACGACCTGCATCTGGAGCGGGATCACGACCTCCATCTGTAATTGGGTCACAACCTAGCTCAGGTAATGACTAGTCATGATGCAATGGCAACATTGTAAGACACCAATGCCAGCTAATAGTAAAGTAGTTTTATGTCTCGGTTCCACACTGCAGTTCCTATCTGTGAATTGTTGAGTTAGTTGTGGTAATTGCGTTTATTTCTGCACAAATTGTGCTAAATTGTGAGCTCCTTCGTACAACATTTTAAAGCACTTTTTCTGTTCTTGAGTGAATAAATATTAATGTGAGATTCTTACATTATATGTTATTGATTGATCATAATCGCATTGACTTTTCCCTGAGGGTAGTTGTATTGGCCAATACATAAATACCTGTAGGCCAATACAAAGGCAATATGAATATGATCAGTTCATCAAATTGTTATTAATTTACAAATTCCACATTCACTATTAACATTAAATTTAGTCTTTGACATTTTGAATTGGTAATTACATGAGTATAAATTACCATGATTATTTGCCATGAGCTGAAACTGTGGCATATATGTGCCACTGCATGATGACATTGGCAAGTACACAAATGTCATAGCCGAACTTTCTTTATGAACTTGGTCAGTATGGATAAACTGGCTACGACATAGGATGAACTCACGAGAATATGGCTTGAACTCGGCCACTAAAGATTTTGACTATGCACCATGCATCAATACAGGCGGGAAAGTAATGACATTATTAATTAGCTGATTACGTCATATTGGGTCAATAACTTAGCCAGTCAATTATTATCTATTTTGGCTAATAGCATGGTTGATTTTTAGGGGTGAATTTTTTGGCCTGCTTACAGGCACACCAAAACCCTCCAACTGCACCCTCCCTTGACACTAGACACATTCAACTACACCCCCATTGAGGCTCCAAGAAACATCAACCTGCAACCCACATACCACTTATTGTCTTGGTCAAGCAGAACTCCTTCTACACCAGGGTGAGGGGAGTGTGTTCTCACCCATCACACCCTGTCTGTGGGCCTGATGCATATGTACATAATGACATGCATGCATGGACACACGTATGTACATAATGACATGCATGCATGGACACACGTATGTACATAATGACATGCATGCATGGACACACGTATGTACATGTCCTGAATCCTTATACGTCACATTGATATGTCACTGGACATTTCATGCTATGCACTTCATACAATTACTAGCAAAGTCAGTCTCTGGAAGAACTATAATTATGCTAAAATTTATTCCAGTAACGTAAGATTTTTTGCAATGGTTCTGTATCTGTCTCCAGGTGGTGCCGGCAGTGATTCGGGCCGACTAACACCCCTCCCTGGGCAGACGTTGGATGACGAAGATTTGTTGGGCCAGTCCGCCGCTTGAGGCCCAGCACACATCGAGCCACCATGAACTGACCAACATCCATAAAGGCACTTACCAATAACAACTCTATGGAATACCATATCTTATAATAGCTGGATGGTACCATTGCAAGAGGGAAGTAGGGATGGAAATCTTTCAAGAGAGAGAATTAAAGAGACACTGGAATAATTATTGTGGGTTTGATGGAAGAAGGTATTGGCAGTTAAACGGTGCATTTTTTACAGATTTAATAAGACTGAAGGATGTCTGACAGTAATTGGACTGCTGGTGATGTGGGCGTACTAATACATGGATGTGTTGGTAAATATTGATGGGCATATTCAGGCATTTTAAATTAACTAGAGGCAAGTGATGTTGACTAAACTTGTTCAGTGTGTCAGTCACATGATGGCAGAGGCTGTGAATAAGTGTAAGAATGTTCGAGGGTACCGTTTACTTATAATCAGACAAAATGTTAGCGTTACTGGCAATGAATGAATGCACTTTAGTTTGACCTTTGGTGTCCCTGCTATACATTGATTGGAGAGGCATCATCTGGGGACTGATTATGTGACTAAAAGAGAGAGAGAGAGAGAGAGAGAGGGGGGGGAGAGTAGTCATGGCAGCTAACAATAGCCAGTGAGGCACACCAGGAACTCTTCCAGGAATCCAGATTTAATTAATAGAAATCAATGACGGTGCAGGGGCCCGATCACAATTATGAATTATAGGCCATTACTACTAAACAGGCTGGCAGCACGTAGACAGTTACATATTTATTAACCTGGTCACTGTTCTATATTGTACTGTGGCCCTAATTGTGCAGGAGTGTCAATTATTGTAATTAATCGTGACTGGTTTATTGTGAAATGACACTTATGTGTTGGAAGCAGCTTAATTAATTTAGACTTGCCTATGTGCCTCAAGCCTCAGAATATGTATTTTTGAGAAATATTGGAATTCCATGAATTCTGTGTGTAGTATAAATCAAATGTTAATTGTTTAATATTGTAACTGTTTATTACAACTAAGTAGCTGTATACCTGTGTAATATTTAATGGACCTTGACTGTGATAGATATCAGATTTATATATATATTCTATAATTGTATACATATATATATATATACTATATTTGTGTAATTTCTTACTGTAATTTAATTGTACACAGTTCTAATGGACCGCCATCTGTGCATAGAAAACAATATTACTTAAGTAGATAAGTGTGATACGTTAAGAAGACTTTGAACACACGCCATTGTCACTGTATGTGGGCAAGACGTTTCTGTAATACAAACTATGAACAATCATAATTGTCCATCAGATGTCACCGACTTACACACTACTGGTAATAATCATATTCCCAAAGGAACAAGTTCAGAAATGGAAATGAAAGATGGTAACAAATATGTAATTTTGACTTAGTTCATCACAATTTTGATAACTGTTTTCATGTTGTTCTCTGGTGTGGCATATAGTGTGTTTGTTATTTACACACTGAGTCCCAGTGGCTCTCGGTGTGTTAATAACCAACACGCTGGTATTGTGCATTGCAGGGCTGTTTGGCAGATTAGCTCCTACAATCAATAGATTGTTATATTAATGGTGGGAGCTAAGGAGGTCTTTTACTCTTCCAGTCTCATTTATCTTGTAACCTATTCCAGAATGAAACTCTCACTTCCTTTGGCTGTCAACACACCTCGTAAATACTTCTTTATCCTACCACATGATTTATCTTCTTTTTGTTATAATGCCACAATGATTAATCATCACGATTCAGAGTTGTTTGTAATGATATAGTATGTTAAATTGTCCAGAAATATAGATGATTGATGAAAGTGACACCAAAAATTTATTGTATAATTTATAGGCATGCCTTATGGAAGTGAGTGGAACTTTATTGTCAGTGTTCACTGTTGCAAGGGTTGAGATGTCAGTGAGTTTGTGGGGAAATGCCACATCATGCTACCGTCATTGAGGTATCTCTGTCAAGTGTGTCTACCTATGCAGTCTCAAGACACCCATGCAAGTCTGAGTGTTGGGACGCGTTTACTCTCACCCTTTTTCTAAACCCACTTCTTTGGTCTAGTTAATTATATAAAATAATTATTTACGAGTTCTTTGAATTCTTTGATGTTGGACATCTACTGGTGGCATGTCAACGTGTCATTGATGTATGATGTAAACTGGTGATGTGTCAGGACACAGATTGGTGACTATCAGGATGTCATTGAACAGGACACAAGACTGGTGACATGTCGGATGTCATTGACATACGACATAGGACTGGTGACATGTCAGGTTTCATTGATATAGGACACAGACTGGTGATGTATCGGGATGTTATTGAACAGGACACATACATGGTGACATGTCGGATGTCATTGGTTGTAGACTGAAAAAGTACAGCTTGTTATGTAGTATGTTTGACCCAGAAAGCTAGATAGGTTCAGTGATCACACTAACTGTCTAAATTGCACTAAATGGATCCATTGGACACATTATAAATACAGTGAATGTCCTTCCTACTGACATAATTTCTGATACCATTTTTCTGGCTGCATTCCTGGAGATAACAAAAGCATTTTGAAATACAGTAGACTGTTTGTTATGAATGTAATGTCCATGGAAGCAACTGATAAACATCACGTCTCGGAGCAATGTTGAATGAGCCGTAGTGTGCTACCTCACTACAGTTGTGTACAAGAAGTGTCCCTTTAGGTTTCACTTGGATCGACAAAGGTGGCTTTTATATGAACAGTTTAACAGCTTAACAGCATGCTTGTGCATGTTTTTTCATTACATTGTATTTTAATGTATTTAAGAAGTATTTTGCTGGTCAAAATATTACGATACATGTAGACCTAGTTTAAGAATATGGGTTCTGTTTGATCTGATGACTATAAAAATCTGTTGTGAGGAATGTTGCTTGCTAAATGTGTTATGATTATTACTTTTTCACAGGCTTTCAAGGGCACTTTGGTCGGCATCAGCTGTGTGTGTGCGTGCATGTGTGCGTGAGAGTGTGCCTTGCAATTTGCATGTGTGTGTGTGTGTGTGTGTGTGTGTGCATGAGTGTATGTTTGTATTGTGTGTGTGCGTGTGAGTGTGCCTTGCAATATGCATGTGTGTGTGAGTGTATATGTTTGTATTGTGTGCGTGCGTGCATGTGTGTGCAGAGCATGTGCGCGAGTGCATGTGAGGTGACATGCCACTGCAGCTGTAAAGGAGGCAAAGCATAACAAATAGATTCAACGCTGCATTTTTGTTGCTTTATTGCTACATTTCACCTGCAAGGGTCAGACACAGGACAAGTGGGAAAAATTACCGGGGAGTGGACACAGCTGACCAGAGGACATATCTCGCATATACAGCTGGCTGACCAGTCCACGGTCAACACATTCTGACCTGTCCACATGGTCAGACACATACATACTAATGGTTCTTTTTTCTGTCAACTTCCAATTTCTCTACACCTTACAACTGTACTTCCTTGTTGCAGACTCGGAGAATCCTATTAATTTTCACACCCCAAAACTTTGTCATTTCCCATAAGTTGGACACTGGCAGGGTTCAACGAGTATTGGAGGCAATAACCAAATCTTTACCTTTACACTGCCATAACATTCTACATGACAGGACTCGTATAGTGAAAGACCATAGGGTATAGGACCCATTATTGCTAGAGGGAAACAACACGCAGGAACCATGCCAGTGTACAATGATTATAGGCAACCGTAAAAGACACCTTTACATCTTGCAATGACAACTGTCACCTTGGCTGTCAGTATGTCATTACTACATGACCATGGTAGCACTGATGTAATCAAGGAAGGTGACACCCTGCCCCACATCCAACCCATCTCTGTCTGTGTCAATCGACACACCAACAACACCTTCTACCAAACTATACATTCATAACTTTAATAGTAAACAGATACTTAAGGACATAACCATCTGAAATGTGTACTTACTTCCGTGTGAACATTCGAAGCTGTAAACTATATTCCACTTACATTTCCATATATGGTACGTTGCCATGACAACCTAATTACCATGCATTATGAAACATTATTGTACAATTTAATTTCTCGTGCCACACGTAACAAAAACCGACACTAGGACATGATTACAGACATTTATTTTGTACCATGTAGGAATGTCTTTACAGTGCAACAAACTACTGGAATAAACCCGGCCAACACAAGCCAGGGACATTTATGTTCACCCCTTTATTGGGTCCTACCAATAAAGCAGCACCTGGAACAAATACCTCAAGTTGTATAACACGAGAACCCTACTATGATAAGGTCCCGCACATCGAAAGGTAAATGTCAACGAAATACAGCCACTGGCTGAAGACATCCCCGGTGTTGTGACACCCATGTCATGTTTATCACTTCAGCTATACAAACCTGTGTAGTCTGATGCGTTGCCTACTACAGCTAGTCTATTTGTGTCGACGTCTGCGGTTAATGTCTACCCACACTCTACAAGCCGTGTTACACAATACTGCTCCTTGAGACTAGATAGTTGGGCCGACACGTCACATGCCACCCACTCACACACACAGCACCATGGGCCTCAAGACGACATGGTTGGAGACACAAAGATCACACGCATCAAGGAATGTGTAGAACTGTTTCCAGCAAACTTTCAATTATATAAATTAGTAGACTTTTAGTTGATTTTAACTGAATCTCTGCCACAAAGGATTAACAATGAGCCAAGTTATAATGAGGCTTTAGTCTATAAATTCTACAACAAATAATGATGAAGATGAAGGTCATGGAAATGGCAATGCTCTCTCTGTCCATACCATCCAACAGAGGCAGGAGAACCAAACATTAATGTCTCATCTGTCTGACACACTAACCCCACCTGGTGGGAGACGAGGAATGAGATCAGTGATCAAGACATGATGCTAGTTATACCAGTACTAAAGGTAGAGTTGGGAGGAACTGAACATACAACCAACTACAATGATTGTTTTATATGGAACATACAGAAGACTGTAACATCTACAGAAGACGCACCACAGGCTGTGTCCCTACTGGCAGTTCACATCAATATATACAAGTCCACAGGAGATTAGCACGTCTTATTGGGTGAACACAGCACCAAGAAACTGTTGCCTCATACAAGTTGGCAGTGTAAGAAGATTGTACTACAGCACATACTTTATCATTCTGTTATTCTGAAAATTCCATCAAAAGAAGCAAAATGGGACACTCGTAACTGCAATGAGCCAAGACATTCTGCAGACAGACAGTCGTGTCCAAGTTCTGTTAATGTTGAGACAAAGATACTGTTACTAGTCCACAATCTACTACCACTACTTCTACAGATGTTTATTTTATTACATGTCGGTTACACTCTTTACACATCATAATTTACATTAAATCTCAAGTGAGGCCTATGCGCACATCTCACCAACTCTAGAAAGCTTCAAATGTACAGAGAAACTCCAATTACGTCACCCTCGTTTTTACAATGGATGTCAAATATGGCAAGACTACTGGCCGCTACATAACACTGTGTGTCTTTATGACGGTTGTGTTTCCTCAAGCTGTACTTATACTGGTTCTAAATTCGTTGTATGTTAGTTGTGTTTAACTTTACACTGGATGTCTCTTCTGTGATGCTACTATTGCAAATATACAAACAATATCACATTTGTTGCACACAATGACAGCAGATCTCTTCTCTACATTAATCTTGTAACACACGACTTCATTGCATGCATACGCACAAACACCAACAGTGCATGTCTATACTTACAAATTACAACACACGCATGCACTAACATGTGCAGACATGCACAGTGCATGCGTGTGCAGGCAGATTTCTATACCTGCTGTCCTGCACTACGACTGATGCTGCATTCATGTAACTCTGAAGCAACACATTAAATATTCGGAGTAATGGGCCACTACTAATCAGGGTAATGGGCCAATACTTGTCACAGTAATGGGCCATTACTAGTCAAGAGTAATGGGCCAAAACTTGTCATGGTAACAGACCAATACTTGTTACAGTAACAGGTCACTACTGGTCAGAGTTACGGGCCACTACTGGCCAGAGAAAAGGGCCACTATTGGCCACAGTAATGGTCAGACAAACTGCAGTTTGTGTAAGGTAGAGACATCACTGGAATGGTTGAAACAAACACTACTTACAGCTTTCAATTGATCACCAAACAAGTAACTACGGTTCCAGTGAGATTGAGACTTCCCTCAGCACCAGGGGGGGTCCAAAACACTGCCCTCTATCTGACTTCCTGTCTCATCTCAAACCTACAGCCACAATACAGCATTCGATTGTCTCTCTTGAACAAGAGCCGTGGCCCCGTCTCGACGCAACTCCCTAGGTGGCGCTGTCAGTCATTAACACTGACAGCCAGCGTTTTGTGGGTTAGGGTTCTCTGTCAGTCGCTTTGTTTGCTGGTTGTTCACAATAGTTGGGTCTGAGTCGAGACTTTCTGACATCTTGTCGCAGATGATGTCAACAAGTCGCTCAAAGACCGCCTTTACATTGACGTTCTCCTTTGCTGAAGTCTCAAAGAATTCTAAACCTGAAATGTTGAACACCATTAATCTTCTGCAGATGAAAATTCAGTAATATTAGTTACCTCTCAATAAACATATTTACCTCTCAATAAACATAGTTACTTCTCAATAAACATAGTTACCTCTCAATAAACTTGGTTTCTGATCTGAATTTTTGACCACATCTCGTGGTCTCCTTCAGCAGAATGAAAAAGACCTCTGGCTGCGGTCAAAACATAAATCGCATACCAAGTTTCCTGATAGGTAATTATGCACAATATACAACAAAGTAACCAGATCACTAATCAAATACATTCAAGAACGCACAAATTAACGTCGGATGCAAGCAAGAATATTATGATTAATCTTGCCTTTTTATTCAATAATTTACTCATCCATATTTAGTAGGAGTGGACATTATGATCAAATCCAATTAAATTGTAACCAAATAATTACAACTGGCTTTATAGACTGTAAATTAACTGACCATCAAATACAACAAACAGCATATTAATATAGAGAGAGCACTATGAATAATTCATACCACCTCTGGGTCATGAGCTTTGCAACATCAGGACATAATGCTAAGAGATCACGACCCCTGCCAATTTGGTTTACTATTTTATTAAAGCAACCGAATTTGCTGTTTCAAATCCTCCTTGTCTTAAAGGTTAAAGGCAGAGATGATGGGAATTATTAACAGGCTGTTCAATTATTTAGGTTTCTTGAATGTGGGACCATTGCAGCCGTGCTGAACTTTATCATAAAACAACAGGCAGTCATTATATATATAAATGCATATATATATACCAACTCTATTGGCAATATACATATATATATTGCCAATATATATATATATATAAATTACCAATAGAGTTGGTTAAATCAATAAAAAAACTAATCTAAGGCTAGTAAGAGTCTATGTATGGTCTGAAGGGTTTGCTTACATTTCGTGGGCTAAAAATTAAAATTACAAACAATCTTTCCGGCTTATTAAATGCATTTGGTGGGCAGTATACCTTCAACATAACCTAGTCTTAATTTAAGAACATTATATTATCACATTTTAGTATCTAATCAAATTATTTAATGTAAATTAGGCTTTTATTTTTATTTATTTTGTATTTATTTCTTTTTTCTTTTTTTTCTAGTAGGTTCAGCACTTTTGCTAATTGTTTATTTTATTATTGCATTTACCCGTAATTTTACTATACTTAGGTTTATATATATATATATACAGTATATACTAGGATATTGTTTGCTAATTTTATTTATTTTCTTATTTATTTCTCTTAAATGTGTTTTTATGCTTCTGAGATGATTGCCGATTTGTAAACACCCGTGGGGGTCATTAGTCCTGGATTTGATGGTGTATAAATAAAGTTTATTATTATTATATTTTAATAATTATGAAAAACAAGGAACAGACGACCTCCCTTTACCTAAGCCCTGACACAAGGTGAGCGTGACATGACTTGGACACTTGCCTAGTTGATCTGCAAGTTGTTTGCCGCGTTCTGTCGACACGACCCTCTCATCTTCCAAGTCACACTTGTTGCCGACTAGCACCACCTGGGCATTGTCCCACGAGTACGTCTTGATCTGAGTGCACCTACAAGCACACGAGTGAACAGCCTCAGTAACTCTAATCGCTGTGGATGGCGCTACACACACACAGATACACGAAGCAGTTTCACAACGTGTTCGTACATGTCGTTTCTTACGACATATTGTGAGCAGTTAAGTTATGTAAAATGTAACCAAATGATTGTTGAACCTTGGAACAAATGGCGAAAACATGTATAATGTTATGAACAATTGATTTTTGTCCATCTAATGTCTGATACGAACCCTAAAACTGGCAAGAACTCTTGACCAACATTTGGGGAATTCAGAAAAAGTAAGTAAGAAACCACTAACACACATGCACGCACGCACACACATGCATGCACACACACACACATACGCTAGCATGATTATTGTTAGAATGACATTTTTTGAGTAATTGTACTCATGCTCAATTGGTCAAAAAGGCAAAGTAATCATAATTGTACTCGATTACGCTGCCAAAAAATTGTAATCACGATTACAATCATAATTACAACATTTATCATGTGCATGTTTATGTTCCACTCTCTGCACAGGTCCCAACTATAGTGCCAGCTGTCAGATATGGGTCAATTCCATTAAAAAAACTCAGATTCGTTTTCATCTGTTCCAGCTGGTAGCATATTATCCTACATTTGATCACAACCAGGAAGCTATAAACATTGAACAGACACTAGATAAGCCATAAATGTAGGCCTAGTCATACTTGTAATTGTGATTACATTATTGTAATCGTGATTACATGCACTAGTGTAATAGACAAGTAAGTGTAATAGACTGCATTCATTTATAAGTAATCATACTTGCAATCATAATTATACTAATACATTTAATAGTAACCATACGTGATTACATTAGTAGGAGAGATGTAATGATTACGTTATGTCAATTAAAATCCAGATGGCTTTAATAGAAAGTGATCATTTGTCAACAGATATATTATATTACAATGTCTTACATAATCTGTCTGTAACTGTGATTGTGAAATTACTTTTGTTTTAGATTGTGACAATGCGCACACCATTTCCTACCCAGCCTTTGCATGGCACAATCAGGAGCACTCTCTGGATTTTGTTTGCTTTTTTTGTGGACAAAACATAACATTGTAAAAATTGCTATGGGCTTAAAACCACAAATTTGGCGGGCAGTATATATTGAACATAATGTACTGGAGCAGGTTATGAACACTACTAAATAAATGGTAATAAATGAAGGAGTAGACAATGTACCTATAAGATGGCTTGGGACTGATGGGAGTGAATACATGTCTGTCATGAGATGGAGAGGGACTTCATAAATTGAGGAGTAGACAATGTACCTATAAGATGGCTTGGGACTGATGGGAGTGAATACATGTCTGTCATGAGATGGAGAGGGACTTCATAAATTGAGGAGTAGACAATGTACCTATAAGATGGCTTGGGACTGATGGGAGTAAATACATGTCTGTCATGAGATGGAGAGGGACTTCATAAATTGAGGAGTAGACAATGTACCTATAACTTATAAGATGGCTTGGGACTGATGGGAGTGAATACATGTCTGTCATGAGATGGAGAGGGACTTCATAAATTGAGGAGTAGACAATGTACCTATAAGATGGCTTGGGACTGATGGGAGTGATACATGTCTGTCATGAGATGGAGAGGGACTTCATAAATTGAGGAGTAGGCAATGTACCTATAAGATGGCATGGCACTGAATACTCTGTCACGAGACATACGGGGACCGCACACGTAACAACGTCATTCTTGAAGAAATGGAGCTGCTTTCAAATGCAAGTCTCACGAAGAAGTGATCCTGACAGCCATGTTTTGTCTCTGTACCATGGCACGTTATGCTGACCTCGCCAGCTTCACAAACAACTACGCCACCAAGCGACAGGTTCAGACAGGCCGAGATCAATCAGAATTGATTTACCGAAGATGATTGAGAAAACATGTAGAGAGTCATGTAGACACATAACAGATACTGTGTATTAGGTGGAGAGCTGTACAGACACACAACAGGCAGTTTGCACTGGGTGGAGAGTTGTGTAGAAACATAACAGACAGTTTGTATTGGGTGGAGAGCTGTGTAGAATCATAATAGGCAGTTTGTATTAGGTGTATAGCTATTTAGAAACATAATAGGCAGTTTGTATTACGTGGAGAGCTGTGTACAAACATAATAGATACTGTGTATTAGGCAGATATATAGTAACGTACAAACATACCAGACACTGTGTTTTAGGTGGACAGCCCAGTAAAAACATAACAGACAGTGTGCATTAGGTGGAGAGCCAAGTATAATCATAATAAACACTGTGTATTAGATGGAAAGCCGAGTAGACACAAAACAGACACTGTGTATTAGGCAGATACATAGTCAAGTAGACACATAATAGACACACAATAGGCTGTGTGTATTAGGTGGAGAGCTGTGTAGACACACAATAGGCAGTGTGTATTAGGTGGAGAGCCAAGTAGACACATAATAGATACTGTGTGTTACATTGAGAGCTGTGTAGACACACAATAGGCTGTGTGTATTAGGTGGAGAGCCAAGTAGACACATAATAGATAATGTGTGTTACATTGAGAGCTCTGTAGACACACAATAGGCTGTGTGTATTAGGTGGAGAGCCAAGTAGACACATAATAGATACTGTGTGTTACATTGAGAGCTGTGTAGACACACAATAGGCTGTGTGTATTAGGTGGAGAGCCAAGTAGACACATAATAGATACTGTGTGTTACATTGAGAGCTGTGTAGACACACAATAGGCTGTGTGTATTAGGTGGAGAGCCAAGTAGACACATAATAGATACTGTGTGTTACATTGAGAGCTGTGTAGACACACAATAGGCTGTGTGTATTAGGTGGAGAGCCAAGTAGACACATAATAGATACTGTGTGTTACATTGTGAGCTGTGTAGACACACAATAGGCAGTGTGTATTAGGTGGAGAGCCAAGTAGACACATAATAGATACTGTGTGTTACATTGAGAGCTGTGTAGACACACAATAGGCTGTGTGTATTAGGTGGAGAGCCAAGTAGACACATAATAGATACTGTGTGTTACATTGAGAGCTGTGTAGACACACAATAGGCTGTGTGTATTAGGTGGAGAGCCAAGTAGACACATACTAGATACTGTGTGTTACATTGAGAGCTGTATAGACACACAATAGGCTGTGTGTATTAGGTGGAGAGCCAAGTAGACACATAATAGATACTGTGTGTTACATTGAGAGCTGTGTAGACACACAATAGGCTGTGTGTATTAGGTGGAGAGCCAAGTAGACACATAATAGATACTGTGTGTTACATTGAGAGCTGTGTAGACACACAATAGGCAGTGTGTATTAGGTGGAGAGCCAAGTAGACACATAATAGATACTGTGTGTTACATTGAGAGCTGTGTAGACACAATAGGCTGTGTGTATTAGGTGGAGAGCCAAGTAGACACATAATAGATACTGTGTGTTACATTGAGAGCTGTGTAGACACACAATAGGCTGTGTGTATTAGGTGGAGAGCCAAGCAGAAACATAGCAGACACTGTGTGTTACATTAAGAGCTAGTATGTAGAAACATATAACACAACCGAGACATACATATTGTCCTGTCCCCACTCCCCACACAATAGGCACTGTGTATTAGGTGTATTTGACAGAGAACTGCGCCATGGTTGTAGCCATGCTGCTGCCACTGTCTGTCCTCTGGTGGCCTGTGGTGTGATGGATATGTGGTGAGGCAGTCTCTAATGAGAAGGACCAGAAATAGCTGTGACTGAGCCAAGCAGAATCAGCAGCCTTCATTGATCAGGTCCTTGTAATAAGGCCAGGAGACAAAGGGAACTGTACCACATGAGGTCTATCAATATTTAAACTGAAAGAAGACAAATTATTATTGCTGTGATTGATGCAATAAAGTGATGATTACGTGGAGTAATTCTGTCAACAGGTCAGTTCAGTCTACTTGGGGGTGGTCTATAGACAGACTAGTTCAGTCGACATCCGGTAGGTTTATAGACAGACTAATTCAGTCACTTGGGGTAGGTTTATAGATATAGAGTAGGTCTATAGATAGGCTAGTTCAGTCTATATATTAATATAAATAGTCATAATTTTTTTTATAAATCACAATTTCCTTTAAAATGCTCAAATTGCTGTATAAAATCTAAACCACAAGAACCGGTCAGTCTGTTTTTCATGAAATGCCAGAATTTTATGGAAGTCATTGTGGATCATGCAGGCAGTGGATGAGTCAAAGTACTCATCTTGTTCACATGGACGATGTGAATCTACAATCTGCTGTCATACCCTCCCATAAAGGAGCTCTAGAATTCAATTACACTCTTATAGCGCAGTATCCATTCCTAAGCCCGCTTTACACTTCACACTCTGATAGACCATTCATTCCTACGCCAACTCTACTTCTACAGGAAGGAAGTATTAAGACACGCTGCAGTTATTATTGTTCAAAGACTATTGATTCATAAATATCTATCCACCACGGGCAGGTACTTGTTATACAACTGAGTGAACTGAGACCATGTGGAGTAGATAATTTCTTTGAAATGATAACAAGACAACATGGTCTGATATTTTAACCACTACGGCACTGACACACCCCAACTATACAAAGAGTCTGATGCTTGTTTTAACCACTGTAGCACTGACACACAGAGTCTGATGTCTTAACCACTACGCCACTGACACACCAACTGAAGAACCTGATGTTTGAACCACTACGCCACTGCCACACCAACTGAAGAACTTGATGTTTGAACCACTACACCACTGACACACCAACTGACCTGGTGTTACTGAATCAGAACTACACCAGTCCATCAGGGTGACTAACTGGCATTAGTCTGGCATTAGTGTTTGCTGTGAGACATTGATAATTGAGATCAGAGGGATGTCGCATTTGGAGACACAGACACAGAGTCGGAGACTCGCCCGTCACTGGGTCTGGGCAGCGGAATTTCAGCTGCTGATAACAAGCCAAAGTAACGAGCGGATCCGTGCAGTTCCTCCGAGACTCAGCAGGGACTGGCTTGTCACAATCAATGGCGATCAATAAACACACGTCCGCGTGAGGCACGGTTAAGGCAAATAAACAGCATCGTTTCAAGCTCCGCTCACACAACTCATCAACGATGCATATCAGAAAGAAATTATTGCAAAACATGCACCGAGTGCATACCGCATGCATGCACGCCCACACATCCACACGCACAAGGCAGACGCACACACCCACATGCTCAACTTAACTAGCACTGTGGGTTCACATCATTATTTACATTAAAGTGGTCGGATAGTTTGCGGAAAGGCTGCTAAAACTAAACCCATCACCAGCCACTGTTTCCCTCAAGATCAATGTTTTAGTTTGTTCCTGGCACAGTCGAAAGGGAACTTACATTTTCCATGTAGATGTGAAGCTAGGGTATCATGCACATACTCTCCAGCTATGGAGTACAACCTAGGCAAAGGTATCAGTGTTGGTTATAACGACATGTGGGGCAAAGACACCACGTGAACAGTGTCAATACAGCGATATGACTAGAGTTACAATAGTCATGCTCAGCTATATAATGTCCCGATTTCAAAAGCCAACGTATGATATTAATATAAAACCATTAGACACCGAGGTGTTAAACTATGGAACTATATGGCAACAATGGTGGATTGTACGGATGCATTTGTAACGTTCAAATGTCGACCCATGAGTTTTGTGTTTGTAAATAATGTTACTGACTTATATAATTAACATTCATTGTTGCAATTTTAATGTGTGAGTTCATGAAAAATATAATCATGTGATTTATGTAGCTGTTTTTTTTCTTCAGTTGCACAATCTGCCTTCTATTTCACAAAATTATTCTACGTGCACCATGGTATTACATGTGTATTACATGTATTGAGAGGGAACATCAGCCACCAGTGGCTCTATACCCTCATTATAGAAACTATGACAATGTCTACATAAAATGTGCCAAATGTACTATATCATAGCTTTCAATAATAAATAATTCATTCACTAGATTGTAGCCTGCAGTTATAACTACCGTAATGACACTCTAAAAATCTACAAACATAATTATTTTTCTGTACTGCATGTTTTTGCACAGAATTATTTTTTTTGTCAAAATACATGCAATCCATACTGTCTGCCTGTATTCTGACACTATGTTTTCGGACACCAAAAAATAATTCTTTTTGTACTGTAAACATGTTTTCGGACAGATGACAATTTCATTATCTTGAGTGTCTGAACACATAGTTATTACAGTAATACATTGCTGTTTGCCAACTACACAGTGGTGTTCTTAGCCAGTATCCTGTCACATTGTTCTAACCAGTGAAAGCTGAAGCCACACACACCAAACCATTCAATCATATTCAATCATGATTACCGTGTGACCCAATAGACTGGGGACAGTCATAACTTTGTGTGACCTTCTAATCTATAACTAGACGAGTGGGTGTGTTCAAATTCAATTCCATTGATAGACCTGGTGGATGGTGGGTGTAGACTGTCTCCATTGATTATCTATACCTCAATTAATTCACATGTAAGGGTTTAGAATAATTATGCATGAATTAATTATTCAGCCCTACATATTAGTATGCTATGGCAGGAAGTGTGAGTTGCTAGGCAACTCAATGGATGCAAATATGTCCTGACAGCTGATACAGCCGCCTTACGGATAATTTCACTTGCTAATGTGCCATTAGTAATTAGTACTGGCCTGCCTTATGATAGTACCATATCCCTGGTAGTCAGTATTGGCCTGCCTTGTGACAGTGCCCTATTCCTGGTAGCCAGTATTGGCCTGCCCTATGACAGTACCATATCCCTGGTAGCCAGTATTGGCCTGCCCTGTTACAATACCATATCCCAGATAGCCAGTACCGTCTGCCTTGTGACAGTACCATATCCCTGGTAGCCAACATATTGGCTTGCCTTGTGACAATACATATCACTGGTAGCCAGTATTGGCATGCTTTGTGATGGTACCATATCCCTTGTAGCCAGTTTTGGCCTGCCCTGTCACAGTACCGTATCCCTGGTGGTTAGTATTGACACGCCTTGGGACAGTACCATATCCCTGGTAGCCAGTATTGGCTTGCTTTGTGATGGTACCATATTCCTTACTGCCAGTTTTGGCCTGCCCTGTGACAATACCATATCCCTGGTAGCCAGTATTGGCCTGCCCTGTTACAATACCATATCCCAGGTAGCCAGTACCATCTGCCTTGTGATAGTACCATATCCCTGGTAGCCAACATATTGGCTTGCCTTGTGACAATACATATCACTGGTAGCCAGTATTGGCTTGCTTTGTGATGGTACCATATCCCTTGTAGCCAGTTTTGGCCTGCCATGTGACAGTACCATATTCCTTGTAGCCAGTTTTGGCCTGCCCTGTGACAGTACCGTATCCCTAGTAGCCAGTATTGACCTGCCTATTGACAGTACCATATCCCTGGTAGCCAGTATTGACTTGCCTATTGACAGTACCATATCCCTAGTAGCCGGTATTGACCTGCCTATTGACAGTACCATATTCGTGGTAGCCAGTATTGGCCCACCTTATAACAGTACCATATCCCTGGTAGCCAGTATTGGCCTGCCCTGTTACAATACCATATCCCAGGTAGCCAGTACCGTCTGCCTTGTGACAGTACCATATCCCTGGTAGCCAACATATTGGCTTGCCTTGTGACAATACCATATCACTGGTAGCCAGTATTGGCTTGCTTTGTGATGGTACCATATCCCTTGAAGCCAGTTTTGGCCTGCCGTGTGACAGTACCATATCCCTGGTAACCAGTATTGACCTGCCTATTGACAGTACCATATCCCTGGTAGTCAGTATTGGCCTGCCTTATAACAGTACCATATCCCTGGTAGCCAGTATTGGTCTGCCTTGTTACAATACCATATCCCAGGTAGCCAGTACCGTCTGCCTTGTGACAGTACCATATCCCTGGTAGCCAACATATTGGCTTGCCTTGTGACAATACCATATACTGGTAGCCAGTATTGGCTTGCTTTGTGATGGTACCATATCCCTTGAAGCCAGTTTTGGCCTGCCGTGTGACAGTACCATATCCCTGGTAGCCAGTATTGACCTGCCTATTGACAGTACCATATCCCTGGTAGTCAGCATTGGCCTGCCTTATAACAGTACCATATCCATGGTAGCCAGTATTGGCCTGCCTTATAACAGTACCATATCCCTGGTAGCCAGTATTGACCCACCTTATAACAGTACCATATCCCTGGTAGCCACTATTGGCCTGCCTTAAAACAGTACCATATCCTTGGTAGCCAGTATTGGCCTGCCTTATAGTTATAACAGTACCATATCCCAAGGCAGACTGTCCCTCCAGTCCTGCAGGTTGTCTCTAGTGTTCTACTTACCAGTCCTGGACCGCATTGAAGGATTCTTCATTTGTTACATCATACATCAGTATGAAGCCCATGGCACCCCGGTAATAAGCTGTTGTTATTGTCCTGTAGCGTTCTTGTCCTGCAGTGTCCTGAAACCACAAACACATGCAATGGCATGACAGAATACTGAAACCACACCAGGGGCTTAGCCAGAGACCCGTCTGCCAGTCTTGAAGACTGGCAGATGACTGGAGAAGACGGGTAATTACAACTGATAATACGGGTGGAATTTAGAGGGAGTCAGATGATCACTAGATTGACTAATAGTTCCAAGTCTAGGGACCCACATTAACAACTATCATTGGCACAACAAGTAGTGAAACAAATCTAATGGATCAGTATTAATTCGATAAATGGCTCAAATGACACTTGTTTGTCATTAAAACCAAAACTAAAATGGCCACTAATGGCTGTGACTGATGAGAGTGGCTACAATGCCAGCCGTTCGCATGCAAAAAGGCACACTTTTGAATAATTCAAGATGGTGGGAAAAAATTATTTCTGGTTAAGGGCCTGAACCACACCCATACTAGACGTCATAATGGAGCCCTGTGAACACAACCACACACAATATCATCTTAGTGTCCTGAAACCACAACCACACACAATATCATCTTAGTGTCCTGTGAACATAACTACACTCAATGTCATGATAGTGTCCTGAAGACACAATCATACTAAATTCCACCATAATGTCATGTGATCACAAATCCACAAGTAAAATGTATACCATGAAGAAGAAAAGATTTTATGTTTTAAAGAATCACAGAAAAGTAATTTTGTGAGCATGAAATTAGCTTATTGGCTAACAGTGGCAAGATACAATGTTTAAATAGCAACTCAAGATACAAAAATAATTATGCATTTATCCTAGTTTAGTTCTGTTGAGCACACATGGTTCCTGACATATTCCAAGATGATTTATTATGATTAACTTAGACATAGAATTAATCATATTCACTTGCAGACTGTTAATATATTTTATCTTTGTTTATGGCATACTTAGAAGCCAGGTATGACGAACAAACAAAGAAATCACGCGCTCTTGACATTTAGCTGTTGTGTCTTATACAGGAGTCTTGGAGTCAGCATCAGTATTGTTTAGGCAAGCTTCAAACTGTGGCCGTTCAGTGAAATGTCACTGTTTTTTGTTTCTGCAGCCTTTGAAATGTTACACAATGGTCGGGGCCACCAATATCCTTACTTGGTAAGTCATGGCCTATGACTCCCTATGACTTGTCTCAAGCCTTGACAAAGCCAATCTTTAAAAACATTGTTTCCAGGGTTTAGAAAGAAGGGAATAAGCAGCCACATCTAAGTATGTATATCCATGGAGAACACATGAGAGTGACTGGCTGCAATGGTGGCAGCTCACCAGTCAAAATGGTCATGGTGACTACCACCAGTGTTCTGGTGGAGAGGGTTTTATCTGTAGCCCTGGGCATTATCATGTCACAACACCAATCCATTAACTAAAAGGTTAATGGAGCCCCCATGGTAGAAGACTCAGTTTCCCCAAACACTAAGACCATACATGATTCTAATTGGACTTTCTCTGATGTAGATGGAGTGACCCCCCTGACAGCTTTCATTTAATATTGTTCAGACATGACTTTGCTACAGAACACAAGATTATGGCTATTTAAATACGACAATTACAATGAAGCAGCAGTAATTGTCGCGGGACAGAGATGTACAGGCAACGGGAACGATTACATGTACGACATAACTACTAACACCAGCAGCGGGCATAATAGACGGTAGTTATCAAATAGTCATAACAGAGGCACTTGTACATTGACTGCCCCAGCACAGGGACAAGCGCCACAAGCTTCTTGCCTGCTCGTTTAACTTGCCTATCTGTTGGCATGACAACTCAAATAGGATAGGGGCCTTTTACGGCTAAATGTAGCTAGGATGTCAACTCTGTTGCATCTGGCTACGTCAGTGAATTGATTGGAAGGCGGTCAGGTATTAAGGGAATTGATTTTAGCAGCACGACTCTTCAAGACAGCCCGGTAGACTGGTAGAAGTGGATCTTATTGCACACTGCATTTCCAGCATCATCTGCCGCACTTCCTAACCACTGGCTGACTCAATTACAAACATCAGTCTTACATTATTCACTGCAGTAACCCGAGCTGGCTACTTAACATTTTAATTGCACTGGCTATATTTATGATTCAGACTCACTGAATTTGTAATAACATTGTTGTTTTATCTTTTTAATTTGATTAATTAATTCAGTGTTGTATGAAAATAATTTAGCTGCCGCCCTTTCTACTAGTGAAACAGAGTAGTTTTGTGTGAACATTAAATCAGCATTAAATCAAACACATATATAAAATAATAGTAAATATAAATAAAGTGCCTTTGAGCAGTTTAGGCTGAAAATTGTGCTATGGAAATATTCATATTTACCTTCTTGTTTTATTACTACTTGTGTGTGTATATTTATGTTGTGTTTTCTACTTTATAACATCACACATATCTCTGGTAGTAGGCGTACATACTTTGGCTAATGATTGGCCAAAATCAACCAATCAACCAGTCATACCACTGGAATGTAGTGACATCTGGTACTCACAATGGAGATTAATAGGTAAACTAATTACAGCTGTATTCACCAATTGTCAGTTATTTTAAAGTTAACATGAGATGATTAGCTGTAAGGTATGCATTATGCATCTGAGGATGAAAATCTTAAAATTGTCAGCACTTTATACCCAAATAAATGATACAATACATAAAAAATGGCAAAGAACTTCTGCACCATCACTCTAGGAGTAAGACAACCTAGTTGCAAAGCAAATGTTTGAGTTAATGGATTAATAAACTTATATTTTATATTATGAAAACACTGAACTATTATCAAAGCTCGTTAGCAATACATTTATTGATTTGCTGATGGGATTAGAATTAAACAATTACGGTATATGGATTACAGGATTCAATTACCAGTATCAATTAGTACAATAATTACTAACTACACAATGACACCTAACTGCGGCATACTTATTAATGCATCTTTTATACTAATTACTAATTATAGGGTACAGAGATAGGGGTGATTACATCAAAAATGTAATTGATTATGTTCCATCACACCTTTTAATACACAAGATGCCACAATAGCCAACGCAAGGAAATGACTGCGTACAAACATAATTTTGTATGTAGATCAATGGCTACTACATCACTTAACAAATTACGTATTAATAACATGTTCAGTTGTAGACTGTAACACGTTTGTGTTTGCTGTTTACGAGGTTAGCTAACTACTGAATTATTAAGAGAATTATACACTACTGTATCGCAATTGTTTTGCACTGTACACTGTAGACTGTGACCTTGTGTAACTGGTGTGATGTTATTACACCAACTAAGTGCCAATGTCGCTGACTAGTTCAATTTATATCGTGAGTACAACCACGAGTACCTTTAATTTTGAAGCTTTGTTTTGGTTAATATACACTTCCGGTGTACGGGGGTCATGAGTGTAAGTGTTAAAAGCACATGGCAATAAATTCATTAAAACTGAATTGTTGACGTGTTACGAACTTGCAAGGTATTACAACTGTGTGATGATAAATTTGCACTTTGCATTTGCATTGCATTTACCCATAATTTTACAATACAATACATAGGTTTATATACTAGGATTTTGCTTCCTAACTTTATTTATTTTTTCTTATTTATTTCTCTTAAATGCGTTTTTATGTCTCTTAGATGTTTGCCGAATTTGTAAACACCCGTGAACAAGGCATTAATCCCGGATGTGATGGTGTATAATTAAAGTTTATTATCATTATTAAAGCACTCGTCACAACATCAATGTGTCGATGACTACATCACCTGTTTAGTCAAGAATATACTAGGTACCAAGATCCTTTTGATTAAGCATGCACATAAGACTTCCGTGGGAAACCTACTCACAGATGCCTTTTGAACAAGAGCCGGGTGTGTACATTATTAATCAACAAGAGTTCATTTGGCACAATCGCAAGTGTACCAAAGTGCTCCAGGGACAGTGGTTGCATTGGCCACATTAAAATGTGGATGGTTTTGATGTGGATTTAATTAATCAATCATCCAATACAAGTCCTTCAAATTTTTGTATTAACAAAGAAATTATGGAACAAATTGATTTTATTACTAATATTATGCATGTAAGTGTGGTACCTCATGTATTTAAATGGTGTGTGTCGCACTGTGTGATTGGGCAAAATGTATGAAGTTAGCTTGACATGGGTCATGCCATGGAGACTTGATCAACGGTGAATGCTACTGTGACCTGACAGATTTTGAGACCTGACTTATGTTGTGAACTTACTGATGTTGTGACCTTAGAACTGATGTGACTTGACTGAAGTTGTGACCTGATTGATGCTGTGACCTGATTTACGATGTGACCTGGTTGATGATATTGTGACCTGACTGATGACATTGTGACCTGACTGATGACACTGTGACCTGACTGATGACATTGTGACCTGACTGATATTATGAGTCTGGTGAATGGTAGGGTTGGGTAACAGGAGACTGGTGAATGGTAGGGTTGGGTAACAGGATTCTGGAGAATGGTAGGGTTGGGTAACAGGAGTCTGGTGAATGGTAGGGTTGGGTAATAGGAATCTGGTGAATGGTAGGGTTGGGTAATAGGAGTCTGGTAAATGGTTGGGTTGGGTAATAGGAGTCTGGTGAATGGTAGGGTTGGGTAATAGGAGTCTGGTGAATGGTAGGGTTGGGTAACAGGATTCTGGAGAATGGTAGGGTTGGGTAACAGGATTCTGGAGAATGGTAGGGTTGGGTAACAGGAGTCTGGTGAATGGTAGGGTTGGGTAACAGGAGTCTGGTGAATGGTTGGGTTGGGTAATAGAAGTCTGGTGAATGGTAGGGTTGGGTAATAGGAGTCTGGAGAATGGTAGGGTTGGGTAATAGGAGTCTGGAGAATGGTAGGGTTGGGTAATAGGAGTCTGGTGAATGGTAGGGTTGGGTAACAGGAGTCTGGTGAATGGTAGGGTTGGGTAATAGGAGTCTGGTGAATGGTTGGGTTGGGTAATAGGAGTCTGGTGAATGGTAGGGTTGGGTAATAGGAGTCTGGTGAATGGTAGGGTTGGGTAATAGGAGTCTGGTGAATGGTAGGGTTGGGTAATAGGAGTCTGGTGAATGGTAGGGTTGGGTAATAGGAGTCTGGTGAATGGTAGGGTTGGGTAATAGGAGTCTGGTGAATGGTTGGGTTGGGTAATAGGAGTCTGGTGAATGGTAGGGTTGGGTAATAGGAGTCTGGTGAATGGTAGGGTTGGGTAATAGGAGTCTGGTGAATGGTAGGGTTGGGTAATAGGAGTCTGGTGAATGGTAGGGTTGGGTAATAGGAGTCTGGTGAATGGTAGGGTTGGGTAATAGGAGTCTGGTGAATGGTAGGGTTGGGTAATAGGAGTCTGGTGAATGGTAGGGTTGGGTAATAGGAGTCTGGTGAATGGTAGGGTTGGGTAATAGGAGTCTGGTGAATGGTAGGGTTGGGTAATAGGAGTCTGGTGAATGGTAGGGTTGGGTAATAGGAGTCTGGTGAATGGTTGGGTTGGGTAATAGGAGTCTGGTGAATGGTAGGGTTGGGTAATAGGAGTCTGGTGAATGGTAGGGTTGGGTAATAGGAGTCTGGTGAATGGTAGGGTTGGGTAATAGGAGTCTGGTGAATGGTAGGGTTGGGTAATAGGAGTCTGGTGAATGGTAGGGTTGGGTAATAGGAGTCTGGTGAATGGTAGGGTTGGGTAATAGGAGTCTGGTGAATGGTAGGGTTGGGTAATAGGAGTCTGGTGAATGGTAGGGTTGGGTAATAGGAGTCTGGTGAATGGTAGGGTTGGGTAATAGGAGTCTGGTGAATGGTAGGGTTGGGTAATAGGAGTCTGGTGAATGGTAGGGTTGGGTAATAGGAGTCTGGTGAATGGTAGGGTTGGGTAATAGGAGTCTGGTGAATGGTAGGGTTGGGAGAAGAAGATTGAAGGTTACAGAAGGATAAACAAATTGGTGGTAACATTCAAAAGAAGCATCCCTCTGGTTTAACTCACCCATATCTGCAGTTTGACTCGTTTATCTTGTCGGAAGACTGTTTTTACTTTAAAGTCAATACCAACTGTGCTGACAAATGCTGACGTGAATGAGTCGTCAGCATAGCGGAAGAGAAATGATGTTTTGCCGACACTGCTGTTTCCAATGATCAGTAGCTTGAACATATAATCAAAGTTCTGGTCTGCAGCATCTTTCTGCCACTTGCTGTCATTGGAAGCTGCCATCTGAAATACAGAGGTTGATACATCAGGTAACACACCAAACATGTCCATCACACCAAACACATTCAACACACCAAACACATCCAAGAAACCCAACATATTCGACAAATACAACACACCCAACACATCCAACAGGCCCAACACATCCAACACACCCAACATATCAAACACACCCAACATATCCAACACACCCAACACATTCAACTGACTTAACACATCCAACATATCCAACATGCTTTACAGACCCAAATCTTCACTGTTGTATGTAAGAAATTATAAAACATATTATTTTTAACAAACGTTATGCAATTTTACATATGTATGCCTTACTGAAACATAAGTCAACAAAGCCTGCACACAAATGCCATGATGCCATTGCAGACTGTGTTTTACTGGTACTGTTTGTGTGCAAATAAACTTTATTTTATAATAAATTGTGTTAACAAAATTATTTTTGTCTGCACTGCTGCATATAACAACATATCCACATAGCTGTGTGCAGATTCACACTCCAGCTTGGATGATTATAATTACATGGTACGTTTAGATAATATGGTGACATGATAGACATTATAATACATGTTTCATTGGGTAACTGGGTTTAAAAGTGACTATGTGGATTGAGATGATTGGCCAATGGCCATGTTACAAACACCAACAATATCATGGTCACTGAACCCGCTAGACCGAACAATGTTCATATAATCCACCGCCCACACACTCTAATCACACAGACGCTAGATGTCACTTGTCATGTTTCTCAGTTCATATTATGATCAAGCAGTCGGAATCTGACTTTGGTTTCCCTAATGGTTTGGACATCACCAGACAAGCCACATTATATGTACAGTATTCAATGCCAACCTTCACTGTTGAATCCATTGTTGTAATTTGAATTCTACCAATGTCATATTAGATGCAAAGCTCAGTGATGACAAAAATATACGAAAGGTTCACCCAAGTTGTCAGACTTTACAGTGTTCTGGTGTCATATGAAATATGGACCTGGTGATATTTGGACCCACGGGTTCAAATATCATAATGAAATATGGACCCCCGCACCTACCTATGAGACTATTGAGTGCCCAGTATTTGTGTCTCCTTTTAAAAAGTGTTATGTATTTGGACCCACATTATGTCATAACGAAATATGGACCCCCCTACCTGTGAGATTAGTGACTGTCAAAAAATGTACATATTTGGATTTGGACCCACGGGTCCAAATATCATCGTGAAATACGGACCCCCCGCCATGAGATTAGTGAGTGCCCAAATGTCTACCCACTTTTAAAAAGTTTAATATATAATTCATTACACACATATATGGAATAATTATAATGATTACTATTTTTAGAGGAGTACAAATGTCATGGGGGGGGTCAATATTTTGCATGATATTTGGACCCGAGTCCATTTTTATGCCATGATATTTTGACCTAGCATCCTAATTCCTAATACTGAATGTAGCTTAGCAGCTTAATAACTTCTGATATGTATGTTTTTTCAAAATTGTAGACACGGGTCCATTTTTCATGCTATGACATTTTGACCCCCGAACCTTAATATTGAATATTGCTGACATCACAAGTTCATTTCGCAAGTGTGTATATTCCACCGATATTATAAGGATGAAGCCACTGAATATTAAGAACAAAACATGAAATGTATAATTGTATACTCCTTAAGTGGAGAATTTTAGGCCAATTTTGTTTAAGTGACCTTCTGACATAGGAAGTAATGTGCCAAAGACATCTCAATATTATACAAACACAAACCTGCTGTGAACTAGTAATAAGACATCACACACATGTATAAGGAACAAATATAATGATTACTGGGTACCTAGTACATTTTAAAGAGGGGTCCAAATATCATAGGGCGGGTCCATATTTCGTTATGATATTTGGACCTGCGGGTCCAAATATCACCCGGGGTCCAAATCTCATCTGACATTGGTATGCTTTTGCTCATATAGATGTATAAATCGCTAGTCAGTCATGTCTGCTGAAATGGCCCAGAAACTCTAGAAATGGGTGTACACCCTGGAACACAAAATTTGACATATTTTCACGTCTCAAATATTTATTAAGCATACTGTATGCTTAACAGAACGAATACTGTATTTCCCTTTTTGGGTGAAGATGGTCATATACCGTTTTAATACAGATTTGCTTCAAATGTAAAAGTGTTGATATTAAAGCATGTTATATAATTGCAACCATGCCTTACAGAGGTCTTTGTCCCCCTTGGTCATATGCAGACTTGGGAAAAAATAAATAGACAAAATAATTTTATAACCTTTGTATATGCATGTAAATAGACAACCAACAGACTTATTAACTGTGTATAATGTCTGAACCTCATCCATGACATATTCAACAAGGCTAGCGTAAAAGCACAATTAACCAGAAACAACATTGTATGTTAGCTATAAAAATGAAACGTAAACATGATCTTGATTATCAGTACCGGGGTACTGATTTGCAAGATCCACACTGAGGCACACAATTTCTGCCACGTTGTCGCTACGCTATCCATCACCAACATATCTATTACGCTAAATGCGACTCATAGACCACACCGCTGGCACACGTGCTTCTCATCTCGTTCACGCAGCGTACTTGGTGCTGCAGCACGGGCTTGAAGATTACTAGTTTTGGTGGCGGTGCCCCGGGTAGTATATTTTGAAACACAATAAGGCGCCTCGCTTACATCTCATATCTTGGAACCTGATCACATACATTCCACTAGGGGACCACAGCGCTAGAAAATTATGGATGTTCCACATGCAAAAAAGCGGAAAAATTATGCGGCTGTATTCCAGCAAGAATGGGTCCAGCTATTCGACGGCATAATAACCAAGTCGAAGCTTGGCGAGCATCACGCGTGGGGTGCAGTGTGTTTGCGCGATGTAAAGCCAATAAGGCCACTAAAGATCGCGGCGTCAGGTGTACATGATGTTTGCGAGCATATCAAGTAAAAATTGTATGCCAGGCAACTGAAGACAGCGTGACAAGCATGCACAGATGACTTCTTTTTTCAAAGCGTGGACGGTCACTCCTGATTCGACCATGAAATCTGAGGAGATGTTCATATATTTTGTGACTCCATCTGGGCTGATGTGATGGCGTTGAAGACGGTGCTACAGCAATTGCGCTTTCCCTGCCTGGCACGTCTGTTGCAGACTCTGCTCAGTCTACCAGACAGCAACGCAGACTCCGAGAGAGCATTTTCAATGGTTCGCAAGATCCACACCGAGGCACACAAGAGCTTGCATGTGCACATAATTACTGCTTTCATGCACTGCAAGAATGAACTGTGACAGTGCTTGCTATGACTTTGATGTGATGCCACAAGTGCTGCGAGAGGCCATGCGGGCATCCCACCTGTACAACCTGGAGCACCCCACACTGCTCACAGGCTCCCAATAAATTGACCAATGTAGTGCACACTCACTTTACTTGTTTTGTACTGTTTTAGGTGTGTTTTTTGTGCTAAATTTGTAAGGATATCTGATACTCAGGGTTGACACCTGACAGATTGTCAAATTTTATAAATCAGTCGCAGATATACAGAGTTTCTGTCATATTTTAAAATTAAAGCTAGGCTAAAGAATAGCAAAAGTCATTCCACTGGAAAAAATCCTGCGGACGCCCAACCCCATGACGTGTGTGTAAGGAAATATTTATTTACACCTGAATAACGCCTGCGGCCATTTCTTTTCACGCTGTTGACAGGCGATACGAGTGCATATACTCACACTGTCACAGGTATCTAAATATATCGCTGAAGTGTCAACTTCCGATGTTAATTACACAACACTACGATGGCCCTGAACTGGTCTGACTCGAGTGTTACAGCTAGATATTGCCGGAGAATATTGGAGGGCATAACTGACGAATAAATTATGATAACAACAACATCAGTTCGGAGAACGCAGCAGTCGGAGCACTGTAGTGACATTTCACCGGGTCGCGCAACTATGACGAGACGGCCCCAGCTTGTACACAGTCTGCCTTTTTACGGCAAAATTACCCTCTACTAAGACGTGCTAGCAAAAGGTGGTATATTTGTTGAAGGGGATTAGCGAGAGAACAGAGTTGCCCTACCTTCTTTCGTCGACGTTGTAGTCTCCCAGATCGCAGCACAATACCCGCTCTGCACCAATTAACATAATATTGATTAAAGAATACCCGGATGTGTTTACAATCCGCAGCCCTCCGTGGGAAGCTACTGTATTCGCTTCTTTAGACGCCCTCGGTTGCTCTTTTGAGTTTGACGACGTTCGCTGTTGGCAGATATATATATAACATATAATATAATAACTCAACATCTTCTCCCAGCACTGCCTTGATCCCTTGCACAACTATAAAATACTAAATAAATAATATAATAAGGGATATAAAACTAAAGTAGGTCATGACAACCTGCAAAAAAAACCAAGGACAAAAAGTAAAACTGATTTTCAGTGAACAACTGTTGATGATGAAGTTTGGACATGCACAGGGTGTAAACAAAACTTCAAAGGACCAAACCATAAACTGCTAGAGTGCGAATTCTGCAAGAAACATTTCTGTATTGAATGTGTGGACATAAACGATAAAGAATATAAACTAATGACAGGCAAACAGCAAATACATTGGTTTTGTCCACCCTGTGACTCAAAAGTAATGAAAAATCTCAAGAAGGAAAAGAGCTGTGAGGAGAGGTGCGAACAGTTCATAAAGAAAGTGGAAGAAAGAATAAATGAAGTAGAAAAAGAACTTGGATCCAAAGTCGACGAGAAAATTTAGAGTGAGATAAATTATCTCAGAATCCAAGGTAGAAGAACAGAGCCCAACACTAGCCCAAACAAAGTTAACCATTAACCCAACGGAAGTGAAAAAAGTGGTACAACTACAAGTAAAGGAGCAAAACATTGAAACAAACGAAAGAGAAAAAAGACTAAACAATGTAATCATCTTCAACCTGCCAGAAACAACATCACAACTAAAAACCGCAAGACAACAACATGACAAAGAATAAATCCTAGAAATCTGCACAGAAATAGACAATAACTTTACAGACACTGACATCACAGAAATCCGGTGGCTCGGGGAAGCCAAAGAAAATGCAAACAGCCCCAGACCAGTGCTGATTACAGTAACGCACATTGACAAAAAACGCACCCTTCGAAAGTTCCATCACATCAAGGAAAATGATAAGTTCAAAAATATAAAAATTGACCACGACAAAACCAAACAAGAAAGAGAAGAATCTAAAAAAGCTCTATGAAGAAGCAAAGAGACAGGAAGCAGCGGATGAGTCGGGGGAATACAGAGTGAGGGGTCCACCATGGGAAAGAAGAATAAAAAAGATAAGGAAAAGCTAATAAAGAGTACACATCCACCTAGAACAACAGATGGGAAAACGAACGTAAACAAATATAATCTTAATGAGATAGGCAGCATTCAGTGTTTTTACACCAATGCAGACCAATTAAGGAACAAACAAAATGAATTTGAACAAAGAATGAAAGAACTAAAACCCCACATAATAGCAATTAATGAAGTAAAACCCAAAAACCCTAAATGTTCTGTAACAACACCAGAATTTTCCTTAGAAGGTTACATGTTATTCTCAAAAAATTTAGAAAATACTGAAGGAAGAGGTATTATAATATATGTGCTAAATTCCCTGCATGCAGAGTATATAAACCTACCGGTAGTCACAACTTTCAAAGAATGCTTATTTATAGAAATCAAATTAAAGAATAAAAACAAACTTCTTTTTGGATGCATATACAGAAGTGATGGGGGATCTGAAGAAAATAATGTAGAACTTCTAAATATGATCAGATCAATATCACAACATAAATACTCTCACATCGTAATTACTGGAGATCTCAACCTCCCTGACATAAATTGGAATCATTGGATGACCAAATCAAATAACCCCAACAATTTAAACTTTAAATTTGTGGAATGCCTTAGAGACACCTTCATGGTCAAACCCCACCAGAGGACGAGGCATAACTAACACAAACCTGTTAGATCTGATTCTATCTAATGACGAAGATAATGTAGGAGAACTAGAGTACCTTAGCCCTCTGGGCAAAAGTGACCATTGTGTACTTAAATTCAGTATAGTGTGCAACTTTATAACAAGTAATTATACTAAAAAAAAGAAGCTATATAATGTGGCAAACTATGATGCAATGAGGAGAGAATGTTCAAATATTAACTGGGAAGAAAAATTTAAAGACTGTAAGGATAATGTTAACGATCAATGGGAAATCTTCAAAACATTACTAAACTCACTAGAGGATAAATATGTACCTCAAAAAATAGTTCCAAATAATAGAAAGGGAAACATCCCCCTGGATGCTAATACAAGAAAACTAATTAGACATAAAAATAAATTATGGACAAGATACATGGAAACAAGGGATGGAACAAAATATCTAGAGTATTGTAAAAGCAGAAATAAAATCCGAGCTCTAACCAGAAAGCTCCGAAAGGAATTTGAACGAAACTTAGCATCCCAGACCAAGAAAAACCCCAAAGTCTTTTGGAAATATTATAAATCAAAAACTACAATCAAACAAGGAATTGGGGAACTGAACATAGACCCCACCAACCTAAAATCTCAAACAACGAATGAAGATGAAGAAAAAGCAAATATACTTGCTGACTATTTCTCCAGTGTATTCACCAAAGAACAGTCAGGGCCTATACCAACCAGATCTAAAGTAAACAATAAACATGCGATGGACAAATTAAAATTAACTGAAAATATAATACTACTGACGTTAAAACAACTTAATATAAGCAAATCGCCTGGCCCAGATGGAATAGGCGCCAGGCTACTAAATGAGTTGTCTGCAAGTATTTGTCAACCCTTAAAACAAATTTTTGAAACGTCGATTAAAACTTCCTGCATTCCCAATGACTGGAAAGAGGCTAAAATATCAGCAATTTAAAAAAAAGGAAACAAGAAACTAGCTAGTAACTACCGCCCAATAAGTTTAACGAGCATAGTTTGTAAATGTATGGAAAAAATTATCAGAAATCACATTACAAACTACATGAAAGTAAATAATCTATTTAGTCAAAAACAATATGGATTTATATCTGGCCGATCAACAGTTCTACAATTAATCAAAATAATAGATGACTGGACTGAAGAAATGGATAAGGGCAAGCACACTGATGTTATATATATGGATTTATAAAAAGCCTTTGACACCATGCCACACAAAAGATTAATTAGTAAATTAAAAAGCTTCAACATTTCAGAACTGATTAACTGGATAGAATCATTCATCACAGATAGAAAACAAAAAGTTTCAGTAAATGGAGATGAGTCTAGCTGGAAAGAGGTAATATCAGGGATAACCCAGGGTTCCGTTCTAGGATCCTTACTGTTTGTTCTATATATTAATGACCTCCCAGATCTAACAAATTCAAATACGCCCAATGTGCAGGGTGTCTGATGACTGATTCCATATTTTTGTGTTACGTACTTGACCAAATATAATAAAAAAAAGTTGTGTACAGTGTACCACTATATCTGCAATCACGCACATGCACACGCTATCACCAGAGAATCCTGCACGCAGGCCGGCTGGCAACCCCCCTTGTACGAACGCACGCACGCACGCATACGCGCAATACGCACACGAACTGGCGCACGCATGTGCGTACAGGCACGCACGCACGCACACACCCACACACAATTATACTATGCATGATGGTGCAAATTTATCATTTCATTCGCCACTGGTTCTTACCTTGAGTTTAGATGTTAATTATTGTTCACCTTCTTCTAAATGGCAAGAAGCGTCAGACTGTAACTTAAGTCAGTACAGCAAGGTTTTAGAAAGAATGATTGACGAAATATCTATACCATGGCATTCTCTAGAATGCCGCGATAAACATTGTCCTAGCAGGTTAACGCATTGTCATGATATTCAGATATTTCATGATTCAATAATGGATTGTTGTATAAGAGCTTGTCAAAACTCCATTCCACATACTTCAAAACAGGGAAATTCGAAGGTAATAGCGGGTTGGAATGAGCACGTTAAACCATACAGAGAAGCGTCAATGTTTTGGCATAATGTATGGAAAGATTGTGGCTCTCCTCGCAATGCTGTTATTGCTGACGTCATGCGCAGATCACGCTCTCAATATCACAGAGCAGTTCGTTTTGTTAAACGTAATCAAAATATAATGTTAAAAAAGAAAGTATGACGACAGCTTTACTTGGAAATAAAAATAGGGACTTCTGGAAAGAAGTAGGTAAAGTTACAAAGAACAATATGCTACCCAACATGGTTGATGAAGTGACAGGAGACAAAAATATTTCTAAACACTGCTACTAAGTATGAGGACTTTTATAATTCAGTAGCCTATAATGAAGAGGATATGACGTCATTGCTACAAAACATACATAGTAAAGTAGTAACGAAGGTGAAAATACTATTACGGTGGATGATGTTTTGAATGGCATTAATCATGTTAAGAGTAACAAATGTGATGGATATGGCGTTATATATACCGACCACTTTATTAATGCACCTAACAAATTACATGATTTTCTTTCTTTGCTATTCACAGCAATGATATATCACGGGTATACCCCGGATGGTTTTAATATTTCAACAATTCAACCTCTGGTAAAAAACAAGAGGAAATCAGCAAATAATTCTGATAACTATCGAGCCATTGCCCTTAACAGCCCTCTATCGAAAATATTTGATTGGGTTATAATGATAAAAAGTTCTGATGCTCTTAAAACAAGTGATCTACAGTTTGGTTTCAAGCCTCAAAGCTCTACAGCAAAATGTACATTTGCGTTAATGGAGACTGTGAATATTTCCAGCAGAATAAATCGGATGTTTACGTGTTATTACTAGATGCGACTAAAGCATTTGATAAAATAAATTATGTTAAACTTTTTAATTTACTGATTGAAAGAGGAATGAATCCCCTTTTAATAAGATGTTTACTTTATATGTACACTAATCAACATTTAAATATATCATGGAACGATTCCATGTCATTGCATTTCTCCACTACCAATGGTGTGAAGCAGGGTGGGGTGTTGTCCCCCATTTTATTTTCAATCTACATTAATGAAATGTTAACAAGACTCTGCATGTCTGGTTTTGGCTGTATGATTGGTCATAAGTACTATGGTGCTGTTGGCTATGCTGATGATATATCTTTGGTAGCTCCATCGATATATGCATTGAACAAAATGTGTGATATATGTCTAAAATTTGCATATGAATATGATTTACAATTCAACCCGGCAAAATGTCAACTTATTAAATATGGCAGTGGTACCGACTGCCCATTTTACTTTGATGGTTTAAAAGTGAAACATAGTAAAAAATGGTTGCATTTAGGCCACATTATTGGTCCTGACACTCACCAGGCTATGGTAAAAGATATGTGTCATGATTTTATATGGCGTGTAAATGCATTATCTGCTAATTTTGGGTTTTGTAATATAAACATAAAACGTCAATTATATATGTCGTACTGTACATCTTTCTGTGGTGTATGTCTGTGGAACTTACAAAACAAACATCTTGATATGTTTTATACTACGTGGCGCAAAGGTATCAGAAAACTGTTTAATCTACCAGTTTGCACGCATTGTAATATGGTGCCACTTTTAGCAGACTGTTTACCAATTCAAATTCAAATTATGAATCGAATGGTACGATTTATGCAGAGTTGCTTGAAATGCAGTAACTCCAGTTTGAAAATGCTCTTTCATCTAGCCCTTCAAGGTAGTGGGTCATACATGTCTAAAGGTTTTAACTATATCATGTCCAAATACAAACTTGATGCCATGACATTCTTTCGAATGAAGTCTAATCAGTTTTATGGTATGATTCAAGACCACTACCAGGAGGGGCTGGATGATGAACTAGTATGTAGTCTCATTTGCAAAAGATGTATTACATAATATAGATAATGCGGGTAGCTCTTCTTTTTTAGCCACTGACGAGCTCCGCTCATTGCTTACTGTTTTATGTACACAGTAACTTATATACATTGATTTAGTCGAATTGTACATTTTTTAGTACGAATAAATGTATTATTATACTCCACCAAAAAAGTTTACGTCTATGGTGGGTACGGTGGGCGTGCGATGGGTGCATGCGTATGGACTCCCTCGCTGAAATACAAGAGTTTCGCTTGAGGAAAAGAATTCCGCTCGAGGTCTTAGGGGATGCAGTTGAAAGACTGTATGGTGCTTCAAAGGCAGACCTTGCAGTACGTGGCGCAAATCTAAATTTAAGGAGGGGGTTGAGAGCTTCAATGCGTGCATGCAGTTGGAGATTTCTTGGAACCTGCCAGCCAGGTTGAAAACGCACCCCCCGAATTAACCACACCGTTCAACCGTAACTACAGTTCAATCGAAATGGTAGGCGGTGGCCAACTAAATGTTATGTGGGATGGTATACGTGGAGGTTGTTGCAGAATTCAGAACCAAAATCCAGACCGGCTTATTCAATAACTATGTCGTTATCCGCCAGATGGCGGCATATAATTTAACAGTGGCATCTAGCGGCAAAACTGAACCAATTTGTTTCACCTCATTTCCGGAGGAGTGTTCACCGAAAGTGTGTGTTGTTTCGTTAGTTTCGCCGTAAAGTTGTTCATCATGGTCAAACAAATTGATAGTCTGGTGAGTAGTGCTCGTGGTCTTGGTGGGTCGTTTTAATTGTTAGTATGTTTTTGTGTACTAATAACTACATATAAAAATAATAGTATGACTAAATCAACGAGGAACGCACTCTTGCCAAGTTGCCAACTTGAAGTTAAGTCTTGCTTAGTCGTTACGGTGTTAACGAAGCGTGGCCGGCAGTGTACGCGCGGTGCTGTCATGCTATGGGCTGTTACCAAGACTATCAGAACGATTTTTGTGCACCGTTTTGGTACTTTTTGAAGTAAATTTACCAGTTATTAGGGGTGGGGGAAACCGGCACTTTTTTGGTGATGTCAGATCTCGGGGGCTCCACTTTTATTTGATGGCCATTGGCCATATGTCACGAGAAAGAAAATATTAATTGTTTTAAATCGGTGAAAAATTCGTAAATGAGAGTCGCAAAGTGCAAATTTTTAGTGACAAATCGGTTTTAGCTTCAATTCACCAATTATTGAGCTACAATCAATGATGTAACTATGTGTAATTGTATGTTTTTAAGTATAAGGAATCTATTAAAAGCATATTCAAAAGCCTCAGACTAGTCACTTTCATGTTGAAAAATAGGCTTTATGAAATAAAATAGTTTTTGGCATATCTTTTTTATTGTTGGTCGTGTAGTAATTGTTAGTGAGCTCATACACATATTTTTGTAAAATGATGAATCCTTTTAGAATGCCCTAATCCACTCACTCCTTTAGATGTCCATATCTACGTCTACTGTCAGTTTCATCTTCCTTTACATCATGTCAATAGCCCTTGTGATCTCTCTGCCATTAGTTAGCTTAAAAGTCATGTTTCTCGTGGAAGAGACCACCCAGTCTCCAGTTGGCTTTACAGAAAGCACTTGGTGTGGGTCTCCTGCAACACATTCCCCTAGTGTGGGGTATTTCCACTGGCCGTGATTGCCTGTATGGACACGGTGGTCAATGACTGTTGACTCATTGTCAGTTGATGTACAGTGCCCAATGCACCAAACAGTTGCTCTTCCTTCTCCTGGACAACAAGGTTGCTTTCAAGATGACATGTTTCATATTCTTCGTCTACTACACTGATGTAACCTGTTCATTGTGGTGAGTTCTGCCAATTATAAAATGCACGTTCATCATCTTCAAACTTGCCTGGATCAGAAGATGATCTTAGGATGTATAGTAGGCCCATATTACAGGTACGCCACATTCAAATACGTTCTCGTCTGCTGGAGGGAACTTTAGTAGAATTGTCCACAACCTCACTGTGATAAACCTTTAGTGCTTCTCTCAGCTTCTTCATGACTGTCTTCTTAGTCTGTATGTGTTCTGATCCAAAGGCTTTTGCCTATCATTCTCTCAAAGCAACAGCATACACATTTATTGCTGCTGTTCGTTCTTTCGTTTCTTTGCCTGGCACACCTCCGGGTGCAAAATTAATAATGTTTATGACAGCATCGTGGACCAGGGGCAGCTTGTCACCAATAATAAAAACAACTTCAGACATGGTACTGATCCACAAACTAAGTAATCGTGTACTATTGCTGCAAACAATAAAAACAAAATCGATCTATATCTTAAGCGATCTATCAATATTTCAAGACTTCTGTTTTTAGTTCTTTGGTCCAAGGGACTATTGCCATCACTCTGCACCTGCTGTCCGCCGTTAGCTGCTGTATCTCGGAAACCGTTCAGCAACTTTTTCTCTAATTTTGCATAGACATCTTAGGGCACTGCCACTATGCACACAAAAATCTGTATTTGATTGAATCATTTTAAGGGCTTCTTAGGGCCTCCAAGGACCCCAAAACTGGTGAAAATGTAAAATTTTACCTATTTTTTCAAAAACTGTTCGGCAACTTTTTTTAAATTTTGCATAGATGTATCTTAGGGTGGTGCCACTATATACAATAAATCTGTATTTGATTGAATCATTCTAAGGGCACCTAAGGGGCCCCCAAAGTGCAAAAGTTTTACATTATTTAGTGATGTGGTTTTGAGAAGGGCCCTTCAGACCACCCCCAACAGTAGATGTTGTGTATTGTGTCACAAAGTCAACAGCCATGACTAATCTCTACAGCCTAGTCCATTGAGACCTTGACTAATCTTTCATTGGTCACAGCACCCAGGCAGAGTAGACACACTTGATCTCTGTTAGACTGAACAGTTGCCTAACACTTTTAAACTGTATCCTCAAAACTATTGATTTTATATAATTGCAAGTTGTGTTTATTTTGATGTTCATTTAATTATTATAAAATGGTGTGACTGTGGTGTCTTGTCTCCTGTTAGACTGAACAGTTGCCTAACACTTTTAAACTGTATCTTCAAAACTATTGATTTTCTATAATTGCAAGTTGTGTTTATTTTTTATTTTCTTTAGACTACATTTTACTCTCAGATAATCTGTCCTCATAATTTTATACATAAAGACATAATCTGGCATAACTTTATACATTTTTGTAGCAGCACATTTGTACTTCCAGTGTATCATATATTTATCACTTGTTGTGTATTACACCCAGCTGTGGAGCTAAGATTCTCTGCCTGCTATTGTTTGATGGAAACTGACTAATCTGTAATTGGTCACTGGCAGTAGCTTGTTTCAACAGACAGCATTAAGCCACTAGACCCCTGTTAAACTGGACAGTTGCCTGTAGGTTTTAAACTGTGTCAAACTTGATAAGTCTTTGTAGCAGCACATTTGTACTTCCAGTGTATCATTGCAACATAACATACATATTACATACCGTGTGCCACATTTGAATGTTGTGCATGTAATATTTCCATGCAATCCATTTGCATATATAATTTCAACAACCGTTTTCTTCATTTTCACTTTTTGACCCCTACCATGTTCAGTGCTCCATAACTTCGCTAATTTTTGTAGCAGTCATAATTTTTGAAACCATGTAAAGCACCCTACCAAACCTATACAAGGATGTAAGAAAACAATGTTACAATTTTTCTGACTTATCACTCATTTGGTCAGCCGGGGTCACATGTAGACATATTTGTCCAAAGGACTTCAGGGCCACTTGGCCCATTTTTTATGATTGATTATTTTTGATAAATAACTATATTTAACACTCAATCGTTTCATTTATTATTCAGTTTTATGTAAAAGTATCTGGCAATGCAGTTCAACAAACCTAGCTCTAGAGGGTATATTACTAACCATATCATTCAACACTTCTGGTTGCTAAATTACCTCCATTTTAAATGGAGGTCACTACAGGACACTGCCAGATCTCTTAGAAATTCATATATTTGATAATAAATAGTTTAGCATGCACAGGCTTCCAAATTTTATTAACTGTATTTACTTCTAGTAATCACATAGTAAATCACAATAATAAGTACACATTCCTGGACCCGGTGAGTCAAACATAGGAGAAGCTGAACAGAGACTTCATCTTCATGCAAATCATACATTAAAAAGAGGGAACTATGGGTATGTTTCTCCTGGTGTGTCACTTATAATCAAATTAATGTTGTACTGCCCTCTTGTGGCATATTAGCAAGTAAATTATTAAAGTTATATATTACATTCTGCCACAATATGTAGGAATTAGGTGTCATACATGTCATGCAGCAGATATGAATCTGGCCCGTCGTAGTTAACCTTATGGCTATTTATATAGGCATGGATCTGGAATGTCAATATCTAAATGAGTGCATCCTGTTAAAACATTGGTGTGAACCCATTACCATTGATTAATACATGTCCAAAAATAAAAAAGATGAGAAAAATTAGTTTACTTGATAATTGTTTTTTTATTTTTACTTGACAAAACGCTATTTTTATTTAAAAAATGCCATTTTCACGAAATTGACCAGTCTGAATGTTTTGAATATTGTTTTAATAGATTCCTTGTGTCTAACAACATAGGAATAGATAGTTAAATCATGTTTGTAGCTCTAAAATTTACAAAGTTATGCCCAAAAATAATTTAACCCTCGAAAATCTCACTTTATGACCCTCATTCCCGAAAAAGTTAGAAGTCACGTGAAATTTTTGACACATTTCCAAAAAAAATATATTCTTTCTCCTGACACATATGGCCATCAAATAAGACTGGAGCCCCTGAGATCTGAAACATTGACCTTTTTACCCCCACCCCTACAGTTATTGCGACACCTGGCAGGAGGCGTATAACTTGTCATTGCAACCAGTATAATACTAATAGCCGTAAGCGACTTGTTTGATCTAGACAGGATCTGGTTTCTATATGAGCGTGGCGGCTAATACCGTGTGCAACGTCAAGACTCGTATGGTGGACGTGACTAATAGTATGGTGGATAAGTTTGTATTAGAATCAATGCACAATGGAGAAATTGCCTGAGTCATCATGACTTGATTCAGGCTTGTAAGTTGTGCAATTGTTCACCTGTCAAGTCAATTTTGTTATCTTGAATTAGAATCACGGTCGGAATGTCCCACTGCCTGAGGCTGAATGCACCACTCACTGCCTGAATGCACAAAACCTAGTCGCAATGCTCCAACTGCATGGTTGCAGTGCACCAACGGCCTGGTCGCAATGCACCACTGTTATGTACGAATTATCAGTATATACAAATAATATACGTCACAACATAATTTCATATACCAAAAGTAGTGCATTGTGACTAGGTCATTATCACCAAACTAGGGCATTCTGACCAAAAGTGGTGCATTGCGACCAGGCGGTTGGAGCATTGCGACCAGGCGATTGGAGCATTGCGACCGGGCTGTTGGAGCATTGCGACCGGGCTGTTGGAGCATTGCGACCGGGCTGTTGGAGCATTGCGACCGGGCGGTTGGAGCATTGCGACCAGGCTGTTGGAGCATTGCGACCAGGCGATTGGAGCATTGCGACCAGGCTGTTGGAGCATTGCGACCAGGCTGTTGGAGCATTGCGACCAGGCGGTTGGAGCATTGCGACCAGGCGGTTGGAGCATTGCGACCAGGCTGTTGGAGCATTGCGACCAGGCGGTTGGAGCATTGCGACCAGGCGGTTGGAGCATTGCGACCAGGCTGTTGGACACTGCATGGCTGATGATTAGTAATAATTGCTACATAAGTTATAACTTAGATATCCAACAATTCAATGCACAGAACTATGAATGGATGACGCCATCACATATCTTTTCATGTTATCCATTGATGGGAAAACGACAAATTTGGTCAGTCAATAAACATTGTGTACCTAGTATTACATTTTGAAACTCTATCAATAGATGCCAATAGCAGTTTTTTATGTAGCGAAGACAGCCTCAGTGAGCACCTTGTCAAAGTACATGAATACTTGAGTTACTTTATAGGGTCACTATTATTTGTAAGAATACTTCAAGAGTACAAGCAGGTATAACTAGTTTTTGTAAGAAGATTTAAACAGTATTGAATTCATTCTTTCTGACCTTACTTCAGTAATTTTCTTTGAGCCCCTAGATGCACTTTGTGTTATTACCATAATATTTCTTGTTATAATCAATTATGAATATTTGTTGTAAAGACTTACAATAATGTATGTTAATCTTTAAAATAATGTTAATTATGTTAAATTCCAACAGTATTTGGTTTACTCTGTGATCAGTCCAATAGGTGTAATCTGTGTGTTTTATGATAAGAAGCATTAAGAATGCAGGTCAGACTCAGAGTGAACATCTTTATCTACATCAAACAGTAACAGTTAGAACATATCTCACCGCCTTGAACTTCAATAAACATTCTAGGCACTAATTAACTCAGTTCAGTTATTACCATCACAATTGTATGCTTATAGGACAACAGCTTAGCTCTGTCTAACGTAGTATTACATAACAGTACATATGCTATGCCTCAGGTTCTGCAATTATTCATAGTTATGGTAGCAGTGAGACAATGGCAGTGATTAAGTCACGACCATGGGGTCAAGAGTTCGGCCGTAACCAGTTATGGGTACAGTTGAATTCACTTTAATAGCGCTACACCTGTTCATCACATTCAAAACCTAAGAGGTGCTTAGAATACCCATATGTGTGCTAAAATACAGTGTGTAAAAGTTGGCCCAGAGATGGAGAATGATAGGTTATTTATGTACACACAGGCCAATACTGAGATAACTGTAAATTTTCCAGACAATACCGCACACACACACACACAAATTAAATGTTTTTGTGTAGTAGAAAGATGTAGTTATCATTTCACTGAATTTTTTACCCAAATACACTTTTCTACAAGTGTGGTAAATTGCTAACTCCATTTTTATGCAGTACTATGTTGTGTTGGCTAATGATTTATAATAGTTTGTATATCTGTGGGTTGCACGATTATTTTTGCATGTAATCGTCATTATAATTGTGATTACGTTAATGGTTTTTGCATGTAATCGTCATTATAATTGTGATTACGTTAATGGTTTTTGCATGTAATCGTCATTATAATTGTGATTACGTTAATGGTTTTTGCATGTAATCGTCATTATAATTGTGATTACGTTAATGGTTTTTGAATGTAATCGTCATTATAATTGTGATTACGTTAATGGTTTTTGCATGTAATCGTCATTATAATTGTGATTACGTTAATGGTTTTTGCATGTAATCGTCATTATAATTGTGATTACGTTAATGGTTTTGCCATTGCCTTTATATACAAATAGTTTTTTAATGGAATTGACCCCTGGATCTGCCTGCTTGTTGTTGAGACCACAGCAACACATAAATATATGCACAATAAAATTGTAAGCATGATTTTTAATCATGATTGCAGTTTCATTACAACTACTAAAAATGTCAGTGTTTACTCTAAGTTAAAATTAGTTTATACTGAGTGAGATTCAGACCCTTAGCCAGAAATAATTGTTGCCAGTCTTGAATTAATGAGTGCCTTTTACCGTGAGTGGTCTTCTACCCACCAACTCACCAGTCCCTGCGCAAGTGTTGACAGCATGGCCAGGACATTATGTGCTAATGACCATGCAGGAAGGTTGATTGCATGAAAATTGAACCATTGTTGAGCCGGCTGGCTATACAGCCATTAAGTATTGATGGCATCTATGTAGATTTGAATCCTTAAACAATGTTGCTATGTTGTAAACCTAGGTTTAGATTTAATTGATTGCATAAATCAATCGGATTATAGCAATTTCAGTAATTTTATACAGGTTTCTGTGATGTAACGCTGGCAGTAAGTATCCACAGTCTCAGTTCCTTCATCAGATTTTTTATAATAAAAATGATATTCCAGTTCAGTGAGTTGGCTAAATCATTACTAAGACAGAAGTTTAGACCATCGACTGTAAACTATTGGTAGCATTTTGGGCTAGAGACAGTATTCCCAGTAAGACCTTGGTGCATTCAGCTTTTTGTTGTAGCCTTGTACTGTGGGGATCATATTTCAGTATAAATAAATGTTTGAGTTGTGGTAGAAGAAGAGAATGAATTGGCAGACCACGTATGGCTGTGGCTTAGCTACTACTCATAGATCGACACAGAAAAGCATAGAAGTTACAATACGGAAATTCCACACATGAATATGCACTATTGTAGTTCTGAACGAATTTAATAATACACCGCAGCTTCAACCTTAAAGACAGGTTAGATGGACTGACTGCCTGGTTCTTCCTCTAGTATGTAATTTAATACTCCAAATTGTGCTGTTACATGTTAATTATTTCCATCTTGCAGTGATTGCAGCTACATGTTCGGTGAAGTTCTGCAATTTGATACCTACAAGTCTACATTCTGGTTTGCCCTTTCCGGTTGAGTGAACAGGGTTGACTGCGCTTATGTGGAGTGATAAATAACAGAACTGAGAAGAACATGGAGTATCTATATCTGCCTGTCCCATAATGCTACTGACTGTGTGTGTTGTTGGAACTTTTATTACATTGATCAGTTGCAATTATGCTGCGTTCCAATGGTTCGCTTATATCGTAAACACGACTTGGCGAACTGGAAAGTTCACGAGCTCCTCCGGTTTACCATTTGTAAATTTATGCAACTGGGTCGAGTAGGGGTTACGAAGTCATGTTCATGGTATACACAAGGTGATTGGAACGCAGCATTACCCAGGTAGGCCCCTGTTAGCGTTTGTTTACTCTGCCAAGCTGTCACGTTGAGGATCTTCAGAGCCATTGTCACCAAGCTTGGTAGAGTGTTTGCTGAGCAGAGTGCTTGTCATTCTACAAACTTCTGTACTGGTACATAAACAGAAACTGTGATGGTCAATTCTGTTATTTTTAAGATGTGTAAACAACCCTCTGATTGATCATCTTATTGTAGTAGAAGTGAAAAGTGAAACGAGCTGACCAGTGTGTAGTGTACCTTTGCCGTGGTCCCTTTGAAAATCCAATAATCCTGTGAGTCTGTGTTTGTGGAATACTTGTTTGAATAGCATCATAAAATTATCTAGTAACCATGTTTATGTTCCTACCATTGGTAGGTATAGTTCAGTGAATTCACTTAAACTATGACACAATCTGTTTTCACACATTCTACATTGTCACTTATTGAAAATGTTGAAGCAAGCATGTCCCATATATTATATATTTATAATAATATAAGAAATAAATATACTCTATGTAGTCTAAAAATGTAGTAAAATAAGTAAATTGTATGACTTTGTTTCTTGGAATTATTAATATAGCTAGATATACCAATATATAATGCACACAACTGTAATGCATGTATATATTACAAATAGACAGCTAGATATGAACCACGTGAGACCTTTGTTGAGGTGCCTCTTGGGAGTGGCTACAGAGAACACACTTTGTTGTAGGATGCCCTCAATGCTGAGCTGGCGAAGGCTGGAGACAAGGCAGTCGTTATAGACTTCTTCGCCACTTGGTGTGGACCATGCCGCATGATTGCTCCAGAGATTGAGGTAAACATGATTGCTGTTTGGTTGTTCATAGCTGTTGTTAAAGGGAGTAATTGATGTCATGTTCTAAGTCTAAAGACTATTTAACCATTTCAGTACTGCAGCCCTGACCGGCTGTGACTACTGAATACTGCATTGTCCGTGAATATGCAAGACAATGGACTACCTCACTTCAAGTCAAGATTTGAGCAACAAAAATGCATTTTATGAATAGGAATGGTACACATTTTCTGGAAATTATGATAATCAGCGAGTAAAATGAGCCATATCATTTTACAATCTGTCATCATGGTAACCAGCAGTCCAAGATGGCCACCAAGATTTCAATGTTTTTGTAGTTGCTGAACACAGTTGTATACTAAATTCGCAGACATTTGTGTCAATCGTCAACATCCGACAAAGATTCTTCACTAAATCTATCAAATAATCTGTCCAAAACATACAGTGGTACATCGTTAGTTGAAGTAATGCCGTCCGCCATTGTGGCCACCACAGATTTTGATAATCCATAATTAAAAACCGCAAAAATCTCCATAAACTATTATTGAGCGACAATAAACGATGACCACTGCTGAATAGCTAATTTAGTCGCCTTGACAACTGTACACAACAAGTGTGTACCCCTGGGGTACATGTATATTTGGTGTAAGAACCTGGCTCTTAACATTGGGGACTGTTTGTCCCTCGTGACTCAGAGATCACGTTAATGTCGGTCCCATCTCAATTTGGGGTGTAGAAGAACGACTAAGGATGACATGTGTCACGATATTGGTATTTATTATTGGGACATTCTCCGACAGCGACACTGGGCATCGGGGTCACGGGGTCAAGTACATGTCACGATGGCGCGCAGCGAGTTATTCTGTTTGTATTAACTCAATAAATACTTATAACACTTTCTATGCCATGTACAGTTCTAATCAAAGCACCACCGCAACATAACATGGTGTCAGTGCGTATGTACACGAACCGCTAACGTCCAGTTTGTGACATTATCGCTTGTGGTGAGTGTTCGGAACTGTTTAGTGTTCGCTGGCACTGCTGTACTCTGGCCTACCGTATCTGACAACGTCAACGATGGCAACGTCGAACATTCCTATGCCAAAACCGTTGAACATCAATGATAAATCGGTCGCAATTCTGTGGAAGGCTTGGCGTAAAACGTGGAGTCGGTTCGAAATTGCGACCGGCATCGACGAGGCGTCAGATAATAAAAAAGTGTATGACGCCTTTCAATACGCGGATGGTGAAAGTGAAGACAACTTGGAAGACGTCCTGCGGAAGTTTGAAGGGCACTGCAACCCACGACAAAATACCATATTTGAGAGGTACAAATTTCAATGCCGAAACCAAGAGGCTGGAGAGTCCGGTGCGCAATACATGACAGAGCTACGCCATGCTGCAGACAGCTGCGATTTCGGTGGCATAACGACCAGCCAAATCATTCGGGACAGATTCGTACACGGTTTGCGCGATGCGAAAGTGCGCGAACGCCTACTGCGGGAGAATGCTCTGACTCTTGAACGAGCATATGAAATGGTGCAAGCTGCTGAAGCAATGGTAGTGCAGACACACGCCATGTCAGGTGATCAGGCAGTGTGCACCGTGCAGGCGCCCAACAGATTCCGCGGACGCGATCAAGGTCATAAAGATAGAGAAGGCAGGGTGGTTTGCAAGAACTTTCCATATGACCACGGTCCCAGAAGCTGCCCAGCCTACGGCAAGGAGTGCCGGAAGTGTGGAAAAAAGAATCATTTTCAAAGCAAATGCCACAATAAAAGCATAAGACAAGTGCAGACGTCAGCATCAGATGATGAGTACAGTGTTGGAACACTAAGAGTGAACAGTGTGGGCATTAGACGTCGGGCGATGATAACACTTGGCTTGGGTGACGACGGCGTGCCGGTGCCGTTCCAGATAGACAGTGGGGCTGATTGTTGCGTGCTGCCGCGCGATGAGTACGTGAGGGCGACAGGGGACAGATCGCTGGCGAATCTGAGGCCAATTAAACTCGTCATTGTAACATACACAGGAGCACGTGAAACCGCTCTCGGCCAATGCAAGCTACTAGTCACTAGGCGAGGCGTCAAACACCGAATTGTGTTCAACATTCTCCAGGGAAAGTATACGCCAATTCTCAGCTTAGCAGCGTCTGAGGGCATGTGGCTTCTGAAGATACATGACTGCGACTCTCTTGACTCTGTCTACAGTGTCTGCGCGACCACCGCAGGGCTGACAGCGAACGACGTGCTAGCCGAGTATTCAGACGTCTTCAAGGGCGTAGGCAGGCTCAAGGACACGTACACTATCCAGATTGACGAGTCTGTGAGGCCTGTAGTGCACGCTCCAAGACGTGTACCGGTACCACTGCGTGAACAGCTGAGGGAGAAACTCGACGAGCTGGTGGCCGATGCAATCATAGCACCCGTAACAGAAGCCACCGACTGGGTGTCTAGCATGGTTGTCGTGCAGAAGCCCAATGGGAAAATTAGGCTGTGTCTAGACCCCAAAGACCTGAACACTGCCATTCGGCGCGAGCATTACCCGATTCCAACCATCGAGGAGGTGAGCACTCGATTGAAACAGGCAAGCTTCTTCACAGTGATGGACGCAAAAAACGGGTTTTGGCAGATTTCGCTAGATGACAAGTCCAGCATGCTAACCTGTTTCAACACGCCATTCGGCAGATACCGGTGGTTGAGGATGTCGTTTGGCATAAACTCAGCCCCGGAAATCTGGCAGCGCTCAATGAATCAACTGGTGGAAGGCCTGGCCGGCATTGAAGTAATTCACGATGACTTCCTGATCGTCGGTTGCGGTGCTATTGATGAGCAAGCGGAGGCTGACCACGACCAGAACCTGCGAGCATTCTTGGAGCGGGCTAGAGAGCGAAACTTACGGTTGAACGCGGGCAAGATGAAGTTGAAGTTGACGGAAGTCCCGTATATCGGACATATTCTGACGCGATCAGGTCTCCGGGTGGACCCTACGAAGGTCGAGGCCATCGTGCGAATGCCGGTTCCGGAAGACGTCAAGGCGGTGCAGCGGCTACTTGGTACTGTCAACTACCTTGCGAAGTTCGTGCCACATTTATCAGCGATACTTGAGCCGCTCAGACATCTCGTGAACAAGGAGATTGAATGGAGTTGGCTACATATCCACGAGCAAGCGTTCAATGAGATGAAGAGGGCCCTCACAACTACGCCGGTTCTGCAATACTACGATGTGACGAAGGCAGTGTGTATCCAGTGCGATGCATCAGACAGCGGTCTCGGGGCGGGTTTGCTACAAGATGGACTTCCGGTGGTGTATGCGTCTCGGGCGCTGACGGCGACCGAGAGAAACTACGCCCAAATAGAAAAAGAGCTTCTCGCGATCGTGTTCGCCTGCGAGAGATTTGACCAGTACATATACGGGAGAGAGAATGTGTCTGTGCAGAGTGACCACAAGCCTCTGGAAGCGATCTTCAGAAAGCCTCTCGTAACTGCACCGAAACGCCTACAGCGCATGATGCTGTGTCTGCAGCGGTACACCTTGGACGTGACGTATACACGTGGGATCGATATGCATATCGCCGACACACTGAGCAGAGCGTACATTCCCGGCGAGCCGAGTGTCCACGCCGTCAACATCGCAGAGATCGACATGACGAAAGGGTTGTCGGTATCGCCAAGCCGACTGAAAGAGCTGCAAGCAGCCACCGGTGAGGACCGTGTCCTGCAGAAACTGATCCGGGTGACGGTGGACGGGTGGCCTTTGCAGAAATCGGACACTGATCTGGATCTTCGAGCGTACTACAGTGTGCGGCACGAACTGACGGTGCAGGATGGTCTGTTGTTCAAAGACTCCAGGATAGTGGTTCCCGCTCGATTGCGCAAGGACATCATCTCGTCTATTCACAGATCGCATCAAGGGATACAGGGCTGCATACGTATAGCGAAGGACACCGTCTACTGGCCGTTGATGAACCAGCAAATTGCCGATTACGTCAGTCAATGCAGCGTCTGTAACTCGCACAGGCCAGATCAATGCAAAGAGCCGATGCTGCCTCATGATGTTCCTGGGCGGCCGTGGGCTAAGGTTGGCGCCGATTTGTTTGAACTGCATGGCCAACACTATTTAGTCCTGGTTGACTACTATTCAAACTTCTTCGAGCTGATGAGATTGACGTCAAGTACGCGCGCGAAGTGTGTGATCGACGCGATGAGATCCCAGTTTGCGCGTCATGGGTCACCAGAGCTTCTTATGTCGGACAATGGCCCGCAGTTCTCGTGCGGCGAGTTCCAGGAGTTTGCGAAGAAATGGGACATAGAGCATATAACCAGCAGTCCGAGATATGCCCAGAGTAATGGTCAGGTCGAGAGGGCCGTGGGCACCGTGAAGAACCTCGTCAAAAAGGCAATCGATGATGGCGGCGACATCCAGTTGGCGCTGTTGAGTTTCCGGAACACCGTCCGTGAAGGTTACAGCGCGTCTCCGGCACAACTGTTATTCGGACGCCGCTGCAGAACACTTCTACCGACCCAACGCAGGATGCTGAAACCTAAACTCGCCGTCAATGTGTCTCGCGACAGAGCCGCAAACAAAAAGGCGCAGTGTGCACAATACAACCGATCGGCACATTACCTGGCGCCGATAGCACTGGGCAGTGCAATTCGGATGAAGTTGCCTGGCGACGAGACATGGACGCTTGGGGAATGCACGAAGCAGCTGTCCCATCGTTCGTATGCTGTGCTGATCAACGGTCACGTGTACAGGCGCAACCGGCGAGCTCTACGGGTCGTCGACGAAAGGCTGCCGGCGTCGCTACTTGATAGTTCACGCGCGGCGCCTTCTACACACCGTGAAGAGTCATGTCCGGAAGAGTCGCCCAGTTGGGAAGACTCGGCACCTCCGGACGATTCGCCAACTCATGAAGACGCGTCGTGTCGTGAAGATGTCGAATTGACGCCTGTCACGCCAGCACGTGTCACCCCATCTCCGACGCGCAGAGAGACACCTGCTCGCAGGCCACCGGCGTATTTAGCAGACTATCAGCAGTAGCGCCTGTGTTGTATAGTTCTGTTTTGTTTCGTTCCTATTGTTAAAAGAGGGAGGATGTCACGATATTGGTATTTATTATTGGGACATTCTCCGACAGCGACACTGGGCATCGGGGTCACGGGGTCAAGTACGTGTCACGATGGCGCGCAGCGAGTTATTCTGTTTGTATTAACTCAATAAATACTTATAACACTTTCTATGCCATGTACAGTTCTAATCAAAGCACCACCGCAACATAACAACATGCACCCTGGCAGTGACCACTTTCAGTGCCAGCATAGAAAGGTTGGCCTGGGGATAATGTTCTGACAAAAGGCTGAGTTGAATGAGACCTTATAAGACCATAACATTGTGACCACAATATATACAGACTAGTCAGTTAATAGATTGTTGCAGAGTGCTGGAAACAACTACAACTAATAAATATGTTGTTTAGTAAGCCCGTAACAATTTGAAAGTTGCAGTAGCGTGTTCAAATTGAAAAAAAACATCCACTTTCAAAACAAACGTTATTGCCAATGTTGACGAGGTGGGTCGAGTTAGTCACAATACCCTTTGATGTTCAACGGTTCCTCGTTTTCCCGTGTTCAACACGGCAGACTTCCTGTTAGAAATTATATGATGGCTAATTCCAGATAGAAGAACAGACTGCCTCCCTTTAAGCCTTCTGTTAGCTTGCCATCAAGGTTAAGCCTGCTCCCCCTGTATGAAGTGAGAACCAGTGGCAACTGAGCATTGTGCTTCACAAATTAAACATTAATCATGGGCAAATTGGTGGTGCCTTTTTTAATGGTGCCATCCAAATTGATAAAAATCCTTTTACTACCTTAATTTTTGCCAGATTCTAGTTCTGCAAATTTATAAATTTAATCGAAACTACAGTTTTTCAGCTTTCCTGAATGCCTGCGAATGTGTGATATGTTGTAACCATGGTTACCATGCTTGCATTTGTTTGTTCACAGTCGTTGTCACTCAAGTACACGAATGTCGTCACTCTGAAGGTGGATGTTGACGATGCTGAAGTAAGTAGTACGGTTGTAGGTGTGATAACACGAACAAGGTACTGCTTAGCTACAGAAAGATCCTATATTGAATTATGAATATGCAAAAACGTTGTTGTAATAGGGCAATTCCATGATGTTACGGAGTGACATTTCACTACAAATATTACATTTCTTTTTAAATACATATTTTAATATGCAACATATATGTCAGTTGAACATCATATACTGTTGGCTAAAAGGTTAGCCTCAGACAACATATGAAAATATTTAAAATCACTGATAACTTCAACAGTAATTAAGTAATTAGTGACACGTTACGGAGTGACGCTGTCTTTTGCACATAATCGGCTCATGGTTACACAAACTTCAAATTCAGCTCTTACCATGTCCTGTGTAAAGGTTTATATGTTATTAAATACATTACATATGTGGGCTTGCAACATGCTGTTCTAAAACTTTAAAAGGTAATTGTAGTTGTAATTACTTAACTAATTAACAAGGCTGTTGTCGTCACGGAGTGACGTTACGGAGTGACGAGTCGGATTCTTCATTACTATTGTCCATCATGATTATAATTCCAATTACTCAGACACTCTTGTTATGTCAGTGTCACTCTTAAAACTTGATGTCATTGTTCAGCTGACTAATTAAAAACCACTTAAACACAACATAGTACATGTATATTTAAGAGCATGTTCAAATCAAGGATGTTAAACCACATGCACAGTAGTTATTGTTGGCTCGGACTTTGTCACCAAAGAGGTAGTGATTGCGATTATCACAAGTTGGTGGAGGAAGGACTTGTACAACTTCATCCAAGTTAATACGAAACATACGCTTTCCCAGACTGGTCCAGGTCTGCCTTTCGTAGGAATGACAGTTCCAAACAGGCATCGCTCGAGTCGACAACCTGAGCAACAAAACGCTTCATGTTTTTCTCTCCGTGACGATACAGTCACCAATGTGTGCAGTGTCCTGCTTGATGGCTGGTTGTTTGACTAGGTCAAAAGCAACATCAGTGTCTGCATGAAGGCTGATGGTGTCGAAATGTTGAGCAGATGAACATGTTGCACACCTCACAACATAGCGGCTGATAGGGACAATGCAGTGCATCACGTGTGTCCTTGGAAGTGACTGTATCCACAACCATCGATTCTCCAGTGCAGCCTTCCATTATCTCGCTGGCCAGAACCAACTGAACCTCAGTTTTCTTGCAGTGTTTGGCTGCTATTCTGGCAAAAGATTCTGCATCTGATGCTCGATCCCCGGTTAGGTTTACCAGCCAGACACACCGCGTCACATCACCTCCAATTCCGTCAACTGCTCCTTTCCCATGCGACGTGGACAAAAGTTCCAAGTGATGGAGACATTTGTAGAAGAGAAAAAGTCGATCTTCTCAATTGTTGAATGCTTTGCTTTTAGATTTTCGATGATTTTGCCCAGAGAAAACAACTGACAGCCAACTTCCCATGTACCATATCATCACTTACGATGACAGAGGATTCAGTGATGTCTGTGTCTATCTAAGTGCAGACTGTGAATAGCATGACTTTTAAATGATTCCGGTGAGCACTATGGATCTCGTCTTGATCGATGGCCATGTAGTTCTCTCTGAAATCAACCTGAACCACAATGTTACACCCATTAACAGCTCTTCTTTTTATACGTTGTGGGGGAATTTTGTATTGAGGCATACATGTTTTGGTCGAAGGTGAGCAAACTTAGATCTGGCAATTTTTTATACCTGGCTTTGCATCGCAGAAGAGGCTGTGAGCTTTATTAACCGTCATCATTAGGTATTTCTTCTGGATCTTCGCCTTCTCTGTGCTGGTCCTGATGATAATGTAGTATACTAAAAAATGTTCGCCTGGTGATGATCACGATGCTGTCAGATTGTAGCAGTTTGCCAATAGGATATCATAGTATCTAGACTTGGAATTGATACAGAAAGGAAGTATATAAGAATTGTGGGAAATATGCATACATTGTAGTTCCACCTGGTGAATACTGGAATTACTAAAATGCAAAACAAAAGCTAGATACAACTCTTAAATGGCACCGTTTTGGTGTTGATGTTGTTACGGAGTGACGTCGTGGAGTTACGGAGTGACAACTTTGTAATTAACTTTTATAAAATAGTTCTTAATTATTTAAATAGTAAATGACATGTACTTGTTAAATATAAGTATTTATTATATGGTAGGAGTTTTGTTACCTTTAACTTATTTTTTTGTATAGAAAATGTAAAAAAAACTGAATTATTTGTTACGGAGTGACAAGGGGTCGTTATAGAATTACAATAATTATGCAATTTCCAATCAATTAATTTTATAAATTATATGATATCATGTAAGGGGATATATACATTATCCATTTTAAGCATATAAAAGGGTGAATCATCTGTTTATCAGTGCTCTATTCATCTTATGAATACATGCCTGTTTAGTCACATTACGTTTACTAATTAACTCCTTGTAACTCCTTGGCTCCAAACTGCTGTAAAATTAACCAGAGTAGAAATAATTATATACTTTTTGATGTGCAAGGAAGAAGACATATTACCCTTTAATGTGGTATAAAAAAAATTATGATATTTGCATTAAACAAAATTTGCTTCCAAATGCCAGTTTTCATGGAATTGCCCAATAATAATTTTTTATTCAGTTTGCTGAGACAAATTGTGTATTAAATTACTATTCAGTATATAAGAAATGCATTTTACCAGCCACATAGTACACTGGACTGGTTATTATTGACAGCCAGTTTAATCAGAAATCTAGTCTTGTGACGGATAAATACTCGTGCAAATTGATTAATAGAAGCCACGGGAATATTCCTATACAGGAAGACCTCGGGTAAACACAAGGGTAGATGTTTACAGTGTTCGTGGCAACACCATTGTTGCAGTTTACAAGCATGACCATTAAATTCACATTTGAAGAAGTAAAAGAGGTTATAAACTTGTACCTAGATGACAGGCCTGGGTACAGTCCAGTGAGTCCATGCAGTGTCTAAATGAGAGGATGGATGACAGGGCAGTTGTGGTTATGAGAAATAAAGATAATTAGCAGAGCTCAAAATTCACCAAAACTTGTCCGATGTACAAGTAGAATCAAGAATTGACTTGTCTGCAGGTATAGTACAGTGGAAACTTAACCTTCAACACCTACTTGTGCATAGCCAGGTTTGCAGATCTGCTTCAGCTTTGACTGAAACCTTAAATAATGTTGGCATGATATAAACATACACAAGTGTCAAATTCTATATGTTGGCTGTTATTTCTTTATCAATTAAAACATTTGATTGAGATCCAAATGATTATTCATTAACAAATTCAGATAAAATATGCTTGACTAGATTTGCTGAGGTGATGCATCTGAGACCATAATATTATATCAGTAAATTCAGTACATTTATGGTCTGATCTGTGACATTGTTCATTTAAAAATGTTGACGTTTTTGCCATCTTCATCATCACCAAATAGGTTAGTTGGTACAGGTATTTTCAGAAGTTGACCACACACAAGTTGAATTTCTGTCACGTCCCATTTAGCTGGTCAATAAAATCCAATTTCATGAAGGAAAACCGCATTACTTACTACCCGATCTGCTGGCATCGGCCACAACAAATGTTTCACAGAACGAAAAACAAATTAGTTATTTTTTAGTTGTCTGCACTGGAAATGGCTCGGTTGTCCCGCAGACCAATAGGAGCAAATTCACTTGTCCAGTGGCTGATTCACTTATAGCAGTCTAATGGACATGCAGGAATTTTGAGCCATGATTAGTTGTGGATAACAAACACCTTCACGTTGGCACAACAACTTAGTGGGTTAATGGTCAATAGCAGTTGTCAGTGGGACTGTTGTACGGATGAGAACATGACTGTTACTCCCATTTGACACTGGTCATCTCACTCAGAGTGACCAATAATGTGGCTGTTGTACCCTCCAAGGGTTCATGCTGTTGTAAATGTCTACAGTGCACAGCTGGTAGTCACCATCTGGTGACATTTCTCGTCAACATTTCTAAGTTGCTTAAATTTGTCGGTTCCATGACAAGTTTGACAACAACTGTTACAGTACAGTGGGTGCTAACCACTGTACCAGGTGACCCATCCCACTCGCCAGATAAAGTAAATTAACTGTGGCCTTCAATAAACTTGTCAATTGTCCAAATTATCAGCAATGTAGCCACGTATTGTTGTACAGTCATTTGCAAAAGGTTAAGACCAGGCACGATTTTTTGAAGAAATTTGACAAAACTATGATTTTTTGGCCTTCACATAGCATTATAACAGTTTATTTCGCCAAATAAACATAGTACAACATAATATGAAACTTTATGTCGTCAAAAAGTGTCAGTGTCTCTACTTTTTAGTATTTAGTGTGGCCTCCTTTGCTGTCAATGACCACCTGGATGCGACGTGGCATGCTAGAAACCAGAGATTCGCAGTACTCCTGGGTGATTTCGGTGACCCAAACATCCTTGATAGCTTGTTTCAAGTTTTGAGCGTTTGTTGGTTGTTTGTCTGCCACCTTATCCTTCATTATAGTCCACAGGTTCTCAATGGGATTTAGATCTGGGCTGTTCCCAGGCCATTCCAGCACGGAGAGTTTGTTCTTCTTGAGGAAATCAGTGGCTACCTTGGATGTCCATATGCAGTTTCAGCTTCTCCTTCAGCAACTCCACGTACCTAGGTCCATTCATAGTGGTGTTAGGTGGAATAAAATACAGACCAGAAGGGCCAAAACATGACATGGCACCCCAAATCATCTGACTTGGCGGGTGTTTCATTGTGGCTGCTATATATTTCTCATCAAATCACTTACCTACTGGCCGCCTAACCTGCCTCTTGCGAGGTATAAACTGTTGCATGGTCAATTCATCTGAGAACAACACTTTCATCCACTGCGCGAGAGTCCAGTGGCGATGTCGTCTGGCAAAGTCCAGTCTCTTTTTTTCATCACAGGTGTCAGGCGTGGCTTCCGGGCCGGCTTGCGGGACTTGAGCCCAAATTCCTTGCTGAGACGTCTCAAGACAGTACCGAGACTTATTTCCGTACCTTTTAAGCGTAAAGCAGCCCGAATTTCCTTGCATGAGCTCATTGACGAGCGCATCACGATGCGTCTCATTGTGTGGTCATCCCTGAGCGTAGTTTTCCGTGGACGACCACTCCTTTTACTGTCACGAAAAGTGCCATCAGTATTGAATTTGACGATGGCGTTGTGCACGGCTGTCTTGGAATAACGTAATTTAGCACTAATGTCTCTTTCCGTATATCCTTCTCCATGTAGAGTCACTATTTGTGTCCTTAGAACCTCTATCAAAGACGATTTTTTCCCATTTCAGGGATGAAGACAAAACTGAAAAACCTAATCGATACTGACAGCAGCAAACAAATGACCTGGAAGTACTGACTAGGCGCATTGCTTCAAGGCCCAAATAGGATATTTTTATATTATCTGATGCCATACTGTAAAATGCTTAAAAATCCTGCCTGGTCTTAAATTTTTGCAAGTGACTGTATAGTACATCATGTAACAATAGGACATTTCTGTTTTTATATGTAGTCGTATTTGTAAGCTATATAATTATCCAGGTTTTTTCTTTGGTTGTGCAGAAGATACTGTCATCCATCAAGTATCTCATTAGCTAGTGTGTTGAAAACAGTGTTTCAATTGTCAACGACAGTCCACCCTGTTGGAAGTTGGACCACATTACGAGTCGTGATATGCCAGTTTTTTCCAGAAGCAAGAAAACTAGTTGACTTCGTATGAATCATGACAAGAGTATTGTCATTCTGGACTTTCAGTTTGTCAGCACACACATCAGTTAATTACCTTGTGTTGGCCCACTGCCTGGGAACCTGTCAAAAGTGTGATGTTAGGTAGCACTTATAAAACAAAAGTGGCAATCCATCAAATAGACTGGAAATGTTATAAAAAATGTAATGAATAGGTGGCTGTGTAAGAATGTTGTAAGTGGCAGCGTGTGTCATTCTGCTCTGGTGGCTTTCTTTCTTATAAAATAAGACCTGTCTGGGGAAGGGGCAAGTCAGAGTTTGTGTGCTGCCTCTTATGGCAACTCACACTATTCATGTTGCCTGCCATGGGCGAGTCAAACAACTTGTGTTGTCTCTCATGGGCGAGTTGTATTTGTGATTGGTTGATGTGATTGTGTCAGTGATTGGTTGATGTGATTGTATCAGTGATTGGTTGATGTTGCAGGATGTAGCTGCCAAGTATGAGATCGAGGCCATGCCAACGTTCATTGTTATCAAGAACAACAAAGTCGTAAGTGGTTTTGTAATTATTGTCAGCCACTTTATATGCTCATGGAATGGTTATTTACGTAGACGTCATTAAAATGAGGGCTGATTTTGATAGTATTGAAACAAGGATTTATCAAATCCAACAATAATATCACATGCCTTGCTTGCTTTGATGTTAAAACTCAGTCAAAACAATGGGCACACACACGTTGCTGTTAAATCCTAGGGTAATCCATGAAGGAGATATTTAGTGAACAGATTGCTTCCATGTAGTATCTATAATTCATCAACACTTGACCAGCTGGTGAATAATTGCTTGGATTTAGTAATGCAAACTACTAATGTGTTAATAGTAGACTTGTTTTACTCTGGCTGTGCTGTATACAAGAGCATCCAAAGAAACAGTTCGATATGACAAGTACTGTACTTGTGCCTGGTCAATTGTTCTTGCAAAACTATTGATCAAGTACATTTCAAATAAATAATTTGAGTACACTGCATTTACAATAAAAACTCATCTATTTTTCTCCTGTTTTGTCTTTGCGATACCGATATATGACATTGAATGCCCATCCTGGTTGTAATATATACAATGAATATTACATATTTTCTAAATAGTTAATACTTGACAGCTGGAATGTTATTGTTGATCAATACGACCGAGTTGTACTTGGAATTGTATTTGATAAAGTTTTTAAGTACTTGTATGTTATAATTTATCTTTCAAAGTACTTGTACTTGACTTAATATACTTGGAATTGTATTTGATCAAATGTGAATGTTGTCGAGTGGCTATACCTAACTCGTAACTGGTGGCTCCCTCTTGCAGGTGGACAAACTTCAGGGTGCAAGCAAACCAAAGCTGCAGGAGATGTTCAAGAAGTACAATGATGCATAGAGAGACAGACTGTCAGGTGTGTCAGTGACATGGCGCTGTCAGTGACATGGTGGTGTCAGCATCACCGACATACAGAGTGCATACATGTGCGGTCACATCATCTCTCACTTGTAGCATGTGTCACATTCCAGTCTCACTTGGGTCTCACTTTGCACAACAACATGTTGTAGCTGCAGTATGGTTTGACACATTGGAAAGCTCTCATGCAATCAGCTTTCGCTGTTCACTAGTCACAATGTGTGCTGTCACTGATGGAGTGCACGGATTAGCATTTACTGTGGTTGCGTTGTCTTGTCCCTCCTGTGGGTCTATGGCCATATCCCAGTGTCAAACTCACTGTTAGGTAAACAAACATAGCACCGACATGTTTTTGTTAATATGGGATGTGACCTAGAGAAAATGCTTTTTGTGAATTAATGGTTTTTCCTTCATGTGGCCGACATGATACATGTGTAGATCTTTTTACATTTAAGTGTTCTTTTTTAACAAATCACAGAATGGGTAGTAATGTGAACGATGACAGCAATTGTAAAGTCTGACAATCTTTATTGCTGAACTGCACCATTAATGATTGATTATTGCGTGAAAATGTGTACTTTCTGTTTGGGTAATAGGCGTTTCAAAAAATTGCATGTAAAAAGGAGTACTAAATTGCATGTACTTTTAACTGTGGTCTTGATTTAGATGTTATACAGCAGATGTTAATGTGTGCTGTGGCAGCTTTTTCGTAAGTTTTTCGTTTTGTTTTAAATTAATGTTTTCTTCTTACCTTCGTATGTTTGTTATAAGATGGGTCTTGTTTCGGACATTACCTATTTGATACTATGAAATGAGTGTGCACTTCTAATGCCATATAGGGAACAATTTAAATGACAGCCTTACATTTTACAACTTGTAGTCTTGTCAATGCAATAAAACCTATTTGAATGTAACTTCTCTATTTGTCACATATTTTATTATTAGACCTAACTACTGTATGTGTGATCGTGCAGTTGTCAAGAATGTTTACCTAGGATGCTGCTTTGCCAGATAGTGTGGTTTTTGGCAAGGGTATCTAAATTTAATGACTTGTTTAGGTTTGAGCATTTTTCAAGGCACCTTGAAAGATGCACAAACCTAAATTCTTATCTCACAACAGTCATTGAAGCCATAAATCCTTGCTCAAAACTAGTTTCTGGTAAAGAAGCATCATAGCTAATGATTATTGACAACTGCACAATCACACACGGTTGTTAGCTCAGGATAGTTTTAGAGGATACATGCTCATCCAACACTCTAGACACGTTCATTGCCATGGTAATATACAAGCGAAATATTCCAACTAATTTACTATTCATTTAACTACTTAGAACTCCAAATGTGGTAAAGATATATTCAGAATTAACAGAGATATGGCGTATGGCCATTGTCAAGTAGTGCTACCCGTTGCTCTGTCTGTAGCAGAGCGCTGAAACTAACTTTACCATGGTAGTTTGCTAGTGCTAGATGGGCGGAGACAAGGAAATGGGACACAGGCATATCATTGTCACAGTGTTCGTATGTCTTTATTTTGCAGCATAACTGAGCAATTAAATAACAATCCATGATGTTGGTAAACCTGAGAGTCCGCCGAGATCGCCGAGGCCAGATTTAATCCTGTACAGTACCCCACCTGGTGGTAGCGAGGCAGTAGAAGTAAAATAGTACACCAGCAAGACACACTAAAAGATACACTGGGAACCATCTTGGAAACTGCTAATCTGCAGTGGTACATATGCAGTTGATTAACGACGTGTCACGCCAGAGGGCAGTGCACTGTCGATACAAATGACGACACGTCACACCAGAGGGCAGTGCTGTCTGCTGACACAACTGACAACATGTCACACCAGAGGGCAGTGCACTTTGTTGACAACTGATGACGTTGTCACACCCGAGGGCAGGCTATCTGTCGACATGGCTGACAACTTGTCACACTTACATAAGTAACCATATCACTTGAAATTTTAAGTAAATAAAGAAAAGTCACTACGGTCTCTCTTGTACATACATGCAACATCTAGCATCATCAAATCCGTACAAACACAACAGAAAACAGTAAGAATAAAATCAACAGGTACACACAGACTTAATACTGGGTTAACAATTAAACACTAGAAAACACATATATTCACATTTCTTAAAATCTCACATACGTGTAAACTAGATAATTAAATTATGACTCAGAAATAAGTTAAATAATTACAGATTCTGACACATTAGTTTTGCTATGTGACAAACAGAACTGCAGCCGCACCAACAACTTAGTTCAATAATAACACCCACGTTGGGGGAAACAGAGAACTATATAAACAATGGGCACATCTTCACATGACCAACATTAATATACACAAAGACAGGTACAACATGTGATAATTCATTATCTGCTACAACAGTGCACACGCTTCCCTTGATTGTTTTCAGTCATACTTCAAAATGGTCAGATTTATATAATAGTAACTATAGCAGCTTCAATAATTACTATTTAACTGAGAATTTCAACCAGTTATTTTTTACATTTAAAACCATGATTTTCAGCACATTCATTAACAAAACAGTCCAAGAAACATGTTGCATGAAGAATTACGGTACTTCCAGATAAAATATGTCATATAATTTCATAACAACTCCTAAAGGATTACACACTATATTACTTTGAGAACACAGCCACATACACTGTCTCAGTTAGTGAGCTGGATGTAGTCTAGTTGTCCAAGTACTGCAGACAATGTTTTTACTCTTTTTTATCAGATACAGGGTGGACCACTAATTTGGGTGGTAAGTGGACCACTAATTTGGTTTCTTGGTGGACCACGGATTTGGAAGGTGGGTGGATCATAGATTCGGTAGGTTTCGGGCAGTGGATGGACCACTAATTTGGTTTTTGGGTGGACGTGCCTCATGCACTAGATGTCCTAATTTAGAATTGTTACACTCTTCACCATGACACAAATCTGGCAAGGACACACTGCATGGATGTAAAGCAACCAGTCAGTTGGCAGTGGTGGTCGTCTGTGTGGACGTCCTCAATGACCACTCACTCTGACTGTAGCACTGAGGTAATCAAGTCCACTCTCGGTTCACACTTTCTAGCTAAACAGTCAAGTAGTCTTTTTAGAGGCCTTGGCAGAGAGTACTACACACCGCTAGCAGTGGATATAGGACCAATGATCTTAAGATACCCCACCCTATCAGTGCTTACAGAATCAGTGATCTTAAGATACCCCTGGCAGTGCTTGATGGACCAGAGATCTCAAGACACACCTCTGGCAGAGTTAGCAGGATCACTGGCACTGCTTGCAAAGGCCAGAAATTTATGGCAGTGCTTGCATGACCAGACATCTAAAAACACACTTCTTGGCAGTGCTTGCATAACCAGAGATCTTTAGAAACACACGGGGAAGTATCTTAAGATATCCCTGATTTAGACACACCCGTGGCACTGCTTGTTGGACCAGAGATTTTAAGACAGACCCCTGGCAGTGCTTGCATGATCAGATAACTTAAGACACACCCTTGGCATTGCTTGCAGGATCTGATCTTAAGACACACCCGTGGCAGTGCTTGCAGGACCAGAGATCTTAAGACACACCCCTTGCAGTGTTTACAGGACCAGAGATCTGAAGACAAACCCCTAGCATTGCTTGCAGAACCAGAGATCTTAAGACACACCCCTGGCATCGCTGGTAGGACCAATGTTCTTAAAAGACACACCCCTGGCATCGCTGGTAGGACCAATGATCTTAAGACACACCCCTGGCAGTGCTTGCAGGACAAGTGATCTTAAGACCCCCCCCCTGGCATCGCTGGTAGGACCAATGATCTTAAGACACACCCCTGGCATTGCTTGCAGGACCAGAGATTTTAAGACACATCCCTGGCAGTGCTTGCAGGACAAGTGATCTTAAGACACCCCCGTGGCATCGTTGGCAGGACCAATGATCTTAAGACACACCTCTGGCAGTGCTTGCAGGACAAGTGATCTTAAGACACCCCCGTGGCATCGTTGGTAGGACCAATGATCTTAAGACACACCCCTGGCAGTGCTTGCAGGACAAGTGATCTTAAGACACCCCCCTGGCATCGTTGGCAGGACCAATGATCTTAAGACACACCCCTGGCATCGTTGGTAGGACCAATGATCTTAAGACACACCCCTGGCAGTGCTTGCAGGACAAGTGATCTTAAGACACCCCCCTGGCATCGTTGGCAGGACCAATGATCTTAAGACACACCCCTGGCATTGCTTGCAGGACAAGTGATCTTAAGACACCCCCCTGGCATCGTTGGCAGGACCAATGATCTTAAGACACCCCACTGGCATCGTTGGCAGGACCAATGATCTTAAGACACACCCCTGGCATTGCTTGCAGGACAAGTGATCTTAAGACACACCCCTGGCATCGTTGGCAGGACCGATGATCTTAAGACACCCCCTGGCATCGTTGGCAGGACCAATGATCTTAAGACACACCCCTGGCAGTGCTTGCAGGACAAGTGATCTTAAGACACCCCCCTGGCATCGTTGGCAGGACCAATGATCTTAAGACACACCCCTGGCAGTGCTTGCAGGACAAGTGATCTTAAGACACACCCTAGCAGTGTTGGGAGGAGCAGCGATCTGATGTCAACTGTTATCACAAAACTTATCCTGTTGGTTTGCTCAGATAAAACAATCACTTGTTGGACACATCAAACAAATGATTGTGTCAAGCCACTGACCACACCTGTCCACATTCCTCTCATTGGCTGACCGCGTTACAGTGATGAACCATTCGCTTTCACTGCACTCATCCATTATCCTGCTCCTACCATCAGTCGTTCTTCTTCTCTTCCCTGTTCTTGATTCCGTTGCTGTGCACTCCATCCTCTGTTGGTTTCTCGCGAGACACGGCCTTCTTGAGGGCGTCGAACATACCCCCCATGAAGATGGAGCAGAAGAGGTTCTCGAAGGGCAGGAAGGGGTCATGTATACCGAGGAGGGCGGACATGAGACGGAAGTAGATGAAGAAGACAACGACGCAGAAGTAAACGATAGGGAAGGGCGTGGTGATGACCCCGTTGTAGGACAGTAGGAAGATGATGCTGGCCGCCAGACTGCCCTTGGTGACACTGTCAATGCAACAACATGTACATTACTGATATATCATTGAAGGCCATACTACACATGCCAGTGATAATGATAAACCGTGCAGAAATAAAAATCACTCTAATTATACTAACCAATATTCAAACAATATAGCATGGTAAACTGCGGCATGATAAAACCATTAGATGATAATCAATGGAATTTCATAACAAAAATGATTTTCCAAAAATTTTAGTGCAATAAAATTGATTGGGATGTCAATGAAAATTTCAAATTGCAGATCTGTTTTTTTTTGTAATACTTGATCCAATTTGCATAAATTTGCTTTATTTCTGGAAAGTAGTTAATTTTTTTATTATGAAGAAGTTGAGGAGCTTAGCATTCAAATAAATTATGTCTTCCATCTCTGTAGACGGAACAAGAAATACATTAATATAATATGTTTTATAGCATCCACAAACTGTTAAGATGACCAAGTATGTGTTACAATTTGCACATACCACCACAGTTTACCATGCTGTGTACTAGAAAAATGGTATGCAGAATACTGCGTTTCATCGCAATTTACCATTGGCATGTGTGCTAGGGCTTTAAATCCCCATAATCCAGTCATAAACTACCGGTATGTGACAATTTACAATATAAATCGTGATCAAATAGTAATAAAAAAATTACACAATCTTTTATATATAACATAGCGTTGATGCTTGTGCATTAAATAATTAGTATCAATTAATAAAAACACTTTTTACTATTCAAATGGAAACACACCATTAAAAGATTTTTGAATAACAGTTGTAAGGGTTTTGTTACTTTTTTCATTTGTAACCTTGTTGTAAAAATCGAATAAACACATAAAATGTTACATCTAAAGAACATCATTTAAAAAAATAAAAAACAAACAATTTGTTAAGCTAACTACATTTTAGAAAGTGACAACAACATTAGTAACAGAGTTAGTAACAACCATTCAAAACATGCCATTAACATGCTCACAAATACCTGACAGACATACATACTCACAAACACACTCCCTAACAACAAAAGCTATGTAAAACAGTCAGTGACATTCAGCCACCCCTACAACTAATCAAATAACCAGAACATGCCATGAACAAGCATGTGGTGTCCGTCAGGCGTTAGATACACAACACAAGGCAATAAATATGGAAATAAATATACTACGTCCCCTTTAATTGATTCACCAGGGGGAGCTGTAGCTTGTGATTGTACTGCCACCTTCCTGATTACACCTAAACCATAATTTAATATACACATACTAGTAATGATATACCTACGGTAAATAAAAATGGCTGGGCTAACACAGCAAAAATGCTTTTTTACAATTTTCCTATGATCAGTGTCAAAAACCTGAGCTGAAAAGTTGGTGGTCCATCAGACCTTCAACTACTAAAAGTTGATAGTTCGACTCAAACGTTGGTGGTACGTACAGATGTTAGCATATGATGAAACCAGTGTTCGAAAGATGAGCTGAAAAAATAGTAGTCTGATGGAAAAGTTGTTGGTTCGACTCAACATTTATTGTCTCAGGCCTCTGGGCTGGAAGTAATTAAAGTGCTGCCTATATCATACACTTGAATGTGAAAACAGAGATCTACTGAATGAACTCTACACCAATGGGAATTAAGCCTCAGAAGGTAGCATTGAATGTTTTCACAGAAACCAGAGATAACAACAGGGCAAAGAATTCCACAGCTTATTCAACAAGTTATACTGGGGTGGGGTAAATGCCAACTTACCCAATGTGACCCCAAAACACCTTACATTTCCAGTAACAGATGTAATATTATTGGCATTAGAGTCACGGTGAACCACAAGTTACTGCACAGACACTACAATTGTTACTCTGACTTCACTTTGTGGAAACGGGGTCTGAAAGAAGGTAGCACTCACACGGGGCAAATTAGTCAAGTAGAACATATTCAAAGATGAAACTAGCAACAAAGTGAGACAGTCATCATATTTACTGTCACACTTCCCTGAAGAAACTACACACACAAGAGATTACAGGCAAGAAAGGGAAGTTTATTATCAACTGTTTTAATATTGATTCTACTTTTACACAGCAAAATGCATGCTAAGTTTAGCTCAGCGGAGAACGGATGAACTCAAGGAGGGGGAAGATTGGAAGATATGGAGCACTCCAGAAATAATACGAGGCAAACCAAGAACCGTACGAGCAGACAGATGGCGCCACTTACAAGCCTGGCTGCAAGAACTCATTGGTGGCGGGAATCCATAAGCCTCGCACCTGGCGCTCAAAGACCCTCATGTAAGTATAACCAGCACCTACAAGAGCGAATCAGCCACCTCACACAAGAACCAATCACCTCACACGAGAACCACCACCTCACACAAGAGAACTATCCACTTCACACAACTGAACCAACCACCTCATATAAGATCCTCACCACAACCTCAGCCACACATCAGACCTCAGAAAAACCAACACAGCCACCTTTAAACTACTGGGTCATGTTGAAAGAAAACTAGTGTCTTCTATTTGTACTGAATAAAAACATGTTTAATAAGCAAGAAAGTGGATTCAAAGATGTTGAAACTAATGGCAATGTATTTAGCATATTCAAAAGGTTTACCTCAAGTTTTAATTACACTGACGAAGAACAACATGCATTGAACAACTGCCTCAGCCTTGTTCTTTATGTATCATATCTTGATATGGACCGAGTTAAATTAAGTGGAAATGATAATATTCTTCACTTTGTATTTTTCTCAGCCTGGCAAAACAACTTTCTCCATTAATCAAAGATCTATAAACTCCTCAAGGCAGCCTTAATGTTTAGGTACATATATATGAGTATTGGAAGACGTTGGTAATGTTTGTGCATGAGATGTGACAAGGGACTAGGCAGCTGCGGTGGTCTTCCGTGAAGTCTTGGAGCAGTCCTCTGTTTGAGATACCTTTCACCAGTCAACATTAGTCTTTGACGGCTTGAAATAACAAAAGTGTAGATATTGATGTAATGTAACATCTTATAAAGAGGACAGTTTCTCAAGCTGAGGACCCTCCACACAGACGAAATAGAGACAGACACAGATAGACGTAGTCCCACAGCCTCGGGTAGGCTTCGTACTTACAGTGTGGGGTACAAGAACTCTGTATTGCCACGGCTTGTCTTACCACTAAATACTCGCTGCAAGTACATCATGTGTTTGCTGCCAGAACCTAGAAACAACCGGTTTAACTGCACTGGGACTAATTACAAATACATCTCTATTAGTCACTAGGGTATGCCAAGTTATCCACTAGAGGTCGCCTGTATTAATGGGCTGCACTGCCATCATGCCAGTGGTGTTTGTGACGATAGTATGTACAAATAACATACCATTAATATTGTTTTAAGTTGCATCTTCACCTCACTGAGTTGTGTATTGCTGATTACTGAGTTCTAATTAATGATGTGCTAAAGATAATTAAGTGTCTTATTAAGTTAATCTAGTGTACCAAAAGGAGGGAGCTCTTTATTAGTAATAGCAGCTCTACTATGTACTGTAGAAGCTACACTACGTGTTCTCTGTATGGTGGATATAAGATCTCATTAATTATTATTTTGAAGCAAAATTAGTTATCTTGTTATTAATTCTAATCACTTGAGTAGCTGTAATTACTTCCAATTGTTCCTGCTTGTTGCCTGCCTTCTCAACTTGGTGATATTTAAGTTGTACTACAAATCAATTGGTGAAGTTAGACTAGGAACACATGGTCAATATAGGAAATGTTACATACATAAATATTTTCAAAAGCAATGTCACCATTCTAAGACACGTCATTGCCAATTATGTCTGTAGGAGATCTATATTTACACAACATTCTGTTATTGCGCAGAGAAGACAAGCAGGATCCAGAGTTTCTGTGTTGTCATGGTAACTGAGTGTGGAGTGGTGTAAATAGCCTGGGCCTAGTGGTATTTGGCCTGGGAGGCTGTAGTGTAGGGATGGGGAGGTGTATGCAATCCCATTGCTGGCAGACTGCCCACAGGGACTTCTATCTAATCATATCACAGCTGTTCCCACACACAAAGATGGCTGGGCTCAGGCGGAATTATCACAATTTTAGTGTCATCTGCAAGGATGGATAAACCAGTTACTGCACTTGGGTCTCTCAAGTGGCATGCCTCCTTCCAGGAATGTTACATACTACCTTGGCTTTGGTGGTATACTTTATTCAACCATGTCTAACTATTCCTATAATAATAACATTACGGTAAGGCTAACCTCATGAGTAAAAAAGCCACAAAGCAGGCCAATAATTTTTTTTAAATGTCTCGATTGTCTGGCTTTTCCTGGCATCAGGAGTTCTGAATGACTACCTGCTACTACTAGGAATATAACACGTTAATGCTTTGATCATAAGGGCCACTATAATTTGTCATAAATTTCCATGTTATTAACCCAATTATACATATTGAATGGTTTGAATAATTGGCCGAGAAAACAGGAGGCCATATTATAAATTTCATGGCAAGTGAAAGTTCTGAAAAAATGAAGTTAATCAAATGACATTATTTGAAAAATATTTGTGATACTGGGGTAGTAATGGGGTTATGGGGTACATATAACAAGTATCGGGTGGTACTAGAGTTAGTTGCAAGACTAGTCAACATGTGTACGTATCTAGACACTCAGGCATCCCTATACCCACAGGTATTGGTCACATATGTATACCACTTCCTGCCAATTGACCAACTAATTCACTTGCTGAACTGATAGCTACAGGTCACATCAGCCGGGAATTCATCTAGGGCAGTTGCTGCACTTTTAGTAATAATAAATAGACATTAACATTTTGAGAACCATATGTTTAGTCATCAATGCTGCATGATGGGTGTAAACATATGCAATTGACCAAACATTTTAATAATTATGATGAAAATCAATCTATAACTTTAGAGAGTTTGGTGAGATTTAAAGATGACAAACCTTTGGCAATGGCGTAGATTACAATCTGTACATAGGCTCCAGCCAAATGTTTCAGGCCGTAGAGGATCGCATGGTGAATTTTGTTTGTCCTCTGGATTTCTTTCATGCAGAAAATCGTCAGTCGGACAGGAAGCAATTTCGTAAATTTATAGACAATATCAAATGGAGCAAAGTTGATGAGATACCTAAAAACGACAAGAGAAGCATGTGACAAAGTTGATGACAGTTTGAAGATCGATGACAAAAGACATATGTGACAAAGTTGATGACAGCCAGAAGAGAGATGACGAGAGAGACATATTACAAAGTTGATGAGACAGCCAGAAAGAAGAGAGTTGACATATGAGACATGTGATAAAGAAGAGCTGAGACAGGCAGTTTGAAATACGACAGAATCCTAGGGTTATGACTGCTTGGTGATCCATAAACAGACCAAGGACCCAATCTTACCAGACAACAGTGGCTGTGATGAGTGCTTGGTGGTCCTTGAACGGAGCCATGACTGGCTCTCCAACAAGCAGGTTGCCAATGATGCTGCCTGCGAAGCACATCAACATACTTGAGACCCAGCACGAAAGTGGGTGCTTCCTTGAGAACATCTGTGACCCTGAAAGAATAGGAAGAACAGAATACAATGTGAAATCACTGTTGGTAAATAGCAACACTAAACACTGCCAACTACGGCATCACTCCGAGCCCGTGTGACATTTAATGTCAACAAGGAAAACCTAGACTACAATGGAGGACTGTGTAAAGAGTGACCTGGAAGGATTGTGTGAGGAGTGGAGAATGAGAGCGGAAGACAGAGGGCAGTGCAAGATAGAGGGGAATAGAGACAGTTGGTGGAGAGGACAGTGCAAGATAGAGGGGAATAGAGACAGTTGGTGGAGAGGGCAGTGCAAGATAGAGGGGAATAGAGACAGTTGGTGGAGAGAGCAGTATAAGATAGAGGGGAATAGAGACAGTTGGTGGAGAGAGCAGTGCAAGATGGAGGGGAATAGAGACAGTTGGTGGAGAGAGCAGTGCAAGATAGAGGGGAATAGAGACAGTTGGTGGAGAGAGCAGAGCAAGATAGAGGAGAATAGAGACAGTTGGTGGAGAGAGCAGTGCAAGATAGAGGAGATTAGAGACAGTTGTTGGAGAGAGCAGTGTAAGATAGAGGGGAATAGAGACAGTTGGTGGAGAGGACAGTGCAAGATAGAGGGGAATAGAGACAGTTGGTGGAGAGGGCAGTGCAAGATAGAGGGGAATAGAGACAGTTGGTGGAGAGAGCAGTATAAGATAGAGGGGAATAGAGACAGTTGGTGGAGAGAGCAGTGCAAGATGGAGGGGAATAGAGACAGTTGGTGGAGAGAGCAGTGCAAGATAGAGGGGAATAGAGACAGTTGGTGGAGAGAGAAGAGCAAGATAGAGGAGAATAGAGACAGTTGGTGGAGAGAGCAGTGCAAGATAGAGGAGATTAGAGACAGTTGTTGGAGAGAGCAGTGTAAGATAGAGGGGAATAGAGACAGTTGGTGGAGAGAGCAGTGTAAGATAGAGGGGAATAGAGACAGTTGGTGGAGAGAGCAGTGCAAGATAGAGGGGAATAGAAACAGTTGGTGGAGAGAGCAGTGCAAATAGAGGGGAATAGAGACAGTTGGTGGAGAGAGCAGTGTAAGATAGAGGGGAATAGAGACAGTTGGTGGAGAGAACAGTGTAGGATAGAGGGGAATAGACAGTTGGTGGAGAGAGCAGTGCAAGATAGAGGGGAATAGAAACAGTTGGTGGAGAGAGCAGTGTAAGTTAGAGGGGAATAGAGACAGTTGGTAGAGAGAGCAGTGTAAGATAGAGGGGAATAGAAACAGTTGGTAGAGAGAGCAGTGTAAGATAGAGGGGAATAGAAACAGTTGGTAGAGAGAGCAGTGTAAGATAGAGGGGAATAGAAACAGTTGGTAGAGAGAGCAGTGCAAGATAGTGGGGAATAGAACCAGTTGGTGGAGAGAACAGTGTAGGATAGAGAGGAATAGACAGTTGGTGGAGAGAGCAGTGCAAGATAGAGGGGAATAGAGACAGTTGGTGGAGAGAGCAGTGTAAGATCAGTGAGAGAAAAGAAGAAGAAAAAAGATAACTGAAATCGAGGCCAGTCTCACCACTGATGACAGGGAATCAAGAGGAGAGCAACATGTTGAACTCTAGTGTGTCATAGTGAATACTACGTACATTTCCTTTTTTGTTTTTGTGAAATTAGTCTGAAATGTGAGTAGCCAAAAACTTTATTGATGGAGGAGTTTTAACAATGTATATAAGTCTTAAAGATTGAAGTAGATTGCCATCCAGACAAAATTAAATGCAATACTTATTAAATAATAGAAATATTTGATGTGCATTGCACTTTACTGAAAAATTGAGTACATTCAGGCCATAGCATAGAAAAAATGGACCAAGAGGCCCTGAAGTCCTTTAGACTATATTGTGAGTTTGTAATTATTAATTAAATGGTTTTTGATGAATCATAGTTTAGTGAAGACTATGCCTTGAAGATACACCTGGAAATAAAATATCCGAGTAGACCTTTTCGTGAAGATTGTATATATTTGTTCATGTGTTATTAAAAATACTGTAGACTTTTATCCCGATACTCTGCTATTTAGGCCGATTTCCAGTGGTTGTAGAAATCTTGCAGGAGAGTTGGTGAGCTGCAATCTCGCATGTAGCACAGTTAAAGGTTGTTTAAGAAAATGTGCACACATTTTCTGTTCTCATTTTGCTCCTACCACCCTCCCCCAGAATGGAAAGAAGAAAGAGATGAACTACGATAAAACATGAACTATGATAAAACATACACCATATTTGTTCTATTAAGCGTACATGCCCTAATTAGTATACACCACCTTTTATTTTTAGCAGCATCTGACACTGTGACACTGTGACAGCAATCTCCAATTCCAACCTTGACTGTTGAATCCATCTTAGTAATTTAATTTCTACCAATGTCACACTAGATTCAAAGATCAGTGATGGAACAAATATCAAATGTCCACCTAAATATTTAATACTATACTTTACAGTGTTCTGGTGTCCTTTTGTTCATATGTGGATGCATAAATCATTTGTCAGTCATGTCTGCTGAGATGGCTGTACCTATAAAAGGGGTGTACACCCCGGTACGCCGATTGAAACGCAAAATTGTACATATTTTTGCGTCTCAAATATTTGTTAGGCAGAGTGTATACTTAATACAACGAATACGATACATAGCAAGCATTTTGACTTAAAAACAGTAGCAATTAATGACATAATACTGATTGAATTGGAGTGAAGTAATAGCTGCAACATGTATAATAAAACATCTGAATAATATTTCTTATAACTTTGGCTAAATATGCTTTAACCTTTTAGAGTATACCTAAGTTATTTTATTTTATGTATTATTTTATACCTAAGTTATTTTATTTTAATCCTAGATCATATCTTTATATTGCATTGATAATTATGTCTACGGCTGTTTTAAAGTTTCTCAGGTTCTGCCAGTGCAGTAGGGATTCCCATTACACATTATAGTTACAGCCCACAAGGAGGCATTCTGTTTGACACTGGGACAATGGCAGGCAGTGAGCCTAGGCTAGTCCAATACACAGGGTTTCAGCATAATCTCTCTAGTCAGCCACCCCAGTGAACAGAGATAGGGCAATGTCCACCATCTAGTTATAAATAGAGATCAGCAGTTGGGAAATAGTAGGAACATTTTGCATTTTTGGAGGTCCCGAGGTGCCCTTAGAATTCAATCAAATACAGATGTCTTGTGTATAGTAGCACTACCACATGAAATGTCTATGCAAAATCAGAGAAAAGGTTACTGAAGAGGTTTTGAAAAAAATAGACAAAATGTGAAAACGTACCAGTTTCAGGGCCCTGGGGGGTCCTTAGAATGATTCAATCAAATACAGATTTATCGTGCATAGTGGCAGTACCCTAAGATATGTCTACGCAAAATTAGTGAAAAAGTTGCTGAACGGTTTCAGAGGTATGGCAGCTAACGGCGCAAGCAGAGTGATGGTATAAGTCTGTTGGACCTTTAGCCCAAAGGACTAATAAAAACCAACTTCACCTCCTACGAGGTTCACAAAACACTTCATATGCACCCATTGGGACCGCCAATGGCACTGGGTGCACTCCTTTAAGACTCCCCAAAAAAACCTTCAACTGCACCCCCACTTGAGAACTCGAGTAGAACTAATTTCCTTTTAGTCATTGGTCTTATGTGTGAACCCACACGAAGAGGATTAAAGGGAATAAAAACATCTATTGCTTGAATTCATGTTATATTACATCCTGCAATCTATTTCCATGTCCAAGCAAAAAAAAATAAAAAATTCAATGAATTAGAAATTCCACATTTTATGTTCGAATATGCATATTTTTGGCGCGCTTTTCGGGATGCCGAGATGTGACGTCACTTATGACTCAAACTCGCATCAGGCCGACCCTTTCCATGCATTCAGAGCATGTTTACAAGTATAGTTTTTGGGTCGAAACGAGCGTCAGAATGAGTTATTGTGCAATTTTCCGATGTAATACAAACACTAGTCATCATAGAGGAACAAGCAGTTATCTTACGGTTCCACATGAATCCGATTTTATTCAAAACAACGTATGCGAATGGGCCTACAAGTCGACTAGGTTTTGCCGAGCTTGGGCTCGTTTTCAGAATAATTATATCGAATGCAACCAACGGGAGATAATCTACACCAATAAACATACATAGCAAACATATATTGTATCCAGCTACATAAAGTAACATGTATAATCTCATAATATCACTAGAATATCGATATATGAAGGAGTTGTACAATTTACCATAACAACTTAAATCAGTGAGAGAGTTTCCGCTGGTCCCGATAGCTCAGTGGGTAGACTCGTTGGTTACTTGTCGTTTATTTTACAATCGTGCGACGCCGGTTCAATCCTGACAGCATGCAAACTATTGATTTTCTTTACACTTTTTTTGTTTATGTTTTCACGAAGTAATATAAACCAAATCAGTTAGTTTATAAATAATTTTTTATTTTTGTAGTAATTATTTATTCGCCACAAAAATGAAAATATGGTCATTATATAACGATGTTTCTAAATTTTATTTATCCAAACAAATATAATGTAATGGATATATCATTTATTAATTGTAAATATATTGTTCAGTAATATATTGTAATTATATATGTGAAAAAGATTGTGATCTGTCTGGATAAATATAATTTAGAAACATCGTTATATATAATGACCATATTTTCATTTTTGTGGTGAATAAATAATTACTAAAAAAATAAAAAAATATTTACAAACAGTGCATCATAGTATACTAAATGATTTGGTTTATATTACTTCGTGAAAACATAAACAAAAAAAGTGTAAAGAAAATCAATTGTTTGCATGCTGTCAGGATTGAACCGGCGTCGCCCGATTGTAAAGTAACTGACAAGGAACCAACGCGTTTATCAAGGCCGGCAGAAATTCGCTGACTGATTTCAGTTGTTATGATAAATTGTACAACTCCTCCTTCATACATCGATATTCTAGTGATATTATGAGATTTTACACGTTACTTTCTGTAGCTGTATACGATATATGTTTGCTATGTATGTATATTGGTGTACATTATCTCCCGTTGGTTGCATTCGATATAATTATTCTGAAAACGAGCCCAAGCTCGGCGAAACCTAGTCGACTTGTACTACAAGTTGTAGGCTCATTCGCATTCATTGTTTTGAATAAAATTTAATTCATGTGGAACCGTAAGATAACTGCTTGTTCCTCTATGATGACTAGTGTTTGTATTACATCGGATTATTGCATAACAACTCATTCTGACGCTCGTTTCGACCCCAACATTATCCATGTAAACATGCTCTGAATGCATAGAAAGGGTCGGCCTGCTGCGAGTGTGAGTCATGTGTGACGTTAAGATACCACGTGATCGCCTAGCTCATTAAATTTTTATTTTCCGCGGGAATCGCTACACAGACGGGTTTAAAATCGAATTTATGCTACAAATGTATTTTTCTGTATTTTTTTAATGTTCTCGAATGTTACAAGCAATATTAAACTTTCTGTACACATGGAAAACGGATTTTAGCTAATGCCTTGTTTTTATTTCCTTTAAGTAAGTAAGTTGGCCGAATTGAACAAGGGATATGTGAAATACTGTGTACGCCACCCCACCCTAATATTATATCCCTTATCTACCCACTTGTTACTTAGTGGTTTCTTCTAAGAAACATAAAAATAGTCATAAAGCATATCAATATATCTTTTAGGAATGCATGTTGATATGGATTTGTATGCATACTATCAATAAAGGGTTAACTTCTATGACAATTAAATACCTCTAAATGAGTTTTAGTCATGGATCAAGCATGTTGATATCAAGTAATCAAATCCATTATGCAATCTTTGATGATCTTTTTCTTAAATTTCTGAATTTGGAAACGGGATATCTCTGGGAGTAATTGATGAATACAAATAAGGTTTTCAGCATTCAGCAGACTCTATTCTGTGAAATGATCAGACATTTCTTTAAAATAATCATCAATAGTTTGAAAGATATGAGCATATTTGTTGGTTAAAACCACTTTTTTGTACTTTACAAAATAATTATTTTAAAATAAAAACAAAACAATAAAAAATGCTCTGATCATTTCAGAATAGAATGTATACAGAACATGGATTTGCAAGAATTATAATTATATATTTGCTCAAAAAAGAATGGCAGTGTTTCCAAATTTGTCAATGGCAACCATTTTATTTGTTACCATAAAAAAGTTCCATACACTTTTTACTCAGTACAATCCATTCCATACTATGGAAAAAATGCACAATTTGCATAAATTAAAAAATAATCCTATCTACCTGCTGTGTCTGGCTTTGAGGAACTGGTAATTAACTAATCGAATGGTAACTAATAAAATCTTCAAATGGTACTTATTACACTGTTAACTAAAGTACTATTACCCCTGCTCAAACTCTACACTGGTCTATGTGATGTAGTTGCACCTGCAAGAAGAATTAGGGCAACATTGATTCACTTGAGCAAACTGAGTAGCATGTGTGTGATCTGAGTCCACATGATGTATTCCAACTACTCAGATGTCATGCAGCTGTTTTTCTTTTCTATGTCAGTGGGGAGCCAGTAGCCACTTGGTGCACTGCAACATCTCTGCAGAGTACACCCACTGTGGTCTGGTACATTTAGTACATTTTATAATGTGTGGTCTACATAGTGCCAGCATCCGCATAGAAAAGGCGCTTATGGCACTTGTTCTATTATCACAGCATCCACACAGACAAGGTGCTCATGGCACTTGTTCCGTTATCACAGCATCCACATAGACAAGGTGCTCATGGCACTTTGTTCCATTATCACAGCATCCACACAGACAAGGTGCTCATGGCACTTGTTCCGTTATCACAGCATCCACATAGACAAGGTGCTCATGGCACTTTGTTCCATTATCACAGCATCCACACAGACAAGGCACTCATGGCACTTTGTTCCATTATCACAGCATCCACACAGACAAGGTGCTCATGGCACTTGTTCCGTTATCACAGCATCCATACAGATAAGGTGCTCATGGCACTTATTTCATTATCACAGCATCCACACAGACAAGGTGCTCATGGCACTTATTTCATTATCACAGCATCCACACAGACAAGGCGCTCATGGCACTTGTTCCATTATCACAGCATCCACACAGACAAGGCGCTCATGGTACTTGTTCCATTATCACAGCATCCACACAGACAAGGTGCTCATGGCACTTGTTCCATTATCACAGCATCCACACAGACAAGGTGCTCATGGCACTTGTTCCGTTATCACAGCATCCATACAGACAAGGTGCTCATGGCACTTTGTTCCATTATCACAGCATCCACACAGACAAGGTGCTCATGGCACTTGTTCCGTTATCACAGCATCCACATAGACAAGGTGCTCATGGCACTTTGTTCCATTATCACAGCATCCACACAGACAAGGTGCTCATGGCACTTGTTCCGTTATCACAGCATCCATACAGACAAGGTGCTCATGGCACTTTGTTCCATTATCACAGTATCCACACAGACAAGGTGCTCATGGCACTTGTTCCATTATCACAGCATCCACACAGACAAGGTGCTCATGGCACTTGTTCCGTTATCACAGCATCCATACAGACAAGGTGCTCATGGCACTTTGTTCCATTATCACAGTATCCACACAGACAAGGTGCTCATGGCACTTGTTCCATTATCACAGCATCCACACAGACAAGGTGCTCATGGCACTTGTTCCGTTATCACAGCATCCACACAGACAAGGTGCTCATGGCACTTGTTCCATTATCACAGCATCCACACAGACAAGGTGCTCATGGCACTTGTTCCGTTATCACAGCATCCACACAGACAAGGTGCTCATGGCACTCTGTTCCATTATCACAGCATCCACACAGACAAGGTGCTCATGGCAATTGTTCCGTTATCACAGCATCCATACAGACAAGGTGCTCATGGCACTTATTTCATTATCACAGCATCCACACAGACAAGATGCTCATGGCACTTATTTCATTATCACAGCATCCACACAGACAAGGCGCTCATGGCACTTGTTCCATTATCACAGCATCCATACAGACAAGGCGCTCATGGCACTTGTTCCATTATCACAGCATCCACACAGACAAGGTGCTCATGGCACTTATTCCATTATCACAGCATCCACACAGACAAGGCGCTCATGGCACTTGTTCCATTATCACAGCATCCACACAGACAAGGCGCTCATGGCACTTGTTCCATTATAACAGCATCCACACAGACAAGGTGCTCATGGCACTTGTTCCGTTATCACAGCATCCACATAGACAAGGTGCTCATGGCACTTTGTTCCATTATCACAGCATCCACACAGACAAGGTGCTCATGGCACTTGTTCCGTTATCACAGCATCCACATAGACAAGGTGCTCATGGCACTTTGTTCCATTATCACAGCATCCACACAGACAAGGCGCTCATGGCACTTTGTTCCATTATCACAGCATCCACACAGACAAGGTGCTCATGGCACTTGTTCCGTTATCACAGCATCCATACAGATAAGGTGCTCATGGCACTTATTTCATTATCACAGCATCCACACAGACAAGGTGCTCATGGCACTTATTTCATTATCACAGCATCCACACAGACAAGGCGCTCATGGCACTTGTTCCATTATCACAGCATCCACACAGACAAGGCGCTCATGGTACTTGTTCCATTATCACAGCATCCACACAGACAAGGTGCTCATGGCACTTGTTCCATTATCACAGCATCCACACAGACAAGGTGCTCATGGCACTTGTTCCGTTATCACAGCATCCATACAGACAAGGTGCTCATGGCACTTTGTTCCATTATCACAGCATCCACACAGACAAGGTGCTCATGGCACTTGTTCCATTTCACAGCATCCACACAGACAAGGTGCTCATGGCACTTGTTCCGTTATCACAGCATCCACACAGACAAGGTGCTCATGGCACTTTGTTCCATTATCACAGCATCCACACAGACAAGGTGCTCATGGCACTTGTTCCGTTATCACAGCATCCATACAGACAAGGTGCTCATGGCACTTTGTTCCATTATCACAGCATCCACACAGACAAGGTGCTCATGGCACTTGTTCCATTATCACAGCATCCACACAGACAAGGTGCTCATGGCACTTGTTCCATTATCACAGCATCCACACAGACAAGGCACTCATGGCACTTGTTCCATTATTACAGCATCCACACAGACAAGGTGCTCATGGCACTTGTTGCATTATCACAACATCCGCATAGACAAGGCGCTTATGTCACTTGTTACATTATCACAACATCCACACAGAGAAGGCGCTCATGGCACTTGTTCCATTATCACAGCATCCACACAGACAAGGCGCTCATGGCACTTGTTGTTCCATTATCACAGCATCCACACAGACAAGGCGCTCATGGCACTTGTTCCGTTATCACAGCATCCATAGAGATAAGGTGCTCATGGCACTTATTTCATTATCACAGCATCCACACAGACAAGGTGCTCATGGCACTTATTTCATTATCACAGCATCCACACAGACAAGGCGCTCATGGCACTTGTTCCATTATCACAGCATCCACACAGACAAGGCGCTCATGGCACTTGTTCCATTATCACAGCATCCACACAGACAAGGCACTCATGGCACTTGTTCCATTATCACAGCATCCATACAGACAAGGCACTCATGGCACTTGTTCCATTATCACAGCATCCACACAGACAGGGCGCTCATGGCACTTGTTACATTATCACAGCATCCACACAGACAAGGCGCTCATGGCACTTGTTCCATTATCACAGCATCCACACAGACAAGGCACTCATGGCACTTGTTCCATTATCACAGCATCCACACAGACAAGGCACTCATGGCACTTGTTCCATTATCACAGCATCCACACAGACAAGGCACTCATGGCACTTGTTCCATTATCACAGCATCCATACAGACAAGGCACTCATGGCACTTGTTCCATTATCACAGCATCCACACTGACAAGGCGCTCATGGCACTTGTTACATTATCACAGCATCCACACAGACAAGGCGCTCATGGCACTTGTTCCATTATCACAGCATCCACACAGACAAGGCGCTCATGGCACTTGTTGGGGTAAGACCACATTAAGGATTCGTCCGCCATTACCCACCGAAAGAGTGCCCTTGAAAATACCGTTTTGGTGGCATGTGTGAATTTTGTTCGAGCACTTTGGCATGGCACATGTCAGTCCAGTGAATACTAAATGTACTACTACATTAGATCTTTCACGAGGTAGCAATAAACATACGCTAGTCGCTCGCGTATTCGCACAGTGGCTATTTTGCAGAACGCACCAATATTTCAAAATCCGTCACCAGATTGGGGCGAAATTGAGGGGTGTCAGGTTTGGGTGGATTTTTCTGAAAACTGAGGTATGAGAATTTTACGAGTTTTCCATAGCACTGTGTCAATGGAGGTTAAATATGCTGTGAAATTTTCAAGAAAATTGTTTGTCAAATTTAGCAGGAAATGAAGGAAACGTTATATAATGGCCGCCTATGTAAAATTTAAATGTGGTCTTACCCCTGTTCCATTATCACAGCATCCACACAGACAAGGCGCTCATGGCACTTGTTCCATTATCACAGCATCCACACAGACAAGGCGCTCATGGCACTTGTTCCATTATCACAGCATCCACACAGACAAGGTGCTCATGGCACTTGTTCCATTATTACAGCATCCACACAGACAAGGCGCTCATGGCACTTGTTCCATTATCACAACATCCACACAGACAAGGCGCTCATGGCACTTGTTACATTATCACAGCATCCACACAGATAAGGCGCTCATGGCACTTGTTCCATTATCACAGCATCTACACAGACAAGGCACTCATGGCACTTGTTCCATTATCACAGCATTCACAAAGACAAGGTGCTCATGGCACTTATTCCATTATTATAGCATCCGCATAGACAAGGCGCTCATGGCACTTGTTCCATTATAACAGCATCCACACAGACAAGGTGCTCATGGCACTTATTCCATTATCACAGCAGCCATACAGACAAGGCGCTCATGGCACTTATTACATTATCATAGCATCCACACAGACAAGGTGCTCATGGCACTTGTTCCATTATTACAGCATCCACACAGACAAGGCGCTCATGGCACTTGTTCCATTATCACAACATCCACACAGACAAGGCGCTCATGGCACTTGTTACATTATCACAGCATCCACACAGATAAGGCGCTCATGGCACTTGTTCCATTATCACAGCATCTACACAGACAAGGCACTCATGGCACTTGTTCCATTATCACAGCATCCACAAAGACAAGGTGCTCATGGCACTTATTCCATTATTACAGCATCCGCATAGACAAGGCGCTCATGGCACTTGTTCCATTATAACAGCATCCACACAGACAAGGTGCTCATGGCACTTATTCCATTATCACAGCAGCCATACAGACAAGGCGCTCATGGCACTTATTACATTATCATAGCATCCACACAGACAAGGTGCTCATGGCACTTATTCCATTATCACAGCATCCGCATAGACAAGGTGCTCATTGCACTTATTCCATTATCACAGCATCCACACAGACAAGGCGCTCATGGCACTTGTTGCATTATCACAGCATCCACACAGACAAGGCGCTCATGGCACTTGTTGCATTATCACAACATCCGCATAGACAAGGCGCTTATGTCACTTGTTACATTATCACAGCATCCACACAGAGAAGGCGCTCATGGCACTTGTTCCATTATCACAGCATCCACACAGACAAGGCGCTCATGGTACTTGTTGTTCCATTATCACAGCATCCACACAGACAAGGCGCTCATGGCACTTGTGACATTATCACAGCATCCACACAGACAAGGCGCTCATGGCACTTGTTCCATTATCACAGCATCGACACAGACAAGGCGCTCATGGCACTTATTCCATTATCACAGCATCCACACAGACAAGGTGCTCATGGCATTTGTTACATTATGACAGCATCCACACAGACAAGGTGCTCATGGCATTTGTTACATTATCACAGCATCCATACAGACAAGGTGCACATGGCATTTATTCCATTATCACAGTATCCGCACAGACAAGGCGCTCATGGCACTTGTTCCATTATCACAGCATCCACACAGACAAGATGCTCATGGCATTTGTTCCGTTATTACAGTATCCACACAGACAAGATGCTCATGGCACTTTTTCCATTATCACAGCATCCACACAGACAAGGTGCTCATGGGACTTATTCCATTATCACAGCATCCACACAGACAAGGTGCTCATGGCACTTATTCCATTATCACAGCATCCACACAGACAAGGTGCTCATGGCACTTGTTCCGTTATCACAGCATCCATACAGACAAGGTGCTCATGGCACTTATTTCATTATCACAGAATCCACACAGACAAGGTGCTCATGGCACTTATTTCATTATGACAGCATCCACACAGTTAAGGCGCTGATGGCACTTGTTCCATTATCACAGCATCCACACAGACAAGGCGCTCATGGCACTTGTTCCATTATCACAGCATCCACACAGACAAGGGGCTCATGGCACTTATTCCATTATCACGACATCCACACAGACAAGGTGCTCATGGCACTTATTCCATTATCACGGCATCCACACAGACATGGTGCTCATGGCACTTATTCCATTATGAAAGCATCCACACAGATAAGGTGCTCATGACACTTGTTATATTATCACAGCATCCAGACAGACAAGGTGCTCATGGCACTTGTTCCATTATCACAGCATCCACACAGACAAGGTGCTCATGGCACTTGTTACATTATCACAGCATCCAGACAGACAAGGTGCTCACGGTACTTATTCCATTATCACAGCATCCACACAGACAAGGTGCTCATGGCACTTGTTCCATTATCGCAGCATCCACACAGACAAGGTGCCCATGGCACTTATTACATTATCACAGCATCCAGACAGACAAGGTGCTCATGGCACTTGTTCCATTGTCACAGCATCCACACAGACAAGGCGCTCATGGCACTTGTTCCATTATCACAGCATCCATACAGACAAGGTGCTCATGGCACTTATTCCATTATCACAGCATTCACACAGACAAGGTGCTCATGGCACTTGTTAAATTATCACAGCATCCAGACTGACAAGGTGCTCATGGCACTTATTCCATTATCACAGCATCCACACAGACAAGGTGCTCATGGCACTTGTCCCATTATCACAGCATCCGCACAGACAAGGCACTCATGGCACTTATTCCATTGTCAGAGCAAGTGTTTTGACACCAGCTAACACAGTCTTAATGTATGGGTTTTTAAGATCGAGATCATTTGTTCTGCATACACACAACCATTGTTTCCCTTTGTGGGTGAGATGTTTTACTTCCCCTAGCATAAACAAGGTTTTAATGTCTCCCTAAAAGACCCACGCAAAGTGGTATGAAAGCAATAATTTATTATCCTAGTTTTGAAATGGCAGTAGGTGCATGGACTTGAACGTTGATTCTCCGGAGTAATTGGTCAGTATTCTACTGTGCCAAACGGTCTCACACCATTTCAATTCTTTTTTATATTTCCAACACAAGTCTACTTGTTCAAACAGTTCAACAGCTATGTAGTTAGTTTTTTAATATTACAATGTCATAAATTATAATTGCAATATAGACAAGTCTTGCAAAAAAACTAAAATAGTTTCCACTGGAACAAATGAAGGATATTCTGGAGTACAGTAACTATTTATTATTAAATTCACCAAGTGCTGTTACCCTTTCTATGAACAATCAAATTATGATCATTTCAAGTTATAAACCTGATTGATCAGTGGATGGTTTATGTAGCTTTTTTAAGCACAGAAAATTACCATATTTCCATCACATTAAATATCATTAAAACAATCAGCTTTTTTCAGGCCATTTTATCCCTCTACAATGGCCACTTGATGGTTGAAACCTGCTGTCAAGGCAACTTGATTTCCCATGGTGTTTTTCCTGCATTGAGCCATGCTGACATAATGAACGTGGTCATTACAAATAATTAGCTTTCGACTATGGTGTACATTAAAAGTTTTTGTATGTCTGAGAGGGTTTGCAGGTGCATACATCCATATAAACAAATTAATGCATTTTGTATATTATGTCCTCTTCTTCTAAATGTCCACAATCATTAAGTTGATTACTCTGTTTTTGGAAGTTTAGAGAATACGATCTCAGCTCAGTGAGCCCATGACAGGTTTTTTCCATGTCCCTGTGTGGGATCTTTTACTTCCCCTCACATAGACACCAGATAGAAGGAACCAACGGCTTATACCGTCTCTTCTTCCAAACAAAATTGCCCGAGTTTTGACACAGTGGCTGAACCAGTACTGAACCACCACCGGCCATCAGCAGGATTTGAACCCTGATTCCTCTGAATGCACTCTAACCGCTCGACCACTGCACCCTACATTACTGTTACTGTCAAAGGACCTTTGCAGAAAGGGTGGTTGCCCAACACTTAGAGGGGGACTACTGCACTTCCTCCAAGGCTGCACCTTTCAGTACATGTATTATGCAGCACCTTCTGGCACCTAACCACGACTTCACAGATTGTCACCTAGAGGGTAAAGCTGCTTACAAAGCAGGGCCTCACCAGGATCAAATTTTTGCCAGTCCAAATTTTTCCCGACATGCTACAAAGCACAGTCGGGCATGCGATCGGACGCGCGATCGAATGTATTGAATGAGAATTCCTAATTTGTATGTATATTTTTTTTCAAAGCATGTGATCCACAATTTTAATGCCACTTACAATATAGCACATATAAGTTGTTTCATTAGAACACATTTAATTGCCACAATTTTCAAAATTATTAACAATACTATAAGAAATTAGCAAACATATTTAATGTGGAATGCCAATTTTTATATACAATTAAAATGTGATAGACTATGGAAGCTTGGAATTTGGAATTTTAAAGCATTCGATTTGTTGTTGTACAAGTATCATATAAGAATATTAGAAATACTACATTCGATTTTGTTTAATTTCTAAAACAAAATATTAGATTGACAAATATTGTTTTTAATAAGTCGCCATGCAATGGCCGTAATCAGTTACAGTTATTAATTAAAACATTGTGTATTCATGTTGCTGTGAATGTTTCAATTGTTAAACTATAAATCAGTCAAGACATTAATTAATTTAATTAGCAAGCGACGCGTAGCTCCATGCCTTGGACCACCCAACACGCGACCAAACAACGCGCGTCGAACGGGACCATAGATATAATGATGTAACTCTATGAACGGGACACACCACGGCAATGCCCTAAAAATTGCGCAGACGTAACTAAATCTAGCAAAGTCGCCATACGTTCAGCCTGAATGCTCCACTGCAGGCTGATTATCGCAATCCTGTTCAAAAATGACGCGACATCGTCAAACAAAATCTAGTTTCCGCACTTGTAAATCATGTTTAATTATCACACAACATACATAATTTGAATAGTGGAAAACTGACAAATGGCATCGGTGATGCACGAAGTTGTATATCGGGCGATAACATAGGTAAACCGACATGTTTACACTTCAACTTATCGTAACTTTTGTTTCTCTGACGGACGGCATCAATTTCGTGTAACATCAACAGTCAGGGCTGCCTACCTGACAAAACAATTTCCACAATGACCCCCGTCACACCCCGCCCCGCTCCCTGGTCCACAAGGTTGCCAATCAAACCTTTCTCTGAAGTAGATACAGTGACAAGTCCAGCATGTTGACGGTGCCTGGGAATCCAGGAAGTTGCTCATTTAATCATCAAAAGTAAATATACTTTGTTTCAACATAATTATTGTGGGCTACACTGTAACTTCTATCGGCAGTTAACGTCTTCGTTAGCACTTCAAAGGGATGCTTGTTTAGCAACATCCAATAAGTTACATTGTGTTAATTACAGCTGTCAAAGTGCCTGCATGGCCAGACATGTCCAAGTGTTTACGTCTGTAGAGCATCACCGTGAGAAAGACAGCACCAGTGAATAGCCAATAATCATCCAACGAGCTTCTAAATTTACAACACACTGCAGGAACATTATAATTATTACTAACAATCAATGACAAAGTTAAATTGTTCTATTCAAATAAAAACCTTTCAATACAAAATTGATAGTTTTACATTGCAATTACAACAATTATAATACTCATTTTATATTATTCTAAGAAATGTTATAATTATATCCATAACTTTCAGAAAACCATAACTATTTAATGTAATTTAATGGTTCTACCGAAAGTCATCTTCATTTATTTTTTTCACTATATAATTCTACACCTGTACATTTTATTAATGTCTAAACGCGCATTAATGACACTGATAATAATAATAATATGCTCACGTGCCACGTGCCAAGCAGTCATCAGCAGGCTGGTGGCAGTCAAAGTTGTAACATTGTACACAGGCACAGCAACGGATGACGTCACCGTACTGACTTTGTAGAACTTGTAGTGGATTAAATATGTGTTGATAAATTGTAACAAGTGAATGAGACAGTTTCTTCAGGGCATCTCGAGCAGCAGTATTTATAGATTTAGCAATTCTTTAATGTATATCATTTTCTGTAGTCGGATATTTTGTATTCCCGTAATATGGCGGCAGTTTCCGTAACGCCGTAATCTGGGGTGAATTTCCGTAATGAATACGAAGAATCCGTAATGGTAGGCAGCCCTGCAACAGTGAACACCAACACATCTCCTCGTTGGTTGATTAAAAACCATACGATCCAAATATGATTACAAGTGTGGGTTTTCGATTTGCCGCGACCTGTGTTTTTGCGAAAACCGTACCTTCGCGACGCGCCGTCGGCATGAAATTCTTAGCGCGCATCTTCGCTAAATCACTGACGACAAGTTCATAAAATAAAGGAATTATTCTAAAACCTTTATACCATTGTAAAGAATGTTATGTTGTCGTTCCAGTGATATTAAATAGGTATCATTTAATGCGGATTGAACGATGTAAGGACTGCGTGACCGGTGGTTTGTCATAGTTTTGCACCAGATCTGGCCAGATCCAACAGCCGCAGCGGCCGATGTGGTAATGCTAGTTAGTTACTGTGATAGTCACTGTTGTCTGTTAGCGGTCGCCGGTGCCTTTGATGCGGTTACAATTACGTCTAGGAAATCGTTTGGGAACGGAAAGAGCGGGTTCTTCCCAGGCACTAATAATTACAGCAATATATTCAATTGGTGCCTGCGTAACACCACCCAATCAGTTCACTAAACTGTCCAATCGACGAGTGCTTATTGGAACTACCCGCCCTGATTATTTGGTCTACGCAAGTGTTGCCTGCTTTTCAAACAACCACCGCTAGCGGTTAGGTGACAATTACCCTAGCAAATCGAGGCTTTAATTGGTTTCTGGCGTGTGTCGGGCAGATGGCCAGGCGATCTGAGTGGTCGATTTTTAAAACCAATCTCAGTAGATTTTGTAACTGGCTTCGCGGCAGTTTCAATGACGCCGTAAAAATGGCATGAGCGGGCTGTCCAGCGCAAAAATACGGCATGGACGGATATGGAAGCGCCAGCCTGGCGGACCCGTCCACAATCAATTTCACCCCGTCCAAAATCGCGATTTTCGAATTTTACCCGTCCAAATGACGGGTGGACGGGTCTCTGGGTGAGGCCCTGTTACAAAGTCTGTAGTTACATTTGAAGTAACGTTATGAATATAAATTATCTCTGTTACATGTAAGACAACTAAGAACAGATTTTCATCCTCGGGTTCATGTGACAAAAGCTTACATATTGTTCATCACGGTAGCTTTCTCTTTGACTTAATTAGTCGAAATTATTAACCCCATACGTATCACATACTTACAGCCATGCCCTTCGGCTGTGAGTATATAGACAGTTCGGAGAGTGGGGGTAATGATTTAAACCAGTCCAAAAGGCCAATACACTGTCACTGATACTGATAGTGATATAGTGCACAGACCCCAGTACTGGTAAACAGTTGAGATGAAAGCGACGATTAGGACTTGACCTTTCTTTGCCCATGCCGATTAGCGACTCCATTTACAGCAGATCGGATTGCGTCGATGCCTGGCAGTATAGTGAACCGAGGGGTCGCGCAACTTCTAGGAATAAATAGACGGGAGCTCCGCATTCCTCCCCTTACCTGTCGCTTGAGGATGGTTGTCTTCCCGAACCGCCCAGCACATGAGAATGTAATTTGCCACGTCGAAATATGGATACATCTTTAACCGTGTAAGGGTCTTGGCGAATTCGATAAAGGTTTGTGAATCCATGTTGGCGAATTTTTGTGAAGTTTTCACCGACCGAACCCTCCTCTCACTGTCTGCCTTCGGGGGTTTACCGTTCCTGTGTGCGCGTGCGCGTGTAGGTCGACTCGGATATCGCCAAATCCATCGTGGTCGTTGTAGATGTTGTCCACACGGGGCGCCACTAATTAAACAAACAGTGGTGCCACACCGCGGAGGCTGCGTACTCGAGATTAAATCTAGCGGTGGTCTGACGGACAAGGAAGTTTTGTAATGTCGTTAATTTGGTTATATGCCGTCGTAATTTTTGGAGGTTAGTATTTGTGTGGTTTAGTTTTGCCAACTACCGATTTGGGTGTGTATGTACACAATGCATACATTGAAGCAGAGAACCTAAAAAACTGACCCGTTCGCGTTCCGCCTGGGCCCTGGGGCTGGGCCTGGCATGTCACTGTCAGTCACATTCACAGACACAGTGAGACAGTGTCAGGAGGAACGGGCGGGCAGAGTTAATTTATCAATCTACCCTACAGGCATACTAGTCATGTTGTTCTCATTTATGTTGTTTATTACGCCACAGTTCCAAATTACCCATTCAACCAGTATGCAATAATCATATAAATAATGACTTGTTGAATTAAAAAATGGATCATTCTACCTGAATTGACTTAAACTTTAAAGGTGCACAATCAGTTCGTTTGCCCATCGCCAATCCTGTTCTTTTATGTCCAGATGTGTATTGTGTGAATAGTTTAACTAGTGCTCACAGTCGGTTTAATAAAAAATGCGTACTTGTTTTTTAATCCTAAAAAAAGATTTGTCGTTACACCGGGTATAGCTGGCGAAAGCCAATTGCGCTGTCGACCTACTGCGCTATTTCGGTCACGTGCTTTACGCGATATCGGCATCCCACGCATGCGAAAACAATAACAACACACACGTGCTTTGGCGTATCAAGATGAAGATTCCAAAAAAGTTGTACGAAGGTACGTATTACACTATCGCAGTTAGCAACAAGAACGCGTAGCCGTGTATTAATTCAACGAGAATTACAACTTGCGAAAGTCTACACTCGACTCTAGTTCTCTAGTTCTAGTTGTTTCCAGCACTCGGCAACGTTCTATTAACTGACTAGTCTTATATTGTGTGGTTACAATGTTATGGTCTTATGAGGTCTCATTCAACTAGTCAGCCTTTTTCAGAACATTATTGCCAAGCCGACCTTTCTATGCTGGCACTGAGGGTGGTCACTGCCAGGGTGCTTGTCGTCCTCAGTGGTTCTTTTACGTCCCAAATTGAGACGGGACCGACATTAACGTGATCTCCGAGTCACGAGGGATACACAGTCCCCAATATTGAGAGCCAGGTTTTTACACCAAATATACCATACCTGCCCGGTCCGGGTATTGAACTCGGGTCGCCGGCATGTCAGGCGGATGTGCTAACCACTACACTATCGACTCGAGGCTGACTCTCAGACAGTAACCATATGATATCAGCCAGAGATTCAGTCAGAGACTGAGTCTGAGATTGAAAGAGTGACAACGTCAATGAGCATAATATTTGATATGTATTGTACTTGGTAACGCAGGATCTTGTTACTAAGCTATGTTATTCTGACAATACATATAGAGAGTAGATGGCGTGAGGTGCGTAATGACAAGAAACATTGCTTTGGCAGCAGGCCCCTGTTGATCGTGCAAGTAACTTAGTCAGGGAGCATCCGTAATTTCGTGCAACAGAACGTCAAACAGGGGAGTATTATATTGGTGATCGTAATTATTAAAATATTATTTTGTGACTCATATTTTGATATTATTACTGCAGAATATTGTTGATTTGCATTGTATTTTATACAAAATAATTAAGATTTTTATATGACAATCATGATGGTGATTTTCTTCAATAAATAAATGTAAACATATAAATACATAAAATATCAATACAGCTAGAGTACACCATATGTATATATAAGGATTACACAAGAAAATGCATGCACTTATTTTCATTGTGGTCCTTGATGCCTGGCTATAGTGTATGTAATGCATTAATTGATATCCTGTGATATCTTTCAACTGACATATGCCAGCTATTATTCTGTATTTACCAATATACGTATATATTCTCACCACAGCAATATATAAATACATAATACGTCACTTGAATAATTATATTACTAGATGCCACACTGCAACCCATGAATGAGACTGAGAGGAGGCAGAGGAGGGGCTAGAGGCGGTCACCCGGGCCAAGCAGACACAGGGAGGATACATAGTCTGCGGGAGGGCCACATTTGATCAATCCAGGTAATTTCAAATTTATAACAATCACGTATAAGTTATCAACAAATTTTAATGTGCACATTTAAATATACATTTATTTTCATACACATTTTAATAATAACATCTTAGACATGAAAAACTAGGTTGACTTCTGCACTTGTATATTATACCCAGTGTATCAACACAGACGTATTAATACACCTTTAAAAGTATTTAGCATATGGCGATGACTCTGAAATAAATTGATAACATAAATTATTCATTCTTAAAGAAGGTAGACATACATATTATGAACCTATGAATACTTGACGAGGAAAATACAGTGTTAGCATCACAATAACACGTCATTTTGACATTTCCAACATTCACCTTGACCATTAAACCTCAGGCTTAAAATGTCAAACATGAATATGTGTAGTAGTCACACATAACAGACACTGACATTAATTTGTATACTGAAAACAAAACAAAAAATATAAATGCACTTTACTGATGTTTTACTGATTAACAGAATTCAAATCAGTCTATAATATTGACTACGGTCAAGCATCACTGTAATGAAATTGAAAATTTTTTAATTCATATAATGACAATGAACACCTAGTAAAGAAAAATTATAAAAAAATTCACCATTTTGAAAAATAGCATATTCCACTAATTTCTGCATGCTGTATCAACCCACCCCCTTCCTCCACCCGGAACAACCCTGGTAAACACTGACTGTTCCTAAGATATCAACATGTATAGATGCAGCTGTAGTAGAACATTTCTTGCTGCCTCTTTTCTTGTGAAATGCTGCATATCATACATGAAACATTATGAACAACTCCATAATTATTTACTCCCAACACTACTATGATGCCTGTTTTTGTTTACTGAATATATGCTTTTCTTTACAGGAGATTGAACTAGTGTGCTTAATACTACTAGCTCTCCAAGTTAATATGGCATACTGGGCAGTTGTATGTCCAGGATCTCGGACAAGATTCTACAGCCATGCAATATGCAGCATATTATCAGTTTGTCATGTGAATGTCCACCGAGTGATCCCAATTGTGTCATGTGTTGCATCCGTGACAGATTCCCCAGTGCCGATGGGGTGTACACTGGCTTCCAGATCAGTCAGTTAGCTTGACTGACTGGAAACCAATGTAGAATGCAGGTTGCTCGACATAACAATGTGGTGACGCCTGACTAGCTCTGCAGTTGGTGATGGAACGGTGGGTGTCAGGGTCTGGCAGATATTGCATGAGTCTTCGGACAACTTTCAACGCTGTGAGAGAAGTTCAGTGTCGAGCATTCTTCGGTGAACTACATCAGTTTAGATATCGATGACATCACTGTATGTTTTCGCTGTCTTTGATGGTACTGCATACCAGCTACCTGACTTTTTGTTGTACATCTGCATCTACCTATACCGGAGAAAAAGTGACAATTAGCTCTGACATGTATAATATTTTTATACGTGACAACACATTTATCAAAAGTCAATAATACAAGGTATTTGTATTCAATTCAACTATAACATTTAGCAGTGTCCATAAAAAAAATACATTAATTATCCAGCATTGTTGCAGTGGTAGGATTTCATTGTCTTTGTGTTGCTAATAGTCAGTGGCAGCCAGCTGAGTTCTTGCAACATACACCAGGTACTTGTTATGTACAACACAAGTGTGTGATGAAGTAATGATATTGAAAGCCTTTTCACAGTTTTCAACAACAATCTGTTGATACACTGACAGCAGCATTTTACTTGTTTAAATTATGTATCATGAGGACTGTTATATATTTTTCATGCCACATATCATTTTTATAAATTATTCTTTTTTATCACTGTTTTATATTTTCACAAATAATTTACGTTACATTTTCATTTCTCATGATAATTAAACAACATTTGTTAAATCGAAAACACCAGCTTGACTTATGTGGGAAGCATTCAGCCACACTGAAATTACTATGCAAAGACTATCCACCACTGTCTGTAGCAGGTACTCTTCATACAGCTGAGTAAATTGGAGCAATGTAGCATGTAGTGATTGTATATGTAATTCTTAGTCACATGGCGATGACCCTGTCTAGTCTCGTCACTATTTTTTGCGAGTTGTAAACACACCAAGCATTGCACAATTTTCGAACTTGACATCATATTGATGTTTTTTTTTAACAAAGAATCGTAATATAATTATTTTTATTTAATATTACTTTTGTTCAACTAAACATCTTTCTAAGTCATTTTTTTTCATTGGTTTACATTTTAAAGGCATTAAATATTAAAAATTGATGTTAAATACACAAAATTGTTTAGTCACTAATTTTGTGAGTTGTAAACATATAAGGCAGGTATAAACTGCAACTAGCATTTGATATCACATGTACTAGTGTTGTTTTTTGCAACAAAGAATCATGATAAAAGTAACTGTTTGTTGTTTTATATGTACCTGACATTTGTTCAACCTCTTCCCAATTTTTTGTTCTATTTGTTGCTTTGCATTTTATGTGCATGTGATGTGTATGTGATATTAACAATTATTACGTTATTCATATCAAGTGCAGTGATTGTACCTGTAGTTGTATTGTGCTTTTAATTTTGTAGTCAATCTCATCAAATAGTTTCAATAAAATGTCTACTTTACATTGTCTTTACCTTAATTTACATGCATAACAACAATATGCAATTTAACGAGGACACCCATTACTGCAAAATGCAGACAAACAAAACTATCACATACAAGGTTGGATCCAGAAATCGCACAAAAACCTCCACTGGCAGCCGAACCAAATGGTGTACTCTAAATTTTGTTGCTACCGAGTTGCCATAACTATAACTTCCGCCACTGCATAGGCATGATTATTATGAAAGTACAATCACTCTGAGGTTTGGCTATATTGTTTCACGTGTGTTTACTTGCACTGTATATACGAATTTATGTGTGCAACAGAAATATTCCAAATTAATTTTTTTATAAATAGAACAGTAAATTCAAAAAGTAAACTGCAAATGATTGAAAGTTTCACAAAAGCCCTATCAACCAAAGATGGTGTAAATGTACCCATATAAGATTGGTCAGAATAAAACAATTGTTAAAACCAATCACATATGTTTGGATATCTTCCAATTATTATGCTATGATTTATATGTATATATATATCACGTTTGCCTAGCAACATCAATTAATACTTACGTTTGTTCTAACTGTCCTGAGCTGCATCCAGCCTCAGGAAGTGACTGGACACCTGAGCTGCCTTTGCTACGACCACTGATGCTCGATAGAACCACCACAGATCTTGTCATATGTGATGGCTGCAGTGGTGTTGAGGTAGTTCGCGCTTTTGTGTTGAAGCTGTCAAACAAAGTCATGAATTGGAATATGGAATGAGTCAGATTATTTGTGAAAATGAACATGGTTTGACAGTACTACTACCCGTCAATATATATATATATATATAATATTATATAAGACATTTAAAGAAGATCTGGCAGAAATGGAAATTACCTGGAATAAGTCCAAAGAAATTGCGAAAGACCTTAATAGATGGAGAAAGCTCGTCGCCTGATGTCCCAAAAGGAACAGGAGGAACTAAGTCTAAGTAAGTCTACCTGAATCGTGTCAAAACGAGATGCCTGCTAACAAAAAAAAACTTAATAAAGGACGTTGTGGTGCAATTCTGGTATACCAGAACTGACGAATGGTGCAATTCTGGTATACCAGAACTGGCGAATGGTGCAATTCTGGTATACCAGAACTGGCGAGTGGTGCAATTCTGGTATACCAGAACTGACGAATGGTGCAATTCTGGTATACCAGAACTGACGAATGGTGCAATTCTGGTATAACAGAACTGGCGAGTGGTGCAATTCTGGTATACCAGAACTGACGAATGGTGCAATTCTGGTATACCAGAACTGACGAATGGTGCAATTCTGGTATACCAAAACTGACGAATGGTGCAATTCTGATATACCAGAACTGACGAATGGTGCAATTCTGGTATACCAGAACTGGCGAGTGGTGCAATTCTGGTATACCAGAACTGACGAATGGTGCAATTCTGGTATACCAGAACTGACGAGTGGTGCAATTCTGGTATACTAGAACTGGCGAGTGGTGCAATTCTGGTATACCAGAACTGACGAATGGTGCAATTCTGGTATACCAGAACTGACGAATGGTGCAATTCTGGTATACCAGGACTGGCAAACTGACCTTTTAGGAAATCACCAATTTTCGTTTATTTAAATTGAATTTTGCCCTATGCAGAGGAATACAATTTTATCCAGGATTCTTTGCAAAAAAACGAAATGAACCAGTCTCCGAACAGGTCAACAATGGTCGAAATAACAATGAACCTGTATGTCCGACAGCGCCACCTGGTGTTATTGTAGGATGATGTGGAATGATGGAATTAATGCACTGATGAATCAAATGTGGGCAAAAATATAGTTAGGGTCCGGATTCTACACAAGACCCAAGTACGTGCTATTTTAAAAGAATAGGCCTATATTATAATATGTTAGAAGTTAACAACAATTTCTTGTACATTCTACAGTTGTACAAATCTGTACCAGAATTATACAATTCTGGTACACTCCAGAAATGGAATTGTCAATTCTGGTACATTCCAGAAATGGGCTGCACTAATAGTGCATTTCTGGTAAACATCTGGTATATACCGGGAGTGCGCCTTCAAGCTGACTGATCCCGTTTTCAGTTCTCCTTTTGTCTCATACTCATTGCATATTGTACTGCTTACTAAATTAGCTCTAATAGCATGTAGTTTGAATATGTTTTTAAACAATTATAAATCTGTTTTGAAATAACTAATTAATTGAAGCAGAATCTGTAAACTATTTGGCTCAAAATAATCTCAAACAGTAAACACTAAATGACAGTGGTCTAGACCTATAATTACCTAGGTAATGCCGTTAGTTATTTACATGATGCAACATGATCATAAGAACATTTTATGTGTTCAAATGATATAAAGAAAACTTTGTTGACTACTTTATGATGGAGCTTTCATATAAATATATGCTATTAGAAAATTTGATGTCTCTTACAACAATATGTTCCAAATGGTGTTAGGATTTGACAGATCTTTATATTGACAATGCAAGGGCTATCTGCCAACATTTTCAACAGAGTAGGGACTACTACAACATTGCAACAATGATAGCATGCAGGATGTTGGGACAACCAGCCGACACTAACACCCCTGGAGTAACATACAATCAAGCAACAGTGACACCCCTGTAGTGACATTCAGTCAAGCAACAGTGACACCCCTCAGCCCCTGGAGTAACGTACAACCTCAGTGACACACCTACAACTAAACAACAACACCCCTGCAGAGACATACTATCAAGCAACAATGACATTTCTGGAGAGACATACAACCAAGCAACAGTGACACCCCTATAGAGGGATAATCAACCAGCACTGTCACCCCTGCATTCAGAAACAGTCAACATCCTTTGAGAGAGACAATCAACCAACAGTGACACCCCTGGATGTACATTAAACTACAGTGACACTCTCGAGTGTATGACCAGCTACAATGAGACAGGGTGGTGTATGCAGGGACTATGCCACTAGAATGACCTCAGACAATGCTTAGTTTTGTTTGTAATAAGGCAAGATTTCATATAATTGTCTAAGTATTATGCTTCTTGGCCTCTTTTAGAACATGTTGTAATTCTAAATGATGTTGACTATTCTGTCATGTTTAACTATTGTTACAACTAGGATTCAATCAATGTAACAACAGGTATGACTGTATCACAGCTGCTTGAATGCCTCCTACGATAGTGACCATTTGTGGTCTTAGTTGGAGTATGATGAGTATCCAGTTTCACAGTGCACAAACATTTTTTGTTAATGTATTGTTTTGTTGATTGTTTATTGAATGTTACTGTATATTTTATTTGTATGTGTCTTGTACATGTATCTATAATTTATATTGTAAGTAAATATTGTTCATGTTATACATACAATTTGTTAAAAACAGTTAAATCCTTATCCTATATGGCTAAACCAATTCATGTGTAAAATATTTTCAGTGACTGGGACAAAGTCAGACGGTGGATTTGTTGTGAAGACTGCTCTAGATGGTTCATACAAAGTTGTGGTTGGTGGCGATGTGTGGCTGCACAGTGGTGCCACCACTGTGCAGGCTGGGGGCAAACATCATTCAACGGGCGATGGCACGCTTCGACTGACTGGCAAGCCAATTAGTAACAAGGGATCTGACCTGCTGGGGTCATGGAGCATGCTCAATTACTCCTACTCGGTGACAGGTAGTCAGGTTGACATGTGTGTGAAGACATACACCCATCTACCTGTGGCCATCTTCTCTCAGGTAACATGCAAGTGTTAATTAATGAGACTGTATAAGTCACTTCAATGTTTCAATCTACACCAAAATAAAAATCTTTTTCTGTGCACCAATTAACAAAACAACATTGTATCAGTGGTATGTCTTATTTGCTTTGTTTCATGCACAAATAGTTGTTTATGAGAACTAAAGTTGGTATTAAGGAAATACAAGTAATGATTCTAATTTAAATACATGATTGTGTTACTGCATAATGGAGAAGCATGGTGAGCCTAATTAACACATACACTTTTTTCATAAAATAATGATCCTGTAAAAATGTATTTTAAAAGCAATTATCACTATTATAAATTTAATAAAAACTAATTAATTTTGTGGTTACACCGTTACAGTCCAGAGACAGATGAATTGAGGTGATCATTGCATGAACAAAACTTGTTGATTCATTTGATTTAGTTGTTTATTATGATTATGTAACTGTTTTATAATATTAATAATTATTGAATACTATATGCTATATATATATATCATATGGTCGATTCTCACAGAAGCGCAGCACTTTGTAAAACCACTGACTTCCTTGCATTGTTCCCAGCTTTTGTTATAATAAAATAGACATGTTGGGGAACCCTACCAAGAAATTGGCCACCTTAAATCCTACTTATGTGGTAATAGCAGTGGGTCAAAGTTGGAAGTGATAATTCCAAAATAACCATGCAAAGGCACATATCTTAGTGCTAGAAATATAATATCAGAGGGATTATTAATGGCAGAAGACCCTAATGAATATTTTAGTTTGGTGTTTACCAGGAAACATATTAGTTCATGCACTGCCAGTACCAGAGGCTAAGTTCAAGGGGGCAAAATCAGACTATTTAGAAGTTAATTGTAACCCCGGAAATGGTAGCTAAGAAAATAAGGGCTATGAAGGATAATAAATCACCTGGATTGGATGGGATTCCGCCCAAACTACTGTTAGAAATTGTAGAACAAATTAGCATACCCTTGCAACAGTTTTCAATTTGACATTAGAAGAGGGAGTGGTTCCTTTAGAATGGAAAATAGCAAACATTATACAGTTGTGTAAAAAATGTTTAAGAAACAAGTCAGAGAACTATAGACCAGTGAGTTTAACATCAGTGATTTGCAAATTATTGGAAAGACTAACTAAAGATCACATGGTGGATTTTCTTGTTAAACATAACTTGATAAACCCATCTCAACATGGATTTCTAAAAGCGAGGTCATGCTTAACAAATATGTTATGTTTTTTGGAAGATATCACTAAGTGGGTAGATGATGGATCACCAGTAGATATCATCTACTTAGATTTTCAGAAAGCATTCGACAAAGTGCCACATCAAAGGTTACTGCTTAAATTAAAGGCCCATGGCATAGGAAATGGTATAATTAACTGGATAGAAAAATGGTTGATTGACAGGAGACAACAGGTAGTAGTTGATGGGGAGGCTTCAAACTGGAAATCAGTTTTGAGTGGGGTACCACAGGGATCAGTACTGGGACCTATATTATTCTTAATATATATCAATGATTTGGATGATGATATAACAAGCAAGATGTTGAAATTTATAGATGATACAAAAGTGTTTAGAAGGATTAAAAGTGATGGAGATAGACAGCATTTACAAGATGATCTTTGGTGAGGATTCTTGACATGTTGATCAAATGGTCTGAAAAATGGCAAATGTTGTTCAATTTTGAGAAATGTAAATGCCTCCACAGAGGACATGGAAACAAAGATGTAGAATATACAATGGGGGTACCATACTAAGTACTACCATAAAAGAAAAAGACTTAGGGTTAACTATTAGTGCTGATATGAAGGTTTCAGAGCAGTGCGGAATTGCAGCTTCAAAGGGAAATAAAATCCTTGGATTAATTAGGCAAAATATAGCATATATAAGGAAACTGAGGGATCTTAGATATGAAATATGCCTAAAAAATGGGGTTTAACAACATTAGAGATGAGGAGATTGAGAGGAGATCAGATATAAGTTTTTTTAAATATTAAATGGTTATGAAAATATTGATATAAATATTTTTTTCTCAGTTAATAAAGATAGAAGGACTAGAGGACATGAAGTTACATTAGTAAAGGAGCAGTGTAGATTAGATATGAGAAAGTTTTCATTTTCACAAAGGACGGTAAATGAATGGAACAGATTATCTGCTGATTGTGTGGGTGCTAGTAGCGTGAATATGGTTAAAAATAAAATCGACACATACCTCAGAATGGCGGGATACACATAGATGAAAGGGTCGGACTCTCGATAAGCCAAAGGGCTTCCTTGTCCACCTGTCATCTAGAGTTAATTCTCTGGGTGGCAATCTTGTTTTTTTGCGAACATATATCTAAGCAATAACGTCAATAGTAAAGAAAGAAAAGTAATGTTCTTATCAGCATGTCCTGTCTGATCCACCTGTGTGTATCGGCTCATTCTGTAGTGCATGCTGTAATAATTGGGTGGTCCAATTGTTTTCTTGCCCCGCCAGAAATCATCGTATGGTTATGTTTTCGTATGGTTACGCGAGATTTGGGGTGATTGTGTAGGAATTGCAAAGTAAGCCTATAAAGATTTGACTGATTTTCCATGTTCCTTAGCCTATGTATAAAACATGGATTAAACATCTCTCACTAATCTCAATATATGCGACAGTTATTATGATTTGAACGTCGTTCTTATGGTTAATTGTGTATAAGTAGTTCATTCTTTGATCATGCAGTTTGTGTCTGGAGTAATAAGTAATATACATATACATTACATATATTACATATGCACACACACGCACACACACACACACACAATACATGTATTAATTCCTTTTTTTGTGTTTATGTTTCAGCACTTCAAGGGAGGTCTGTCAGGTACATCGGTTGGCTCAGAAAATGGTGTTGTATCTGGCTTCCCCACTTTACAAACCCAGAACATCAGTGTTGACCTTGGCTACCTGTCCTATGGTGATGTGTTCTCTGGCTGGTCGGGACTTCATGCAGGCAGGTGGGTTAATGCCTGCACTGTGGCACAAACACATGCCCTGTGTGATAGCACCATAGAGATGAAGCACTTCATTGGTAACACTCAGAGAACTCTCTCTCTGTGCTTACGTAGGGTTTGGGAGTCTTTCAAAAGTATCTATTGCTTTTGAAGGAATGGGGGATCTGACCTGTATGTTGTGGATTCTGTTTCCACAAGTGACATGTTCCAGCCACTTTTTTGCATATATGTGTATGTGATTTTTTAATGTCTTGTTGATAAATAGATTGCTTTTTAATAAAAAGATGTCCTTTTGGGGATTACCTTGAAATCAGACCTGGTGGATAGGTTAACTCTCCAGGGGACAGCTTCACTAACATTCTTATCCGCTCATAAGCTTAATTTTGCTATTTATTATAAATGTTGTTCCTTAAAGGGAATAAAAACACCTATTGCTTGAATTCATGTTATATTACATCCTGCTATCTATTTCCACGTCCACCAAGCCAAAAAAAATCAAAAAAATTCAATGAATTAGAAATTCCACATTTTATGCTGTGCATCCGGACATTTTCGAATATGCATATTTTTGGCGCGCTTTTCGGGATGCCGAGATGTGACGTCACTTATGACTCAAACTCGCATCAGGCCGACCCTTTCCATGCATTCAGAGCATGTTTACAAGTATAGCTTTTGGGTCGAAACGAGCGTCAGAATGAGTTATTGTACAATATTCCGACGTAATACAAACACTAGTTATCATAGAGGAACAAGCAGTTATCTTATGGTTCCACGTGAATCAAATTTTATTCAAAACAACGAATGCGAATGGGCCTACAAGTCGACTAGGTTTCGCCGAGCTTGTGCTCGTTTTCAGAATAATTACATCGAATGCAACCAACGGGAGATAATCTACACCAATAAACATATATAGCAAACAGATATTGTATTCATCTACAGAAAATAATGTGTATAATCTCATAATATCACTAGAGTATCGATATATGAAGGAGTTGTACAATTTATCATAACAATTTAAATCAGTCAGAGAGTTTCCGCTGGTGCCGCTAGCTCAGTGGGTAGGCGCGTTGGTTTCTTGTCATTTATTTTACAATCGGGCGACGCAGGTTCAATCCTGACAGCATGCAAACCATTGATTTTCTTTATACTTTTTTATGTTTTCACGAAGTAATATAAACCAAATCATTTTATACTATAATGCACTGTTTGTAAATAATTTTTATTTTTGTAGTACTTATTTATTCGCCACAAAAATGAAAATATGGTCATTATATAACGATGTTTCTAAATTGTATTTATCCAAACAAATATAATGTAATGGATATATAATTTATTAATTGTAAATATATTGTACAGTAATATATTGTAATTATATATGTGAAAACAGATTGTGATCTGTCTGGATAAATAAAATTTAGAAACATCGTTATATATAATGACCATATTTTCATTTTGTGGTGAATAAATAATTAGCTGGATACAATATCTGTTTGCTATGTATGTTTATTGGTGTAGATTATCTCCTGTTGGTTGCATTCGATATAATTATTCTGAAAACGAGCCCAAGCTCGGCGAAACTTAGTTGACTTGTAGGCCCATTCGCATTCGTTGTTTTGAATAAAATTTGATTACGTCGGAATATTGCACAATAACTCATTCTGACGCTCGTTTCGACCCAAAAGCTATCCTTGTAAACATGCTCTGAATGCATGGAAAAGGTCGGCCTGATGCGAGTGTGGGTCATAAGTGACGTCACGATACCACGTGATTGCCTAGCTCATTAAAATTTAATTTCCGCGGGAATCACTTCACAGACGGGCTTAAAATCGAATTTATGCTACAAATGTATTTTTCTGTATTTGTTTAATGTTGTCAAATGTTACGTACAATGTTAAACTTTGTGTACACATGGAAAAAGGATTTTTGCTAATGCCTTATTTTTATTTCCTTTAACAGTGATCTTGTATACTGAAAACTGTCAACACTTTGTGTACACATGGAAAAAGGATTTTTGCTAATGCCTTATTTTTATTTCCTTTAACAGTGATCTTGTATACTGAAAACTGTCAACACTTTGTGTACACATGGAAAAAGGATTTTTGCTAATGCCTTATTTTTATTTCCTTTAACAGTGATCTTGTATACTGAAAACTGTCAACACTTTGTGTACACATGGAAAAAGGATTTTTGCTAATGCCTTATTTTTATTTCCTTTAACAGTGATCTTGTATACTGAAAACTGTCAACACTTTGTGTACACATGGAAAAAGGATTTTTGCTAATGCCTTATTTTTATTTCCTTTAACAGTGATCTTGTATACTGAAAACTGTCAACACTTTGTGTACACATGGAAAAAGGATTTTTGCTAATGCCTTATTTTTATTTCCTTTAACAGTGATCTTGTATACTGAAAACTGTCAACACTTTGTGTACACATGGAAAAAGGATTTTTGCTAATGCCTTATTTTTATTTCCTTTAACAGTGATCTTGTATACTGAAAACTGTCAACACTTTGTGTACACATGGAAAAAGGATTTTTGCTAATGCCTTATTTTTATTTCCTTTAACAGTGATCTTGTATACTGAAAACTGTCAACACTTTGTGTACACATGGAAAAAGGATTTTTGCTAATGCCTTATTTTTATTTCCTTTAACAGTGATCTTGTATACTGAAAACTGTCAACACTTTGTGTACACATGGAAAAAGGATTTTTGCTAATGCCTTATTTTTATTTCCTTTAACAGTGATCTTGTATACTGAAAACTGTCAACACTTTGTGTACACATGGAAAAAGGATTTTTGCTAATGCCTTATTTTTATTTCCTTTAACAGTGATCTTGTATACTGAAAACTGTCAACACTTTGTGTACACATGGAAAAAGGATTTTTGCTAATGCCTTATTTTTATTTCCTTTAACAGTGATCTTGTATACTGAAAACTGTCAACACTTTGTGTACACATGGAAAAAGGATTTTTGCTAATGCCTTTAACAGTGATCTTGTATACTGAAAACTGTCAACACTTTGTGTACACCTTTTTTTATTTCCTTTAACAGTGATCTTGTATACTGAAAACTGTCAACACTTTGTGTACACATGGAAAAAGGATTTTTGCTAATGCCTTATTTTTATTTCCTTTAACAGTGATCTTGTATACTGAAAACTGTCAACACTTTGTGTACACATGGAAAAAGGATTTTTGCTAATGCCTTATTTTTATTTCCTTTAACAGTGATCTTGTATACTGAAAACTGTCAACACTTTGTGTACACATGGAAAAAGGATTTTTGCTAATGCCTTATTTTTATTTCCTTTAACAGTGATCTTGTATACTGAAAACTGTCAACACTTTGTGTACACATGGAAAAAGGATTTTTGCTAATGCCTTATTTTTATTTCCTTTAACAGTGATCTTGTATACTGAAAACTGTCAACACTTTGTGTACACATGGAAAAAGGATTTTTGCTAATGCCTTATTTTTATTTCCTTTAACAGTGATCTTGTATACTGAAAACTGTCAACACTTTGTGTACACATGGAAAAATGATTTTTGCTAATGCCTTATTTTTATTTCCTTTAACAGTGATCTTGTATACTGAAAACTGTCAACACTTTGTGTACACATGGAAAAAGGATTTTTGCTAATGCCTTATTTTTATTTCCTTTAACAGTGATCTTGTATACTGAAAACTGTCAACACTTTGTGTACACATGGAAAAAGGATTTTTGCTAATGCCTTATTTTTATTTCCTTTAACAGTGATCTTGTATACTGAAAACTGTCAACACTTTGTGTACACATGGAAAAAGGATTTTTGCTAATGCCTTATTTTTATTTCCTTTAACAGTGATCTTGTATACTGAAAACTGTCAACACTTTGTGTACACATGGAAAAAGGATTTTTGCTAATGCCTTATTTTTATTTCCTTTAACAGTGATCTTGTATACTGAAAACTGTCAACACAGGGGGCCTGGACACAACTGTGAACACTTTTGCAGCGAATCACCAGTGTGTCACACAAATGGTTTCTTCAGTGATACAGCGGTGGCGTTCTGCTTTTCGAAAATGCCCCTCTAATGTAACAAAGGATTATGTTTAATGATGAATTTTGGAAGTTATGATCTCATTATCTTAGTGAAATGGTCCCTGGGACTTCTGTATTGCAGGTGGAGTGCGGGCATGGTGCTGGCTGATGGCATGTTGTCAGGACCTCTGCTGCTCTTTGACAAAACTGGTAACGTCATCATCATATCAGCCTTCAGTCAGTTCATGGCCGCTTCTCTGTGGTTCAACAAGAAGGATAAGGCGGTCTCCTGGGGCATCATGGGAGACGTCCAGGAGATCCCAGCAGGCTTCCAGTATGACACGATACTAATGTACAGCGACATGGGAATCAATCAGGTAAGTCTTCATCATTTTAGTTTGCTTTTATACGTTAATAATAATATGCTAACCTTAGGGCAGTCTAACAGTACATCCTCCTGTGGGCTGACATTCATTTGGCTCTGGCTATGTTCATCCACTTCCTTTCACCATTGGCCTCTGATTTACATTTAAAAACACAAATGTACTTATTTAAAGTTATTGACTTTTGTGCTTAATGCTCACTCTTGTTACTGGTCGAACCATGTGGTGAGGCACTGTCCAGAGGGCGCCACTCTGGCTTTACATTGATGGGTGTAAGCTAGTTGATACTAGAAGGTAGACGGTCACAGCCCTGTCACAGCCAGTTGATCCTGTCAGTCTTGATACCTCAGTGGCCCATTTTGAGGTTTGTGTCTTGTCTCAAAAGCACAATGAGATCGCTGTTTAACTATTTCATTTGTTAAGTGTCCTGATGTTGAACTCACTGTAACGACCACTGTGGATCTAGCAGGCAATGTCAGCATGGGGTCAACTAATGAGCTCACTGCATTGACCACTGTGGTTCTTGCAGGCGATGTTAGCATGGGGTCAACTAATGAACTCACTGTAATGACCACTGTGGTTCTTGCAGGCGATGTCAGCATGGGGTCAACTAATGAATTCACTGTAACGACCACTAGTTCTTGCAGGCGACATCAGCATGGGGTCCACTAATGAATTCACTATAATGACCACTGTAGTTCTTGCAGGCGATATCAGCATGGGGTCAACTAACGAACTCACTGCAACAACCACGATGGTTCTTGCAGGTGATGTCAGCATGGGGTCAACTAATGAACTCATTGGAATGACCACTGTGGTTCTTGCAGGCGATGTCAGCATGGGGTCAACTAATGAACTCGCTTTAATGACCCACCATGGTTCTTGCAGGCAATGTCAGCATGGGGTCAACTAATGAACTCGCTTTATTGACCCATTGTGGTTCTTGTAGGCAATGTCAGCATGGGGTCAACTAATGAACTCGCTTTAATGACCCACCGTGGTTCTTGCAGGCAATGTCAGCATGGGGTCAACTAATGAACTCACTTTAATGACCCACCGTGGTTCTTGCAGGTGATGTCAGCATGGGGTCAACTAATGAACTCATTGGAATGACCACTGTGGTTCTTGCAGGCGATGTCAGCATGGGGTCAACTAATGAACTCGCTTTAATGACCCATTGTGGTTCTTGTAGGCAATGTCAGCATGGGGTCAACTGATGCGGAAGTGGAACAGACGTGATACAGCGGCCAGGGACCAAGACCTCAGTGTCAACTACATAGGCTACTACACAGACCACGGTGAGCACTGCTGACAGTGACACAACATTGACAGCATTGGTGACACAGTTGTTGACAAATATTGTTGACAGAGAGTCCTGTGACACTGTCAGTAACACTATTGTTGACATACTGTCTGTTACAGTGTCAGTGACGATGTTGTTTATAAACAGGTCTAACTGTGGGAACATGGCTCTGAAAGATAATTTGTCAAATTATTGACTAATATGGTCTGATTAATGGAGGGGCAGGTGGGTTAGTGTCTATTTTTATTATACTGGGCCTGGTATGAACAGTTTCTATTGGTAGGTAGCTACTATTATCATCATACCGAGCCTGGTATGAACTGTTTACTGTTGGTAGGTAGCTACTATTATCACCATACCGAGCCTGGTATGAACTGTTTACTTTTAGCAGGTAGCTACTATTATCACCATACCGAGCCTGGCATGAACTGTTTACTGTTGGTAGGTAGCTACTATTATCACCATACCGAGCCTGGTATGAACTGTTTACTTTTAGCAGGTAGCTACTATTATCACCATACCGAGCCTGGCATGAACTGTTTACTGTTGGTAGGTAGCTACTATTATCACCATACCGAGCCTGGTATGAACTGTTTACTTTTAGCAGGTAGCTACTATTATCACCATACCGAGCCTGGCATGAACTGTTTACTGTTGGTAGGTAGCTACTATTATCACCATACCGAGCCTGGTATGAACTGTTTACTGTTGGTAGGTAGCTACTATTATCACCATACCGAGCCTGGTATGAACTATGAAGAGACGTTACTTGGCGTGCACAAGTATGCCACAGAGTTTGGAATACCCTACAAGTAGGTGCAGTTCCACCTTTAGTTAGATGACACTGTGGAACGTCAGAGGAGATTTATAACAAGATGTTTGCTGTAGAAAGCAAAGCTTGTCACTGACAGTTACCTGACTGCCTGGGACGGGTATCATGTATGATGCATACAACGTCAATGTTCAATGTAGTACTTGTCAAATCATATTCTATGTCAGAAATCTATGTTACCTACATTTTACTGATATGATACTAATTGCAGCTGACAGCTACACTGCTCCTAGTGTACTTATGGATATCTGTATTATGTTGACCAATGGTATTACATTGACTGTATTGATTACATGGGTACTGGTGATGGTGTATTTGTAATCTTTGTAGATATCTCCAGTATTATGATTGATGATATTACATTGACAGTATTCTATTTAAGACCAAATAGACATTTTAAAAATATTGGATGGTTATGAAGATACTAATAGAAATATTTTCTTCAAACATCAAGAAGGCAGTAGAACCAGAGGGCACAATACAGCATTAGTTAGGGAACAGTGTATTTTGGATATGAGAAAGTTTGCATTGTCACAGAGGACAATAATGACCAGAACAAATTATCTAATGATTGTGTTAATGCTAGCAGTGTGAATATGTTCAAAAATAAAATTGACAATTATCGGATGAGGGTTATACATACCGGTAGGTGGAAAATTGTTGGACTATGATAAGCCAAAGGCTTTCTTGTGTGCAAGCCATCTGGAGCTTGTAGCCTTGGGTGGCAATGTTGTTAAATCTTGTTTAATGTTGACAACAGTGCTACTAGTGATGTTGTACTTGTAGATATCTCCAGTATGATGACTGGTGGTATTATGAGGATGGTGTTGGCTATGGTGCTACTATAGCCTGGGAACCTATGCCATCCGTGTTCCCACATGGACTGAGGTAAGTGGCAGTGTCGTGATCTGAGGTGTGTTTGTCGAACTTTGTCCCCTTCTGACCTCTCTGGCTAGGCTGTTTGTCCACAATTGTTGGTCATCAAATACCATATCATACAGGTATATTTGTGGTTGTATGTGGTAGCAGCTATATGTGGTTGTGGGTGTAAGTGGTTGTGGCTATATGTGCTTGTGGTTGTATGTGGTAGCAGCTATATGTGGTTGTGGCTATATGTGCTTGTGGTTGTATGTGGTAGCAGCTATATGTGGTTGTGGCTATATGTGCTTGTGGTTGTATGTGGTAGCAGCTATATGTGGTTGTGGCTATATGTGCTTGTGGTTGTGTGTGGTAGCAGCTATATGTGGTTGTGGCTATATGTGCTTGTGGTTGTATGTGGTAGCAGCTATATGTGGTTGTGGTTGTATGTGGTAGCAGCTATATGTGGTTGTGGCTATATGTGCTTGTGGTTGTATGTGGTAGCAGCTATATGTGCTTGTGGCTATATGTGCTTGTGGCTATATGTGCTTGTGGTTGTATGTGGTAGCAGCTATATGTGGTTGTGGCTATATGTGCTTGTGGTTGTATGTGGTAGCGGCTATATGTGCTTGTGGTTGTATGTGGTAGCAGCTATATGTGGTTGTGGCTATATGTGCTTGTGGTTGTATGTGGTAGCAGCTATATGTGGTTGTGGCTATATGTGGTTGTGGTTGTATGTGGTAACAGCTATATGTGCTTGTGGCTATATGTGCTTGTGGTTGTATGTGGTAACAGCTATATGTGCTTGTGGCTATATGTGCTTGTGGTTGTATGTGGTAGCAGCTATATGTGGTTGTGGCTATATGTGGTTGTGGTTGTATGTGGTAACAGCTATATGTGGTTGTGGCTATATGTGCTTGTGGTTGTATGTGGTAACAGCTATATGTGGTTGTGGCTATATGTGCTTGTGGTTGTATGTGGTAGCAGATATATGTGGTTGTGGCTATGTGTGCTTGTGGTTGTATGTGGTAACAGCTATATGTGGTTGTGGCTATATGTGCTTGTGGTTGTATGTGGTAACAGCTATATGTGGTTGTGGCTATATGTGCTTGTGGTTGTATGTGGTAGCAGCTATATGTGGTTGTGGCTATATGTGGTTGTGGCTATATGTGGTTGTGGCTATATGTGGTTGTGGCTATATGTGGTTGTGGCTATATGTGGTTGTGGCTATATGTGGTTGTGGCTATATGTGGTTGGTGTTTGTGGCATTAAAAGTATTTGTGGCTACACCTGGTTATGGCTACATAATGATGTGGTACTGGCCGAATGTGGCTGTGGCTGATGAGGTTTGTCTGTAACTGGCAGGTCCTGGAGTCTTGGTGCTGTCTCAGAACGCATGAATAATGTACAGTGTCAGTATTAAATTGTCTTTGAGTGGCTGCTTTTGTGCCTGTTCACATAATGAAGTAATATATAATGCATGAGAACTCAGTATCTGCTTGTATTATGTGTAGACCTAGACGTTGTCATGCTCCTTGTCTGAGTATGTCCTATTGATTATCTTGGTGAGATGATACTTGCTTTCATGTGTGATGAAAGCCATCAGATGTATTTGGCACAGTGCACCAATTTATACATCCAACTACTTTTTTCTTTTTGAAATAACTACTTTTTCTTTTTGAAATAACTACTTTTTCTTCATGAAATAACCATGAGAACTAACTAACCACTTACTGTCATACGTATAATTAATTTGCATTGAAACATTTGCAACATATCTCCTGAAATCTTTAAAAATATGAATCATTTGAAAATGTCCCACCTATAACTTAGTCAAACATTAATAGCAGTAGACAAAAATAGACATACTTACCGGTATATGTTGTCGAAACTGCTTAGATATTCTAGCTGAATGGTAATGCTATGTCTTGTGTACTGTTTCCAATCTGTGTTATTGTGTTTCTAGAAGCGAGTTGATAATGTCTGTTTGCGGGTTGGTTTGACCATTTGTGTGTTGGTCATTTTTAGGTACATCTACAACCGGACACAGTTGCCAGTGGTTGCCCACAGCAGATACTGGTCAGTTGATAAATGTATCACATTGATACCGGACAGTAAGATCCCAAGCAACTATTTCACTATCATTCTCATGAGCTCGTACACCCGATTTTTCTCTTTACAATGAATTTTGCTCTTTATAATTAACAATGATTGTACATCTTGTATACTATAAACTGTCACGTAATTGACCTCGGTGGCGGTGGCTTTTTGCATTTTGAAAGAGCTCCTTAATTTTAATAATGAATTCTATTTAATGATTAATTTTCCTTATGCGCTCATTATAAATGAGAAATGGTCCCTTTTTGCAGATTAAACAGAACTACAATTTGGCAACAGAATATAAAATTTCACCCATTGCATTTAAAGACACCTCACATTTCATTAGAATCCAGATGTATTGTTGAACGAAATGTGTTGACAGGTCTCATCAAGTTGTTTATGCCAAGGAGAATGGTGGCAAGTTTACATTCCTGATGGACGGCGGAAACTCCATTCCCAATGACCAAGTAAGACAACACCCACTGATGGTGTTTGTGCAGTGAGGTGTTTGTGTGTCGCAGTGAGGTGTTTGTGTGTCGCAGTGAGGTGTTTGTGGTTTGTGTGTCGCAGTGAGGTGATTGTGTGTCGTGGTGAGGTGTTTGTGTTTCGCAGTGAGGTGTTTATGTTTCACAATGAGGTGTTTGTGTATCACAGTGAGGTGTTTGTGTGTCACAGTTAAGTGTTTGTGTGTTGCAGTGAAGTGTTTGTATGTCACAGTGAGGTGTTTGTGTTTCACAGTGAGGTGTTTGTGTGTCACAGTTAAGTGTTTGTGTTTTGCAGTGAAGTGTTTGTATGTCGCAGTGAGGTGTTTGTGTGTTGCAGTGAGGTGTTTGTGTTTCATGGTGAGGTGTTTGTGTGTCACAGTGAGGTGTTTATGTGTTGCAGTGAGGTGTTTGTATGTCACATTGAGGTGTTTGTGTTTCACAGTGAGGTGTTTGTGTTTCACAGTGAGGTGTTTGTGTTTCGCAGTGAGGTGTTTGTGTACCACAGTGAGGTGTTTGTGTCTTACAGTGAGGTGTTTGTGCATCACAGTGAGGTGTTTGTGTTTCGCAATGAGGTGTTTGTGTGTCACAGTGAGGTGTTTGTTTCAGAGTTTCTGGGACTACCTGTTCTCCTCAGCTCTCCAGTGGGGCATGGTTGTCTATGAGCAGGTCAGTGTTTCTCTACACCCCAGCTCTGTTGTGAAAAACTGTAAAATGTTGAAGGTGTAATTGGATATTTTCTAGCATATCACAGTCCATGTGATATTATGTAAAATGCTCTAGATAGTCATCGGATTTAGAATAGTGTCTACATTAAAGGAGAAAAGTAAAGGTAAGTCCTTACGTAGTGCAGTATCCAGTCCTTAGGACTGCTCAAAGTGCTTTACACTTCACAAGGTATATATGTAAAGGTTTTAGTATTTCACAGTTAGAATAGTTTCTCTGCTACATTTGTTTATCATCTTTAAACATAGCCTTCCATTTTCTAAGTGATATTAAACTTGACAGCCATGCGATGTCAGATAGCTACAGCAATCAAAGTTTGTGTTAACAGGACTTCCTCAACTACCAGTCTGAGAAGATCCGCCCCCTCTACACAGACCTGTCAATGGGGAATCAGTGGCTGCAGCAGATGGGGGAAGCTGCCTCCCGCTATGGCATACAGCTACAGTACTGCATGGCCCTCCCTCGACACCTGCTGGCCAGTTTACAAGTTCCTGCAGTCTCCCAGGTAAGTCTGGTTGTAGGTGTGGGTGAGTGGTGATTACCTGTTCTTCTGTCAGGTGTGTTGTAGGTGCGTGTGACTGGTGACTACCTGTTTCCCTGTCAGGTGTGTTGTAGGCACGTGTGAGTGGTTACTACCTGTTCTCCTATCAGATGTGTTGTAGGTGCATGTGAATGGTGACTACCTGTTCACCTGTCAGGTGTGTTGTAGGTGCGTGTGAGTGGTGACTACCTATTCTCCTATCAGATGTGTTGTAGGTGTGTGTGAATGGTGACTACCTGTTCACCTGTCAGGTGTGTTGTAGGTGCGTGTGAGTGATGACTGCCTGTTCACCTGTCAGGTTTGTTGTAGGTGCGTGTGAGTGGTGACTACCTGTTCACCTGTCAGGTGTGTTGTAGGTGCATGTGAGTGGCGACTACCTGTTCACCTGTCAGGTGTGTTGTAGGTGCGTGTGAGTGGTGACTACCTGTCCAGCCACCAGCAGTACAAGATTGGACACACATCCATGTTTGCCGATGCTCTGGGGTTGGCTCCATTCAAAGACAACTTCTGGACGACCGGCAAACAGCCGGGCAACCCTGGAAGTGAGTGAAACACTTTACCTACAACTACACATATATGCATGCATGCATGCACACACATACACATGCAGGTTCATATGATGCACCATACCAGCAAGTGTCAGGCTGACAGACACAGGTGTCCAGATAGGCTGACAGACACAAGTGTCCAGATAGGCTGACAGACACAGGTGTCCAGATAGGCTGACAGACACACGTGTCCAGATAGGCTGACAGACACAAGTGTCCAGATAGGCTGACAGACACAGGTGTCCAGATAGGCTGACAGACACAGGTGTCCAGATAGGCTGACAGACACAAGTGTCCAGATAGGCTGACAGACACAAGTGTCCAGATAGGCTGACAGACACACGTGTCCAGATAGGCTGACAGACACACGTGTCCAGATAGGCTGACAGACACAAGTGTCCAGATAGGCTGACAGACACAAGTGTCCAGATAGGCTGACAGACACAGGTGTCCAGATAGGCTGACAGACACACGTGTCCAGATAGGCTGACAGACTCAAGTGTCTGGATAGGCTGACAAACATTAGTACCATGATAAGCTGACATGCTAGCATAGGATGACACACATCGGTGTCTGAACAAGGTAACAAATATCGGTGTTAGGATAATTAACTGCAGACAATGTGTCGACGTGACATGTTGTTGCTTGTAGATTCGACAGAGTTGAACCCCCAGGTGCAGGCTGTGATCACCCTACTGAGCACCGGTCCAGTCGGAGTGGGTGACCGCATCGGTCTCAGCAATGTCTCACTCATCCACCGGTCAGTCTCTAGTATCCTCAGAGGCTCGAGTAATCTGTTACACTTATGCCTCCTTTCTTATTTCACTGATGGAATCATATACTGGCCAACATTTTTTTGGAAATCTTGGAGATTGATAAGCGGTTCAGCTTGCTTCCCGTATAGCGCTGTTTCTTCACGCTGTCATGGATCTTGACATCGGAAGATGGGGGGGTGCTGTTGGAGATTTTTCACCAGAAATTCAGCAGTTCACCACATGTTCCGTCATGTCGCGCTGTGTCAAACACAGTGATGGTGGGGGTGCTATTGGAGATTTGAAGCGAAAGTCCAGGAAATTTGCCTGGGAGACCGGGAGGTACACCCAAAATCAAGGAAACTCCCAGAAATTCCAGTATAGTTGGCAGGTATACACTGGACAACTGGGGTTCTCATACCAGCCAACAGCCACCATTGCAGTTATGTAAGATGAAAAACATTGTTCAGATGTGTTTCTCTGTGTCATTGCCAACATTGATGCAAGGTATTAACAGAAATCATTTAACGTGTTGCTGTAGTTACCTTTGTTAGACGAAATGTTCAATTCTGATGAAACCATTGTTTCGTAGTGAGAATTTTGGTTAGATTAAAAATCAGTAATTATATAATTCTTTATTTCAAATGTGTTCGTTCATATTTTAGTTTAATTTTTCCAGACTGATCACTGCAGATGGACGGTTATTGAAACCATCAAAGCCTGCGATGCCCATTGACAAGCAGATTCTACAGGTACAGGGAGATGAAGCAGATACAATACAATACAATAACCTTTATTTGTCCACAAATGGAAATTCATGTGGTAAAAACTCACACTTTAACTCAAAAATATTAGTACATTTAAAGCTGATTAAGTTTAGTGATGTACTTATTGGCCAATCATGACATTACTATCACGTTGTTACTAAATCATAATATAAGTTTGTCATCACAGATGCTTCATAGAGTTCATCCATACTTGGTAGTGTCACCCAATGGTTTTACTGACTGACCGGACAACGCGAACTTCTGAATCCAAGTTTCCACCATTGTAATCATTGAAATCGCTCCACCATCCCCGTTCACCTCCCTCTCCTAGACCTCGCATTCAGCAGTTGGATGGAGGTTGGCAGGAAGGTGTTTCGATACCGGTTGGTTCGTGCCCTTTCCAATAGAGCCAGATTGAGCAACATAATGGAACTCGTGCAGTGGGTGGGATGGGTCTTTTATTATTTCTGCTGTCTTCTTAGTCACATGTTTCATACAGTTCATCCACAGTTGGTAGCGTCACCCCAATAGTCTACTGGCTGACCTGATAACGCGATTGAGCAGCACTTCCACCCCAGCAAACTAAACAGTAGCACAGGACTGACTGGACAATGCACTGGTAGAACAGATGACTAATTGTCCTACACACATTGAATTTTCTTAGCTTCCTCACAAAATAGTTCCTTTGGCAGCACTTGTTCTGGCTGCGCTTGGTGTTGAGAGTCCACTCGAGCTGGTTGGAGATTTTGATGCCTAGTTAGGAATATGAAGGAACTCTCTGTACTGCACTTGAATCTAGAAAAACATGCTAGTCCATCCAGTCCATACAGGCTTTCAACATGTCTACAGATTCGGCATCCCATTAGTTTTTGTTGATACAAGGGAAGCAACTGCAGCATAGAGTGATCTGAGTTGCCAGTTCTAACCTCCACCAGACAGAATAGGTGGAGGTTGGAACAGGTAGATAGGGAAAGGAAGACAGAATAGGTAGACTGAACAAAGAGATATGGAAAGGAAGACAGAATAGGTGGAGGTTGAACAGGCAGATAGGAAAAGGAAGACAGAATAGGTGGAGGTTGGAACAGGCAGATAGGGAAAGGAAGACAGAATAGGTGGAGGTTGGAACAGGCAGATATGGAAAGGAAAACATAATAGATGGAGGTTGAAACAGGCAGATAGGAAAAGGAAGACAGAATAGGTGGATGTTGGAACAGGGAGATAGGGAAAGGAAGACAGAATAGGTAGACTGAACAAAGAGATATGAAAAGGAAGACGACAGAATAGGTGGAGGTTGAACAGAGATAGGGAAAAGAAGAGAGAATGGGATAGGTTGATGTTGGAACAGGGAGATCAGGAAAGGAAGACAGAATAGGTGAAGGTTGGAACAGGCAGATAGGGAAAGGAAGACAGAATAGGTGGAGGTTGGAACAGGCAGATATGGAAAGGAAAACATAATAGATGGAGGTTGAAACAGGCAGATAAGAAAAGGAAGACAGAATAGGTGGATGTTGGAACAGGGAGATAGGGAAAGGAAGACATAATAGGTGGCGGCTGGAACAGGGAGATAGGGAAAGGAAGAGAGAATAGGTGGAGGCTGGAACAAGTAAATAGGGAAAAGGAAGACATAATAGGTGGAGGTTGGAAAAGGCAGATATGGAAAGGAAGACAGAATAGGTAGACTGAAAAAAGAGATGGGGAAAGGCAGACACATTAGGCAGAGGCTGGAACAGGGAGATAGGTGGAGGCTGGAACAGGGAGATAAGGAAAGGAAAACAGAAACAGAATAGGTGGAGGCTGGAACAGGGAGATAGGGAATGGAAGACAGTATAGGTGGAGGCTGGAACAGGGAGATAGGGAACGAAAGACAGAATAGGTGGAGGTTAGAACAGGCAGATAGGGAAAGGAAGACAGAATAGGTGGATGTTGGAACAGGGAGATAGGGAAAGGAAGACAGAATAGGTAGACTTAACAAAGATATAGGGAAAGGAAGACAGAATAGGTGGAGGTTGGAACAGGGAGGGAAAGGAAGACATAATAGGTGGAGGCTGGAACAGGGAGATAGGGAAAGAAAGACAGAATAGGTGGAGGCGGGAACAGGGAGATAGGGAAAGAAAGACAGAATAGGTGAAGGCGGGAACATGGAGATAGGGAAAGGAAGACAGAATAGTTGGAGGTTAGAACAGGCAGATAGGGAAAGGAACACCGAATAGGTGGAGGCTGGAACAGGCAGACAGGGAAAGGAAGACTGAATAGACACAAGGACACAGACAGACACACACAATCACAGATATACACGTACACTCACACATATGCACACATGCATGCAAACTAAATGGCATTGACAGACTGACACACAAAGACAGAACCATGCAGAGACAGTGACGTAGAGAGGAAGATAAAGATGTACATGTTTGATGTGATCTTTCAGGAGGCGTTTGGTGGCAGTGTTGGTCCTACAGGAGAAGTATGGACCACCTACTCAGACATCGGAAGGTGGCGCTTTGGCATCATCTTTTCATTTGAGCTGAGTCATGACTACTACATTGGCCCAGACGACGCTGGATTTGGATACCTAGTTTGCCACGTTCCATATTCCTAAACTTCTATAAAGGTTATCTGATAAAATAAAGTATCTAAATGAATACAAATTTATGCATGAGCATAATACTAGTTTTTGTTTTATTTGTGTACAGTTGTGGTATATCATTGTTTTCTACATAAAATAAAGCATACCAGTAAATGTCTGTCAAAGTGAACAGGTATTTGGATAACATTTAAGTTGTGTAGGTGTAAGCAGCCCGCGGTTGTGCAGTTTATCTGTATAATGATGTAAATATTTGATAAACGTTACTGTTATTATTTGTACTTTTCCGTTTTAATGTTTATCTTATTAGTCTCTTATAAATAACTCTCTTGAATAGTCAATGTATACAATAATGTATTTATGTGTTTTGTATTTTAAAGCATGTATGCACAGAATGACTAATAAAATACTTTCTGCTGCAACGTTGTGATGCATACAGCTGTAGGTAGGACTTGCTGTGTAGATGATGTTGTTACTTTCAGTTTGGTACGAGTGTGGTGTACAACAACGAGATGTCTATAGCAAGATTCAGTGAGAAGCAGAAGCTCCTGCTCCATGGCTGCTCCTACACAGACTTCTGTCTTCACTACACGGCTCCTGTTTACAACTGGAGGTTCATGTTACTCACATTCTCATCTTGTATCATAATCATGTATGAAGCTATCAAACCAGGCCAAGTATATCACTACAGGTCATGTTTTGTAGAAATAATCACATATTTAGACAAGTCAGGTATATGTAATGTCTTGTAGAAGTAATCGTGTGTAGAATAGTCAGGTATGTCATGTTTTGTAGAAATAATCGTGTGTATGTGTAGACTGGTCAGATATATGTCATGTTTTGCATCTTCGCGTGCCAGGTGTTGCTACTGATTACATCAGTCTCAGTCTCCCCTGGCAGATCGCTTGCTGAAACTCAGAATATAAGCTCAGCCAATGATATTGCTTGCCGGCAAATTCTGGTAGTCTTCTGAGTGGTCTTCATGGACTGTTTGGGCAGAAGACATAATTATTTGAATATGCAATACCGCTCGGCGGCTCGTGAGAATGGTCAAATGGGTAATTATATTGGGATTCCTGAACTGGGACGTGAGTCGGATGAGTGTCTGCACTGTTCTCACGGGTGGTACAGAGAAATCAATTATGAGTTTGATTCAACTAACTTGCGTACAATGTGTAGGAGATCTGCCAGGGCTAGTGTATGTAGTCAAACCCCTGGCTTGTGAGGATGATGTCTTGTAGATATAGTCATGTGTGTAGACAGGTCAGGTATCTGTCATGTCTTGTACATATAGTCATGTGTATAGACAGGTCAGGTATCTGTCATGTCTTGTAGATATAGTCATGTGTATAGACAGGTCAGATATCTGTCATGTCTTGTAGATATAATCATGTGTGTAGACAGGTCAGGTACCTGTCATGTCTTGTAAATATAGTCATGTGTATAGACAGGTCAGGTATCTGTCATGTCTTGTAGATATAATCATGTGTGTAGTCATGTCAGGTATATGTCATGTCTTGTAGATATAATCATGTATGTAGACAGGTCAGGTATCTGTCATGTCTTGTAGATATAGTCATGTTTGTAGACAGGTCAGGTATCTGTCATGTCTTGTAAATATAGTCATGTGTATAGACAGGTCAGGTATCTGTCATGTCTTGTAGATATAATCGTGTGTAGACATGTCAGGTATCTGTCATGTCTTGTAGATATAGTCATGTGTGTAGACAGGTCAGGTATCTGTCATGTCTTGTAAAAATAACTCTTCTGTTGCAGGTCGTGGAACGTTTCCCTCCTAGGGGAGGTGTCAAAACTAGTGCCAATCTCCCCCCAGCGAGTCAGTGACATCACTGTCAGTTCCAGTGACATACGTGTCACTTTGAAAGGCTCCCCAGGTGAACGAGTCAACTTTGCAGTTTCTGTTTCCACGGAAATCTGGTGGTTCAAATGCGTCATGTCAAACTACGGCACTGCAACACTAAGTGTGACTGACCAGTCCTGTCAGTGACCATGTGTGGTCAGTTTGTGTCTCCATGGCAACTGTGTACTTTACGACTTATTGGGAAATGAGACTGTCACACTACATGCATTGACTATGTGAAGTTCTTAAACTTAAATCAGTCATTGTCACTTAATATAAAATAAAGACTCTAATACATATTTTGAGCAGCTACTTTGGAATGACACTCAGTGAAATTACCTGAATGTTTTTCAACTACAGAAATGTGTACAACTATTTCTATCTATTGATATTTCTTATTACCAGCATTTCTAAAAATGACATATTCGGCCTATAACACACATTATTTTAATGAAACATGCTCCGAGTCGATGCAACATGATGATGCACAAAGTCACCAAGATATAGGTGCACCTTGTTTTGTGCACAAAGTCACTAAGATATGGGTGCACCTTGTTTTGTGCACAAAGTCACCAAGATATGGGTGTACTTTGTTTTGTGCACAAAGTCATCAAGATATGGGTGTACTTTGTTTTGTGCACAAAGTCACCAAGATATGGGTGCACCTTGTTTTGTGCACAAAGTCACCAAGATAAAGGTGCACCTTGTTTTGTGCACAAAGTCACTAAGATATGGGTGCACCTTGTTTTGTGCACAAAGTCACCAAGATATGGGTGTACTTTGTTTTGTGCACAAAGTCACAAAGATATGGATGTACTTTGTTTTGTGCACAAAGTCACCAAGATATGGGTGCACCTTGTTTTGTGCACAAAGTCACCAAGATGTAGGTGCACCTAGGTTTGTGCACAAAGTCACCAAGATATAGGTGCACCTTGTTTTGTGCACAAAGTCACCAAGATATAGATGCACCTTGTTTTGTGCACAAAGTCACCAAGATAGAGGTGCACCTTGTTTTGTGCACAAAGTCACCAATATATAGGTGCACCTTGTTTTGTGCACAAAGTCACCAAGATATAGGTGCACCTTGTTTTGTGCTCAAAGTCACCAAGATATAGGTGCACCTTGTTTTGTGCACAAACTCACCAAGATATAGGTGCACCTTGTTTTGTGCACAAAGTCACTAAGATATAGGTGCACCTTGTTTTGTGCACAAAGTCACTAAGATATGGTTGCACCTAGTTTTGTGCACAAAGTCACCAAGATATAGGTGCACCCTGTTTTGTGCACAAAGTCACCAAGATATGGGTGTACTTTGTTTTGTGCACAAAGTCACCAAGATATGGGTGCACCTAGGTTTGTGCACAAAGTCACCCAGATATGGGTGTACTTTGTTTTGTGCTCAAAGTCACCAAGATATGGGTGCACCTAGGTTTGTGCACAAAGTCACCAAGATATGGGTGCACCTTGTTTTGTGCACAAAGTCACCAAGATATGGGTGTACTTTGTTTTGTGCACAAAGTCACCAAGATATGGGTGAACCTAAGTTTGTGCACAAAGTCACCAAGATATGGGTGCACCTAGGTCTGTGCACAAAGTCACCAAGATATGCACCTTGTTTTGTGCACAAAGTCACCAAGATATGGGTGCACCTTGTTTTGTGCACAAAGTCACCTATATATGAGTGCACCTAGTTTTTGCGCACAAAATCACCAAGATATGGGTGCATCTAGTTTTGTGCACAAAGTCACCAAGATATGGGTGCATCTAGTTTTGTGCACAAAGTCACCAAGATATGGGTACACCTAGTTTTGTGCACAAAGTCACCAATATATGGGTGCATCTAGTTTTTGTGCACAAAGTCACCAAGTTATGGGTGCACCTAGCTTTTGTGCACAAAGTCACCAAGAAATTAGTGCACCTAGTTTTGTGCACAAACTCACCAAGATATGGGTGCACCTAGTTTTGTGCAAGTAACTTTTTATACTTCGCTTCTTAACATTACAGGTTGTGTTTACTGTAGTAAAGATACTTAAATTCCACACAAGATGGTTATATGAATAGTAATTATTTTTAAAGTAAATGTGCAAAACATTATATGTTGTGTTTGAACAGGTTTGCTTAGAATGCTATGCACGTCTATGAAAACTTTTTCACTTGATATTTCTAAACTGCACACATTCAAAAACTTCAAACAAAAACTTTGATTCAGAGCCATGTGAAAAACACCTAGCCCCTAGCAGACACACTAAATCCAGTGACACGTATTATGTAATTATCCAGAAGATGACACCACCAACGTTGGTGTGAAAGTTGTCGTACGTATTTGGAAGAGGATGGATTGGACATTTGAGGGTGATTGGGTGCTAATGGGTTAAACACGTGTGTAGTGCAACATAATCTATTGCATGCCGTCAGCATCTTTTCAATGTACACCCACACTGCCTAGACACATTGATGCTTTTGAACAACCTTATTGGGGCCAAGATTAGCCATTTAAATGTACGTCATGCTTGTGATATTGTTTTTATGATATATATGTTACTGGGGGTATTGACAAGAGACTTGGGATATTTTGTGAAACCCTGTCATGTGATATTGGATGATAACTAATGAAAGCAATATATCTGTATAGTTAAAATTATAGTGATTTCTCATTGAATATCATAGCACATTGTTGCAGTAGGCACGTATATGCAAGCATGCACACTGTGATGGATTTATCCATAAGATGGGTTTACACCCCTAAATCTTGTAAACGAACTAACACAAAATTTGTGCTGCCATCTAGTTGATAGTGGTGAGGGCCAAATTTGGTTGATGATCACTTGATCTGAAAAGCACACATTGGATAAACACACATTTTGTGTACAGGTGTGTATATGTTATATTGCAAATGTTAAACAAGCGTTAAGCTATTAATTATTAAAATAAGTCATTGAAATACTGATTCTGGCTTAGTGTAGTTGAGATCGAGCAACTAGTTGTATGACAGCGCTGTTACACTTTCACTACATTTGCCAGTTAAACCTGTAGGTGACACCTTGCATTATGCTTCTACTGTGTATGCTACAATGCTTACATTTTCTCATGTAATGCGACATGTCAGATCGAAATAAAACATGAATCATTTGTTGTTCAATCAAACCTTATTTTATGGTCACCTCGGCATTACAGCCACCGCACATTTAAGGTCGCTCTAGGGCAGTCATTTTTAACGATCGTCAAAACAAATTTCACCACATCTTACCAATTATGTCACACAAAGTCATCATGACTATGTTAATGTGTAGAATTGTGGTCAGCAGTTTCACATTTGTCACACATGACCTTTGTTAACATTCATATATCCGCCATTTTTAAAGATGGCGCCCATCAAAACCAATTATCGCTATAACTAAAGACCTACATCACCTAGAGCCGTAATGTTGATGCCAAAAGATAGGTTTTCAGGTGCGATGATTTCAAATATATTACATACGCATCGTCCCCAATCGTGAGAGGGTTACAACACCCATCGCCAGCTGTACATGTGCAATAGATAGTACATGGCATATTATTGCAACCGTCAGTGCTACATGCCTTGCTCTCTGCTTTGCAATCACAGCTTATGACATCAGTCAGACTTGGAGGATCCGAGGGTCCAATGTCAAAGCTGGGTGACGGGATACCGTCCTTCACCTCCCACATAAACTGCGTGATGTCCAAATGAGGTGGACCTTGCTGATCAGCCGCCTTCCACAGGCAGAAGATGAGTGTGAGAGAAAGAATGGGAAGCCAGTGCGCATCATGGCGTTGCCTCCCACAGATTATGTGCAGAGGGCACATTTTGGTGGTGCTGTGGAAGGGCTAATCAACAGCGTCCTCCTAAAGGAGGAGTTTTTTGGCCAACGGAGAAAACAAAAGCCCCGTCTACACGACGTTTTTAACCCGGGATACGCGTCTACACGGTGACAAAATGCCGCGCTAAAAGTTACCCCGGGCTAAGTTAGCCCCGTAATTGTAGGCGGGCCAGGCGCGGGTTAGGCAGCGCTCATGTAGATGGATAACCCGGGTTATCTCGTAGTGTCTTGGCTCCGCTATAGATGTCGCAGTGGTCGGATATCCAGGCTTGTTTCGATGGAAGCGTCAGAGACGCCAAAATATACGTCAGGATGAGCCATGAATTGTCGCAGCTAGGTCCTGGAGACGGATACGTCAGAATCCCAACTCAGATAAGAAACAAAAAAGTCTACAGTTCATCATCTGAATGAGCAGCCTAATGATTGCGATGAGGTTGACGTATACTTTCGATATTAGTCAATTTGATCAGTTTATTCGCGGGTTTGTTGTTAGACAATTTGTATCCGCAAGTAGAATACGTAACGCACCCTATAGGGGCATTACAAAGCACTACTCACGTCGTACTGACCCCACTGCACCGAGATGCTTCGTGTAGACGCTACAGATTTAACCCGGGTTAAATTACGCTTCGTGTAGACGCTATACAGGTTTAACCCGGGCTAAAATAGCCCGGGTTAACTTTAACCCGGGTTAACTTTAACCCGGGTTAACTTTAACCCGGGTTAAATCGCCGTCCGTGTAGACGCAGCTATGCACATATTCATAAACTTACTGAGCAATGAGCTTGAGAAAGCTGGGTGCTGTTGTTTTCATGCAGCGGACGCTAAGCTAATGGTCGTTAGACAACATTGAACTCATCAGACAAAATCGACATTATCCTCATTGGTGAAGACACCGATTTGCTAGTGCTGTTGTATTACTACTTTCAGCAAGAGCCCTTTGATGTATCCTCATGCCAGAGCCTAAGCAACGCATAGCAACAAGTAAATAACGATCTGGCCATCAGAGCTCTCACAGAACTTCTGGGCCCAGCTGTGGGCTAAAATGTCAAACCATAGCAACAGTTGAAGAATTGGTTACTGCAGAAAACCAGGCTATTGTGTGCTTCCAATGTGGCAACGTTGGCAAAAATCTTGAACGTTTGCTGTACAAGCACTTCATTGAAAATGAACTCCCAGAACCGACAGTGTAAAGGATCCAACACAACTCTAAAAGCCACGGACTAGAGCTGGATTTGCAAAGACAAGTATCATATTCCAAAGATGACTGACCTCCCAGCAGCACCAGCCCATTTGCTGTCGGTCATCCGTTGTGTGGGGCAGATTGTTCGCTTGTGAAGATCAGTGGGAAGATCCCCGTCCCTGGGGGGGGGGCGGCGGCACGCATTCTGGTGGTTGCAGAGGCCTATCCTGGATTTGCAGGCTCTTAAGCAGGTTGTGCAAAGGTTTACTTCGCCTGAAGGTGCCTGAGACCCAGATCCTTTTTTCGCCTACGCTTCTCACCGTCTGCTTCTCTTCTGGAATACTCAAGTCCTGAGCAGCTCTCATGGTAGTCGCTCTGTAGTTGTTTTTGTCTGCTGCTAGCTGTTCCCAACCTTTTTGGTTTTGCCAAGGTGAGTTGCGCTTCAGCTGATCCTTCTAGCCTGTGAGGAGCTTACTTTCTCGGTTGCCCTGACGAAGCTCATCATAAAATACAACTTATATAAATGGCATTGTGATGTCATCCAAGCGCGAGATGTCGCCTGCCCAGCGGAGCTGTCTGAGCATCAACATGGTTTCGAGGTTTGCCTTTTCTAGGACCTCTTAGTTGGACACATAGTCCTGCCAATGCAGTCCCTTGATGGAGCGCCGACATCGCTAGTGGAACCGTTCAAGCAATGGTACTTGCTTTCCGTAGAGGAGCCACGCCTCTGCCCAATACAAAAGGGTAGTGACAACGACAGCCTTGTGTACTTGTATCTTTGTTAACAAATGCAGCGAGTGATTCTGCTATCCGTGGAAGCTCTCAACGACAGCAGTGTTTGAACGTGTCATGTACCAGTAAATAACACTACATATTAAGCAATAATAAAGATGTACGTACACACCTCACTGCAGTTTTGTTTATAGCGTATGATTTGGATATTGTTAAAATATCAACCAAATACAAAGCATACTAACATATTCATGAAAACGGTGTTACTATTTAGGAACAGTAGCTAAGGACATAAACTGTGCTGAAGTAAACAAGTTTATGACTACATATGTAAGCAAAATTCGGTTGATCGCTCCATGGCGGCTAAAATTCGGGTTTCACTGTGTTTTAGAAAATGATTTTCATGTTATTACTAAATGGAATTAAACTTGATGTGTATCGTTGTATTAATCTATCCATACCCCTTCAAGCTGTGTACATCATGTGTATAAATTGCGCAAAGAATAAAGAATACTCAGCTTAAATAACACCTTTTCCTAAAATTTACTATGACAGCAGCGACTTTCGATCACTTGTCAGTATCGTCAGAAATAAAAATATTCCACCACGTGAATTTCTGTTGACTTTTTATCTAATCTAATAATGCAGACATTTAGTGCTAACTAAAAATGCCATAATAATTGCTATTATAATTTGTTTGAGGCTAAACTATAGATTGACTGGACTGGGCCGAAAATCGGGGTACATGTAAATTGCGATAATTTGCAAATGTGTTTAGAATACGATTCCGACCTTAATATTAATTGAAATGACACTTGTTAAGTACCATTACACAGCTAAATGCATTGCCTTTCCAATGGTATACATCAGCTTTATAGCATTCTCACAGAAAATAAGTTATACAACATGAATTACGTGTACCCCCCTAAATTTCAGTGAGACCATTTGGCAATATATGACAACGACAATGTTTTCTGGTAACGTAAACATACAGTAGAATCTAAAAATGCCACAAAACTTTCTATTGCAATTTGTTTGAGGTTGAACCATAGACTGACTGGACTAATTCGTATAACTAGTAATGTGGTATAAGACATTTCCTGAGATGAATCAGGAACTCGTTTCGTGATTTCCAGGTCTTATTGCAGTAGGGAGGTCCCGGGTGGAAGAAAGATGTGCATGTGTTGAATCCTCTCCTTTTCCTTTCTTCTCTGCTGCTTTTCCGCTTCGCGCACTTGACTGCGAAAGTGTTGCACTATGTGTAACGTCAGCGTAGGGGTCATTCATATATACTGTAGACTAGTACACTGTAGTAAGTCACGCTAAACCGTGGTGTTTTGATACTCCCACCTGCTTGTAACGCTTCGTAACGCGGATGTGTACATCCCCTAAAAGTACGTTCGTTTTCATAAACCCCCCTATTTTATTATGGACACATATATGTTTTCACTCATTGCATATCTGTTTAGATTTGTAATTCGTATAACTAGTAATAATGCGCCACCTGCCCATGTTTAGACATATGTATTCTAATAGGTGTAATGACCGATAGGGGGAGTAGCATTTTCTATAGTATGTTCTAAAGGATGTTTGTGCTTTCTATAGAATATTTCCTATAGGAGATATTCTATAGTATTTTCTATAGAATATTCTATAGGATGTTTGCGCTTTCTATATAATATTTCCTATAGGAAATATCCTATGGAATATTTCCTATAGGAAATATTCTATAGGCTATTTTCTGTAGGATATATCCTACAGGGTATATCCTGTATATAGTTATCCTACAAGTGTATATTCCAGATGGTATTAAGGCATTTAAGCTAATTTATAAATCTATAAATGCCAACCAGTTTTATAAACACTTGAAGCTGTCATTTCGGCTTTGTCCATTAAACTAATGAGATACAACATATGCAAATACAGTAAAATAATAATACCACAAAACACAAGGACCCCGGAATTGGGCGATGCATGAAGTTGGAACGAGCAATTACAAGATTTAACAAGATTGCCATCCAGATAATTAACTCTAGATGGCAGGTGGACAAGGAAGCCTTTCGGCTTATTGAGAGTCCAACCCTTTTATCTACATATATCCAGCCCTTCTGAGGTATGTGTCGATTTTATTTTTAAACATATTCACACTACTAGCACCCACACAATCATCAGATAATCTGTTTCATTCATTCACAGCCTTTGTGAAAATGAGAACTTTCTTACGTCTAATCTACACTGCTCCTTTACTAATGTAACTTCATGTCCTCTAGTCTTTCTATCTCTCTTAACTGAAAAAAACCCATATTTCTATCAATATTTTCATAACCATTCAATATTTTAAACACTTCTATCTGATCTCCTCTCAATTTCCTGGTCTCTAGTGTTGTTAAACAACATTCTTTTAGGCGTTTTTCATAACTAAGATCCCTCAGTTTTTGTATCATTTTAGTCGCTCTCCTCTGTACTCTTTCTAGCATATCTATGTCCTTCTTGCGGTATGGCCTCCATGCTTGTATACAATATTCTAAATGAGGCCTAACTATTGTTTTGTACAGCGGTATTATTAGTTCTTTTTCTTTATATGCTATATTTCGCCTAATCAATCCAATGATTTGATTTCCTTTTGAAGCTGCAATTCCACACTGCTCTGAAACCTTCATGTCAGCACTAATTGTCAGCCCTAAGTCTTTTTCTTTTATAGTAGTACTTAGTACAGTTCCCTCCATTGTATATTCTACATATTCGTTCCCATGTCCTGTGTGAAGGCATTTACATTTCCCAAAATTGAACATTTGCCACTTTTCATACCATTTGATCAACCTGTCAAGATCATCTTGTAAATGCTGTCTATCTCCATCACTTTTAATCCTTCTAAACACTTTTGTATCATCTGCAAATTTCATCACCTTGCTAGCTATATCATCGTCCAAATCGTTTATATATATTAAGAATAATATAGGTCCCAGTACTGATTCCTGTGGAACCCCACTCAAAACTGATTTCCAGTTTGAAGCCTCCCCATCAACAACTACCCGTTGTCGTCTGTCAATCAGCCATTTTTCTATCCAGTTAATTATACCATTTCCTATGCCATGTGTCTTTAGTTTAAGCAGCAATCTTTGATGTGGCACTTTGTCGAAAGCTTTTTGAAAATCTAAGTAGATGTTATCTACTGGTGATCCATCATCTACCCACTTAATGATATCTTCCAAAAACATAACATTTATTAAGCATGACCTCGCTTTTAGAAACCCATGTTGAGATGGGTTTATCAAGTTGTTTAACAAGAAAATCCACCATGTGATCTTTAATTTTTCTTTCTAATAATTTACAAATCACCGATGTTAAACTAACTGGTCTATAATTATTTGACTTTGTCGTAACTTGACTATTAATGTATAACTAGAGAGTAGTAAGTATTATAACCTTTTATTATGAACGAAGAACCACGCCTGCGGCGGAAACCAACTACACACACAAAGCGCGCCGTATACACAGAATAGATTATACCCGATGTAACGACTACAGAATGTCCGATTATAACACTCCTTCCTCTTAAGTTTTTAAGTCACTAACTAATGTAATAACATGGAACAGTGTCAGAATACTGAATCAATTAAAGGTCCAGTATTTTCCGTTGTTTGACACACCGGTTTGATCGGCGTAGCACAGGAGACGATGATTCATCAGGAACCACAGTCACATCACTTGGTGCTCGAACAGTTTCATCTGCCTCAGACGGAAGTGACTCTGCTTGAACACACGGCTCCGTAGAAGAAGAAGGAAGGGTAACACACACCAACTCTGGAATCTCCGGAACCATAGGTACAGTCACCTCACCTTCAGCCGTCAGCCGTAGATGGTCTACGTGCACATAGCGACGCTGTGCACGTACTTGCACTAAGTAGGTGAGCGGACCCAGTCGTCTGATGATCTTGCCCGCGACCCATTTCGGAGGACCGCTGCCACAATGATTGCGAACGTGTACTGGATCACCGCTGACCAGCTCTCGAAGCTTCACTCTACTCCGATCGTGTTGCTCTTTTTGTTGCGTCTGTTTCTCCTCCATGTGCGGTTTGAGAAGACTGAAGCGATTCCTCAGTCGACGCTTGAGGAAGAGTTCCGCAGGAGACACACCGGTCACGGTATGCGGAGTGCACCGATAACGCAGGAGGAAATTAGCGAGCCAACTCTCCTTCGTCAGTTGAGTTCCAACAGAGTACTTCCGAAGACTCTGCTTCACAGTCTGCACACAGCGTTCAGCAGCACCGTTCGACGCTGGATGGTATGGAGCCACCCTCGTATGCTTGATGCCGTTCTTGTCCATGAACGTCTTGAACTCGTGTGCGATAAATTGAGGCCCGTTATCTGACACGACCTTCTCCGGTAGACCATGAGATGCGAACATTCCTCTGAGTACCTCAATGGTCTTAGCGGATGTAGTGGACCTCATCGCCACAGCTTCCAACCATTTCGAATGGCTGTCAACCACAATCAGATAGTTCACACCGTCCTTCTCAGCAAAGTCAATGTGAATTCTCTGCCATATGCGTGTGGGCCAAGGCCATGGATGCAGTGGTGCTACGGCTGGCTGATTCTTCACTGACTGACACACTGCACAAGCCTGCACCATCGTCTCGATATCATTGTCCATACCTGGCCACCATATGTAGCTGCGCGCGAATGCTTTGGTCTGGTTGACTCCACTATGCTCCGAGTGGAGCTCATCTAGCATCGCCTGGTGATAGGCTGACGGAACCAGAAAGCGTGATCCCCACAGCAGACAACCCTGTTCAGTTGACAGCTCGTCTCGCTTCGCGAAGAACACTTGTAGTTCCTTGTCTGTGTGGTTGGGCCAACCTGTGAGTACATACTCGAGTACTCGTGATAACAAAGGATCGCTGCGGGTTTCCACGGCGATGTCCCTGGCCTTGACCGGGAGATCGTCAATCACTGATACTTCGAATATTGCCGGCTCCTCTGTCGTTGTAGTCGGTAGAGGTAGTCTCGACAATGCGTCAGCGTTGGCGTGATCCTCGGACTTACGGTACTCGATACCGTAGTGGTACGCTTGCAGGATGAGTGCCCAACGCTGCATTCGTAACGCTGCCAACGTTGGCACAGCCGTTTTGGGACCGAAGATTGTGACCAACGGCTTATGATCCGTGATAAATGTGAAAGAGCGTCCATAGAGATACTTATGGAACTTCTTGACTCCAAAGATGATCGATAACGCCTCCTTCTCGATCTGTGCGTAGTTGCACTCACTCGACGAAAGGGTCCGTGACGCGAACGCTATCGGCTTCTCATCTCCGTTTTCCATGACATGTGACAGCACGGCCCCGACGCCTGTCGGAGACGCATCCGTAGCCAGTCGCAGTGGCTTACGACAGTCGTAGTGCACCAGCACCTGCTGTGACGTCAGCAGATCTGTGCACTTCTGCATTGCGTCATCACACTCGGGAGTCCATCTCCACTCACGATCCTTCATGAGCAGTAGGTGTAGTGGACGTAACACGGTAGACATGCGGGGTATAAACTTAGCGTAGTAGTTGATCAACCCCAAGTACGAACGCAACTCCTTCACGTCCTTCGGCTTCTGATAATTGGTGATTGCGTACACATTTCTCAGATGTGGGATGGATGCCTTCCGCATCTATCAGATGACCCAAGTAGTCAACTGATTTCTTGGCAAACTCACATTTCGCCAGATTCACTCGGACGCCACACTTCTCCAGACGAGTGAGTACTTCGTCTAGAAGTTTCAGATGTTCCTGCTCCGACTCAGCCGTGATGAGGATGTCGTCTAGGAAGCACATCACATGATCCATGCCCTGCAGGATCTGATCCATCACCGACTGGAAGATACTCGGTGCGCTGCTCACACCGTACGGCATACGCAGGTAGCGATACGTGCCCTTGTGGGTATTCACTGTGACGTAGTGTTGCGACTCGGCGTCCAACTCGAGTTGTTGGTACGCATGGGATAGGTCCAGCTTGCTGAACACCTTGCCACCGGCTAGTGACGCGAAGAGATCCTCCACGTTTGGAAGTGGGTAGTGCTCACGTTCCGCATTCGGATTGATCGTGACTTTGAAGTCACCACAGATCCTCACCGTCTTGTTCGCCTTCGGCACTACCACAATCGGAGCCGACCAATCGCTGTGGTCCACCTTCTGGATGATGCGCTCCTTCTCCAACCGGTCCAGTTCGTGTTCAACTTTATCTCGCAGTGCGTAGGGCACCGGCCTAGCCTTATGAAAGCGAGGCTGCACGTCTTCCTTCATGTAGATGTGCGCTGTGTAGCCCTTTATTGTGCCCGTTCCTTCTTGGAATACCTCTGAATGCCCTTTCAGCACTTCCTCCACCGAATGCCTTGCAATTGCGGTGACTGCCAGGATACTCGACCAGTCTAACTTCAATTTTGCCAGCCAGTCTCTTCCTAGTAGAGGTGTTTTGTCGCCCTTGACGACCACTGCGGATAACTCAGCTCGTTGGTCTCCATGCCTCACACCCAGAGTGACCACTCCGATGTGCTCGATGACCTCTTGAGTATAGGTGCGTAGAGTGAGGTTGGTGGGTTGTAGAGCGAGATGTGCAAAATGTCTCAAGTACAGTGTCTCTGGAATGAGCGACTTAGCTGCATCTGTGTCCACCTGCATTCTCACGGCGTTGCCTCCAATATCCACTTCAGCGAAGATTGGCTGCGCCCCGGCCCCTCCAACGTTACACGTGTAGATTCCAATGTCCGACTCATCAGCGACCACACCGACGTAGCGAACATTCTGGGATTGACTCTTGGTCATCTGACTCTGAGACGTGTTTCTGCGGTTATTTCCTCTTCATTTGCGTGCCAAATGTCCCACTTTGTTACAGACATAACACACTGCCGTCCTGAAGTGACATCTTTCAGGATTATGGTCCTCGCCACATCGATAACACTCATTCCGTCTCGACTTCTCAGGCTTGCGTGCAGCACGACCACTTCTTTGACGCAGCGAGTAAGTGACTTTATTTACGGATTCACCAGTGGCCCGTAGACAGACCTCACTTCTGGTCGCCAGCTCCATTGCAATCGCTACTTCTTTTGCTGATTGGAAGGTGAGCTCTTTGGTGGTTAGCAATCGCCTCTGAATGTTCTCATCCCGAAGACCACACACCAGACGGTCTCTCAGGGCGTGCGGTAGGAACTCTCCAAACCCGCACGTACCACTCCGCTGCTTCAAGGTGATCACGTAGTCTGCCACCGACTCTCCCTCCTTCTGTCCTCTCTTGTAAAATCGGAATCTCTCAGCAATAACCAGAGGGTTTGGCGAATAATGCCCCTTTAAGGCATCACATAGTTCAACGTAGGACTTATCCTTCGGTTTCTCCGGCGTCAGGATATCTTTGAGTAGTTTATATGACGTAGGCCCGATCACAGAAAGAAGCACGTTTGCTTTCTTCGTCGAATCGATTCCGTTCAATTCAGACCACTGATCCAGCCTCTCTACGTAACTCTCAAAGTCCTCTTTAGCCTCATTGAACTCTCCTAGCTGACCGATGTAGCCTGCCATTATCCTCGTCACCAGCTGTCGTAACTTGACTATTAATGTATAACTAGAGAGTAGTAAGTATTATAACCTTTTATTATGAACGAAGAACCACGCCTGCGGCGGAAACCAACTACACACACAAAGCGCGCAACAGCGCGCCGTATACACAGAATAGATTATACCCGATGTAACGACTACAGAAAGTCCGATTATAACAGACTTGTTTCTCGAACCTTTTTTTAAATAACGGTATAATGTTTGCTTCTTTCCATTCTAAAGGAACCACTCCCTCTTCTAATGACAAGTTGAAAACTGTTGCAAGCGGTATGCTAATTTGTTCTACAATTTCCAATAGTAGTTTGAGTGGAATACCATCCACTCCATGTGATTTATTATCTTTCATAGCCCTAATTTTCTTAGCTACCATTTCTGGGGTTACAATTAACTGTCTTAAATAGTCTGATTCTGCTTCCTTGAACTTAGCCTCTGGTACTGGCAGTGAACTAATGTCTTCTCTGGTAAACACTGAACTAAACTACTCATTCAGGTCTTCTGCCATTAAGGATCGTTCTGATGTTACATGTTTACTATGTGGTATAAATCAAAGATACTGACAAATTACAAAACATGCCAGTCTGACACAATAAAGCATGCCACTATGTTTACATTTATATCATAGTAAAGACGTGAATTACGGGGTAATTTATATTTATCAGCATGGGCGATAGTGGAGCGGTTCTAACACAATGCTTCGATGTCATGTAGAAATACTTCTAGCCAGTTGTATTCCTCTTCTTGTTTTGAACTGAGGATGCTATCTGCCACCCATCTGCATATCAGGTTTGCATTCCAAAGTTTGGAAAGCAAAATTGTCATTCAAGCCTCGTTTTCGCTACGCAATGGCGCTAGCGTGAATAGAGTCTATTGGCTGCCCAGGTAGGTGAGCTTGTTCACTTATCGAGTGGATGATTATTAATCACGATAGGTTGTTGTGTCAGGTTGCTATTTGTCAATACCTTTGTCTTTTTGCATTAATTGAAAGACCAATGCCAATGGAACTGACTTGTTGCTCTATGTTGCTTATTTTCCTTTGTACTTGGTCTCGAGAGTGAATAGACAGAGTGATGTCATCTGCATATATTAGATCATCTTCAAGTGAAGAGCAGAGGTTCCATCTGATGCCAGACCGCTGTTGAATGATCATGTTTGTGTTGCCCAATTGATGGTTATGGTGAATAGAAATGATAACATGACACACCTTTGTCGGACGCCGGATGTCCCAGTGAATTTGGTTGTTGAGTTTCCGACGCTGCACGAGAAGTTCCAGTAGTGTAGAATATATGGATGAGGTTCGCCGGCTTTTCTGGGATTCCATAGTGCCTCAGAGTTTCCAAAGCCTCTTCCTGTATACACTGTCGAATGCTTTTTTTCTTTTCAAAATCTACGAAATTGACATAGATTTGCCTCTGCCATTCGTTGCATTGTTCTTTTGTGTTGGTAAGCTCAGAGGTGTCAACCCTGAGTGTATGTTACCAGTGAGATCTGAGTCAGATAGCCTTGAGATAAGCAGAAAATCCTTACAAATGTAGCACAAAAGCACACATAAAACAGTACAAAACAAGTAAAGTGAGTGTGCACTACATTGGCCACTTTACTGGGCGACTGGGGGCAGTGTGGGGCGCTCCAGGTTGTACTGGTGGGATGCCCACTTGGCCTCGCAGAGCAAGTACTGTCACAATTCATCTTGCATTACATGAAAGCAGTAATCGTGTTCGGTGCAAGCTCTTGCGTGCCTCAGTGTGGATCTTGCGAACCACCGAGAACGCTCTCTCGGAGTCTGCGTTGCTGTGTGGCAGATGGAGCAGGGCCTGCAACAAGCGAGCCAGGCAGGGAAAGAGCCGTTGCTGTAGAGCAGTCTTCAACGCCATCACATCAGCCCAGATGGAGTCGAGACGACGTGCTTGACCCCCGACCTCCGTCGTCCTACATCAGCTGGAGGTCTTCGAATTCATCATTAAGGGTCTCTCCGTCGATATGATTTTTGTCAATTTTAAAATGGTTTTTGAGCAGTAAATAAAACAGCATATATAATAAATGTAAACAGTTACCTAAAAACTCCATCCAAAACACCAAAGATTTCCTCGCTTGTGCCGCCGTCGCACACTGGCATGTCCAGCAACCGTGCGCGTGCCGCCCCGTCGCTGAAGAATCGGACCAGGACGACGGTCCGCTTCATCTCGCTTGATAATGTGCGTGGTCTTCGTCCGTTTGCTCTTAAAGAATAAAGGACTTCGCGATCGCATTGTCCGGGCAACAGTTCGGTGAAATGGTCGGCGACGGCTGCTGGGAGGTTGAGCTACGCCACAAAATATGAGAACATCACCATATATTTTGTGGTCGAATCAGGAGTGATCGACCGCCCTCGTCTTGAAAAAAGAAGTCATCGGTGCGTCTTGTCGAGCTGACTTCAGTTGCCTGTCATGCATTTTTTACTTGATAAAATTATGCTCGCGAACATCATGTACGCCAGACGACCTTTACGTCACGCAAACACACTGCGGCGTCTGCGCACCAGGCGTGAAGCTTGACAGGCTTCGCCTTCGACTTGATTATTATGCCGTTGAATAGCTGGACCTATTCTGGCCGGAATACAGCCGCATAATTTTCCCACTTCTTTGCTTGTGGAGCATCCATAATTTTCTAGCGCAGTGGAATGTATGTGGTCAGGTTCCAAGAAATGAGACGTAAACGAGGTGCCTTACGGTGTTTCAAAATATGCCACCAGGGGCGCCGCCACCATACTAATAATCATCAAGCCCGCACCGCAGCGCCAAGAACGCTGCGGGGAATGACATGTGAAGCACGGTGCGTTCTATGAGTCGCATTTAGCGTAATAGAAATATTGGTGATGGACAGCGTAGCGATAACTTGGCAGAAATTCGGGATCCACGGCCGACTGCGCTATATCCGAATACGCGTTGTAAGTTAACGAGGATTGAAAACAAAAGAAAATAATAAAATTACAGAAATCCGTGAGCATCGTCTCTCGCGGCCGTGAGCCTGTGTAAATCTAAAAAATCCGTGAGACTTGACACCTCTGGGTAAGCTTAAAACACTAAAAGACACACACGACTGATTGCAAATCACACAACTTAATAATTCGTGCTCTCCGTCAGATTTTAACATCTAAACGAGATAACACGTTTTTGTTTAATTTATTTACGTAACGCTTGCCCGGTGACCCCCGCCACATGTAGCGCTTCGTCACGCTGACCCTCGCGACCCTTGCGATCCGGAGACCCTATGCGTGACATACTATAAGGAGCGCAGTGGCGCATTTTAAAAATCAAGATGGTGGCTAGATACCATTTCCACGGCGATATATATTTGGCTTTATATGAATCTGTATCATATTAAGCTACGTGTTTGCCAATTTTCATGAATTTGGCAAAAAGTGCACAATCATATCCCCTCGCCACTGTACTAGTAGATGCGCTTGCCTCTGTCGCGTGACATTTGATCAAGCTAGATTAAGCTACTACTTCCGGCACAATGCTAGTAATTAATCCGACAGATGGCACACACTCGAAAACATTTAATCTTGTCAACATTCAGCATATTATGTTTTCCCTTGACAATGCATTTTGGATTATTCTTTGGTGGAAAGCATAATATATATACATAATTAAAGTGGCCTGGTTTCCCGTGGCTGATGGCATTGCACTAATTTTACCTTTATAAATTATCTATTTGCTTTGCACTCGCGATCTCACAGGGTGAATTTGCAATTATTGTTTGAAAAAAGAAATCAAATATAGAGGCACGCCAAATGGCTCAAAATGGATTTATGACATGCAGCAGATGCAGTTTGGTTAGACTTTGATATGAATATGTTTTTAAAGAAAAAACATCCACATCAATATGACTAAGGGGATACAATTTCCCCCGATATATATTTCTGACAACAAAGGCATTTTCAGCTTTACAGGGTGTGGATGAATGAATTGGCCATAACATCAGTATCAATATAATGTATATAAAGGATCATGCTGTCTTAAAGTGTATTTGTTTGACTAGGCATTTGAGACTTTGGGGGGCACTAAAAAGTTATTTAACAAGATTTAACACGCTTGCGATCCAGATGATAATGGCAAAATATCAACATGTGCACAAGTTAAGTGAGGGTGTCTTTGCAGACGCTCTGAAACACATATCATCACATTTCTATCATGAATATGTTATATGAATAGATACTGTTACGCCGAGTTCGAACATGCATGATTAGCTTTATTTCTTGGGTATACCTTAAGATGTAAACCCAGGATCACATCCAAGTAGCCAAACCACCAATGTCCACTGCATCATATTAAAATGGTAATGCAGTTTTAAAATAAATCACTGAAAAAAAAATATTTTAGCTGTTTCGATCCGTAGAAATAACGACTACGACATCATTTCAAAATATTTATTACGATATTTACTAAGGAAAAAGCGGTATAACTCCATTTTATCTTGTTGCAAAATTTACCTATACACACTCGGATATCTAGCAGACAACTCGAGACTTGTAGAAAGGTTAGTTAGTAGTCGTTTCTTTTATTTGTTTCCAGAAATACGTTGTTGCTAATGTTAATCCTAGCTAAAATGTTGATATCGTAATAAAGCTAATTTGTTTATTACAACATTTTGCTCTTCTAGAAGTTAAAGCAAAATGGATAATCTACATATTTCACTTCCAATTTGTGCTATTAGAAGATGATACTGTTTCTGAGTGCATATGTTATTAATATTTGTATCTTTTCTTCGGAACTCGGGAGCTTGGGAAGCTGAGCCCCCTATGTCGAGAATGGGGGTGCTTAGTTCCACCAATATCTTATTGGTTTTGAAGATGTTTTGGTAAGCGCCATTTCAGTTGCAACTTCCGAGTTGAATTAGCATAACTGCATAATACAATTTCGTAATTGTTCCTTGAAAATCTTCAACAACACCCACCCACCGTCTGTTTTCCTGCAAAAATGATGAATGTCATCTCCAAAAATATTCAACTCACCCGTCCCTCCGTCTTCAGATATGTCCGACAGCGTCATAGTGGTGAGTGAGACCACTGCATAGATTTTGTCACCACGAAAACTCTTCCATTTTCTAAAGTCATGTCCGACAGCGGAGTGCTGAAACTCCGGCTCAACCCCGTCAATATTATTTCCGTTCGGACGACAGTGAATTATAAGTTTACACAAACAGGCCATCAACAATGGTGGATGTTGCAATAAATAATGGATATCGATAAAACACATGTTGTTGCAACCACGCAGCAGTATTAGCTAACATGCTGTAAACACAAAACATGTCGTGGCATGCAAGGAATTAAGTATAAACAAGACGGAAGTGATGGGCGTTACTACTTATCTGAGAACAAACACACTTGACGAAAGGGATCAGTGGTAACATCATTTGCTAGCAAACTTCACTTGGTAGCCTCTTCTGTCGTGTTTACTACAGCTCTCAATCTATCTTGGTCTTCTGCAATGATCTTCCATGCTCGGCCGTTCGTCCATACACTTTCTTCATCTCGCTATACGCTGTCTTTCCATCTTCGTTTTAGTCTTCTTCTTTTCTGCAACCCACTTCTGTTTTCTATACTCTCTTTGTAAGTCTTTCCTCACTTATTCATTGTACGTGACGATACTATTTGCATATAAATGTGTGGAGCACACAACAGAAAGATCAACGAAGAAAACCACCAAAGATTTCCATATGCCATAGCTCGAGCATAGAACGACTTGTTTCAGTCATTATTTCAATGACTAAACCGCGCTAAATACAGCAACGTTCGTACTACGGCAATCAGGCATATATCCATGACAGGCTATAAACTTATCCTAAGGCGATCGCTACATAAGGAGGAATTAAATAAATGTGTAATTTATGTCAAGTCACAACTTTATTGGCATTCCATTGTGTAATGTAGGAATTCTACAGCGATCAGCCAAACAACACCGAATTATGCAATGCAGAAATTCCTTTGCTTTGATATCACATTCATGCCATATTTATACGATCATAAGACAATATTTTGAATAGCCCAAGGGTCTATAGGTCTATTAAGTATTACCAACCAGACTATTTTTCATTTATTAGAAATAAATGACAGATGGCTTTATGAGTAATGTGTCACGATCTCATCAGACTTTAGCCCTAGGCCGTCGTTTCATGTGTGCATGCTGTGGCCAGATATGTGCGTTATGACTTATGAGAACAGATGAACGCACGTCCATAACGAACACAGGGGCATACACGCACATACGCAATTACAAATTTTAATTCCCGCGGTCACTTACGTGTAGACACCCCCAAATAGCCGAACTGTGGTATGTTCTTTCTTTTTATTACATTATTTATTTATTTGTATCCATGTTTATTTTAACACGTGTCGAAGACATTTTGAAAACAGTAATGCAGCTAGGACAACAAACCTAAGGAATTGCAATGCAATACATATATAAAATAGGAATGTAGTGCAACTAGGGTGATTTCGCAAGGGCTTATAGCGGTACCACCTGTGGTAGTAGAAATGTATTGTTTTACAGTACCGGTAAATCTTTAATAAAATAATGAAACTATAGTGATGACCTCACTGGACGGTATTCATCAAAGTGTCGTTAATCAAAGATGTGTTAGAGAGCATTGATATTACTTTACGAATAAATATATTATTATTATTATGATGACTATTTAACTGTTCAACACATTTATAATATAACTATTTAAATATTCAACATATAAACTACTTCATTATATAATTAGGTTTGTTGCAATCCAAATGAATTTTAGTATAGATAACAATTTCTAGAATTTTGATTTATAAATTAAACAACATTAATAAGTCTAATGTGTACTCCATTGATTATGGTAAACTAGGTTTTATAAATTAGTTTTCTATTGTACAAATTGGACTAATTGCTGTACGGACTCATTAATTACTGTACGGACAAGTTAATTCTTTATTGTACTTGTCCGTTGAAAAAGAAGATTAGTCAACGAATTTTGTGCAATGCATGATCCTGTATGAAAAAAGAACTACCGAATGCGTAAATGTACGACTAATTTGTCAGTCACGAAAACTCCTCGGCGAAACCTTATAACGAGCCTGTCTATTGTTAGGATGTTACATATCACCTAAATTCCAACTGTTGCTAATTACCATGGCGTCAATTATAGGTTGAGTAACACGGCTGACGTACACGCTAAAACGGTGGACGTATAACAGATAACACGGCAGGCATTAGTTGCAGTGTAACAACAGACGTGGTATACATTGTGAATACTTCATTGTCATCACAGGTCGTCTGGTTTTCAAGAAACTTTCATTATTAGGATCGTGGAAACTACTTCCTTTGAAGACATTTGTGGCGAGTTGGTGCTTCTAACATGCAATGCACACATGCACGTACGCACGCACGCAAACACACGCACACATCCACTGTTGGGTGTATGTATGTATGCATATACTATGTACGTTAGTATGTATATAAACCCTATGTTTTTTTCTGTAGAAACAGCTCATCATATAACCACGCTAAATGGATGACATAAGTAAGTAATGCATGTGTGTGTGTGTGTGTGTGTGTGTGTGTGTGTGTGTGTGTGCGTGCGTGTGTGTGTGTGTGTTTGTGTGTGTGTTTGTGTGTGCATGCATGTGTGTGTATGTATGTATGTATGTATGTATGTATGTATGTATGTATGTATGTATGTATGTATGTAGGAATTAAAACGTTTTCATCCTAGATGATTTGCATCTCGGGCGTAAAACATTCAGGGATTAATCTACGAACATTCGGAAGAAAAGAATTAACGCCTTCATTTGGTTTCGACACTCACAGTTTGTTAAAGTTCTGACCATTTTTTTGGTTCGTATCGTACGCAGTAGGGATGTAAGTCGATTATTCATAACGTTGCGCGTATTTCTTGCGGTTCTTCGGAGCCGCCGACCAGTTAGGGACATTTGACAAAAATTGTGCATAGCGCATCCGAAAGATAATCTCCGTACATTATTGTCAACATGGTTTTGTTTTCTTCTTCGTCGTCCGCACACAACCGATTTGTGGTGGACGTGTTCAATAGACCCGTTTCATTATGATCGTGACGTCAATTTAAGAATAGGTTGATTATGACTAAGTCGCGTGAAACACTGTCATGCAACTATTAGTAGCCACAACAACGGATTAAAGTAAAGACCAACGCCCAGATATCCGACTTCGATAATGACAGCGTCTTGGCGAAAGAGAATAATTATCACTACGATAGACAGCGTCTTGGGGAAAGAAAATAATTCTGACTGTTGATATACACTTTACCCATGAATTCAGTGGACGAAAGCACAAGGTTTACTAAACAACCTAGTTCGAATTGCGCGAGGCCTTACTATGTAGGGACTTTTATATGTGTCGTTTCCCATGAGCCTGTTGCTATGCTCCGCAGTGATCTCTAGAGATAAACCAATGGGGAGAGTCGGTGGCTGCCAGGCCAAACTACGTACTAAATTGTTAATGCCACTTGACTGAAACCAGACACGAGAGGTTGTAAAACGCATCTCTTATTACTGGAACATTTCAAACTCGATTCCTTCCGCTGCCACGCACGGTTGAAGACCGATTGAGAAAAGTGCGTCGTAGGTAACCGAATAAAATTTAAGGCGACACAGTAACTGTTGCTTGCTGTAATATACGTGACTTCAATTACACGATGACCTTACTAAATGACGACGGTCAAGGTTCGTGGCGCCGATATGCGAGCGCTTGGGAGGATGTAACTGGTCTGCTGTTCTATACGTCGACGATACTACTAAAGGTAAGTTCAACAAAACGTATGTCAACTGTTTCAACTATGTAGCATCACTAACTAAATTACTCGCTGAATATACATACATATATATATATATATATATGTATATATATACATATATATATACATATATATTATATATACACATGTATATATATACACATGTACATATACATATTTTGTATATATATATAGATACATGTACACACACACACACACACACACACACACACACACACACACACACACACACACACACACACACACACACACACACACACACACACACACACACACACACACACACACACACACACACAGTCACACACAACCACAAACCCTCCTTACTCGTCATAATTCGGTTTCTGTTTATGTTTATTTGGTACTTTAGCAAATTCCAAAACACGCCAACATCATGTCCATGTTTTCTTGATACTACCATGTAGTTTACGCCTGTTTACACAGTTGTATATCAATGGTGGCGATAGAAGGCTGCTATAAAACTTTAATGAGTTCAATTTTATGATACACGTAAATGTTTTCGTTTGAGTACTTGTCATGCTTCTAGGAGCAAGCAAGCGATGCGTTATACTTTGTTGGCGTTTATACGAAATAGCGTCACCGCTTTATGGTTTGAATGAGTAATGACGGGACAATTGCTGGATAACGTAACACGATGATCAATACTATTATTGTATGCGAAGGAATACTATACTTGGTACTCTGACTTTTAATCAACAGCGCTGTTGTTGTATACAACAGGAACTGCTGCAGGCAGATTTGCTGCCAACACTAACATCTTTCATACAGTGTGTCGACACAGATTGGGCAAGCGTTGTGCATGTTGAAACATGGTTATTATTTTTCATAATATGCATGAAAGAGGTAGACACACTTTCCTAATATAATAGTCAAAAACATTTAGAATGTTGGCCCGTGGTCCGTATTAACATCCGTCAAAATGCGGATGTCGTAATAAAATTTTTTCACAAGCCTGTTTCGATGCCAAGTTGAAAAAGGCATGGTATTGATTTTTTTGTAGCTTGAGCAACACCCCGGAGTCGCGCTGTCGGTCATGACATTGGAAGGCAGGTGGGATGGTTAAGAGGGTGAGGGATGCTGTTGAAGAGTGTTCACAACTACCTTCACAATATACCTTTTCCGCCGGCATTCTGCCATTTGGTTTGTGCTTTGTGGCTCAATTTTTTCTTCATTCACATTTCTTAACCACATAGTTCTGCTTATATTTGTTAGACTTTGGCATGTTCCAATAGTACACGAAATGGAAACTATTACATTAGTTGAACTGTGAAAATGGTGTCACTGAACATTTTATCAAATGCTTGCAGTGAGAGAGGTCAATAATACAATGGATGTCCTTTTCTGTCCATGTCTGGAAGAAATTAAAATAACTATTAATTACACCTAAAAATAAGTACATCATTTACATATATACATGTATATTATCAAGGTATTGAGTAAACACATTACATCTGATGTAGAATTATTACACACAATGTATTGGACCAGACAGGCAACGGGATGCTCCCTGTGCCATGCCGCGACTGGCACCATGTGTTCGTAGAGGTTTGGAATAAAGTGGCTATTTTTGTACTAGAGGAGTGAAATGTATATACATACCACCTGTGACACTTCATCTAAATCCTGATCTAGTTGCATAGCTTGATGTAATCCGGTTTCATAAACGATATCAATACGACCACTGGAGGCTAATCTGAATCAATGCAAACCTTGGAAATAGCCGCTGAGTGGACCCGCAACCGTTCTCGCACACACACTACGCATGCGCCGCGGAAAAGGTGTAATGTTTAAGCTCACCAACAAACACTTCCAATTGCATCTCCCTTGAGACTCGCTAAAACGGGGGCACATTCCAAAGGTCTAGGGAACGCACACACTCACACACACACACGCACCACGCACACGCACACGCACACACACACACCATTGGCCGAAAAGGCGAAACAAATTATGTGACATGTTGCCACCACCCAACTAATGCCAACCGTACTGATGTAACGATCATTAAGACGTCCTATGTTCCCGTTAACACACAGTGGATACATGTGTACATCTCGGCCCGTCCGCCTCAAACGCCCGAGTCTCATGAAGTATTGATGCGTTCAGCTGATAGCAAGTGTGCATTTAGCTTCGCGAGTAACTAGTACTGTATTTTGACCTAATTGGTTTAGACGCAAAGACGGCCATGATGCTAACATGTAATTGTGGGGTTTGCGGCAGTGACCGAAACTTCAGAATACTACTACTCTATCGTGCCCTCTGTGGTATGTTGGCCCTCAACACCCAGTTTGGCCAATAGCAGGTGCACTATATATATAATAACTGTTGCTGAACAAGTTGCACGTAATTGGGTACTAAATGATCCCTTGTTGCTCAATCTGCTTGGCATCATATATGATCATTACTAATGTCTTTGTTTCTTTGTGTTGTCCGTCGTATGGCATGAGGACTATTGTTCTATGGTCATAGCAAATTAACCCCCATTTTGCTACCAAGAATACACATGTTTTCGTCGATTTCTTTGTATTACCAACATTACAGGAGGGAAGTCATTATAAATAACTAGACGAGTTACCCGGCGTTGCCCGGGGAAAAAGGCAGTTTATGATCCCCGAGATCCCAACTGCCTCAACCGAATTTCGAAAATCTAAATCTACGAACGACCCCAGTGGGTCCGTTGGATCGCACACAAAATATGAGACACATGCATACAAAACTGACATTTTAAAATTGTGAGTTGCCCACACCCGGACTAATTTCGACAAAACTAAATCTACTAACCAACCCAGTGGACCCCTAACATAGCACACAACATTTCATCTCCATGCAAAACTAAAGGAAATATGGGTCCACAAACAACCAAACAAACACATAACAGACAGGCAGAGAACCGTATTGTCACAAAGCTCTTATCGTGTTTTCCTCCTCACTTTAGAGAAGCAATTTTACTGTGGTCACAGTATCCAAATAAAACCCACCCTTTCTCGTTACGTTACCATATCCATAACAGGAATGTCATTAACCATGACTATAGTAAGTTAATAATAATTTGTTTTCTGGATAATGTAATGTTTTGAGAAAACTGTAGAAAACACGTTTTAATTCATATACACAAACACACGTATCCACATATGTACACGTGTGTGTGTGTGTGTGTGCGTGCGTGCGTGCATGTGCGTGTGTAAACCATACAAATCATACACACACATATATACGGACGAACGTATGTTCACACACACGCACACGCACACGCACACACTCACACACACACACGCACGCACACACGCACGCATGCACGCACACGCAAACACACACACGCACGCACGCACACGCAAACACACGCACACACACGCACACACGTTACGAACATAATACTGCGTTCCAATGCGTGCTTGTTGTGAATGCGAGTTCATGACCTATACACGACCCAGTTTACCAGTGGTGAAGTTGAAATATAAAAGGAAGCCCGACTAAATGGGGTCGTGTTTGGTAGAGTAGTCGTATAAACGATACACTGGAATTCATTGCAATGCAGCCTTGCTACAGTCGCTGGTCCATGAAACTGATTACTCGTTCCGCTTGGCAGCACAATCAACACGCGTTGTGCACTGATACTGGTGACTGATCACTCTTGATTATCCTGTCTATGACTGACAGAATACGCTGCCGTATCAGCTCCTCTCCCTCCATCTTACCATTCTGCTGCCTGCGCTTCTAGACGTTATCCCTTTTCATTTATTGCGTCACACAATCAATCCACTGTCTCCTGCTCTCCGTCTTCATCTTTTACCACTCTCTACTATTTACAAGTTCCTTGTTTTACTTTGACTCTATGTACGCTACCACGCGTCTCGGTCAGAGCTTGTTCGTGTTCACTGACTTTGATGCACAAGCGTAAAATGCATCTTGTGTATACACAATTACTGCCAAAATTGTGATATTTATGATAAAACGCATTATTTCAAGGTGAAAACATTTCTTTAGCATATACGAGGACGTATAACTTGACAACTCAATTTTTATTGCAGCGACTATAACAGCAGTTACCTAATCTTTGTCTTTATCGTTTTTTAGGAGACCTCATTTGGAAAAGACGTTGAGTCTCCCCGAGAGACGACTTTGAGAGACTTGTCTTCCGTTGGAGGGCTACTTAAAATATGTTCTGTTGCTTGTAAATTACATGTGATAAAACATCATCATAATCATCGATGATGCACATCCGGGTTTCCTCAAATTAATATTTCCACAGTTACTCTTTCCAACTGTATTGTTCATATTCACGAATTTCCATTTTAGCTATTTTGCTTTGGTGCAAGATGGCTAATGTAAACACGTGCTTATAAGAACAGCGAGAACACAACCACACGGCTTGAAACCATAATGCTATGCGTGTTTGTATTTGTTGCAGGGTGAATGATTTTCTGTGGTTCAATTAGTGGACATAACATGTTTATGTCATCTTCTGTTATGTAGGTCTACGTGTGTGTTGTCGTTTGTTGTATATGTTATTTGTGTCAGTAAGGATTGTACTATTAATCTCAGCCCGACAATGTGCGCATGTGAAGTATTATGTACATGTACATATATTATATCATTTTATATTGTATTATACTATATGGCACACAACTTGAATTAATAAATATTACCTTTCTGTATTGGCTAAGCTACGCATATACGTTCAATTAATGATAACCGCGATGACATTGTAGTTGACAGCGAGTGGTCGGCGTGGACAGAATGGACCGACTGTTCTCGATCCTGTGACACGGGCCAATCAAACCGCACTCGCTTCTGCTTTGGAGTCGAACATGGCGGAATTACTACCTGTAACGGAAGGGACTCGGAGGCAAGGATATGCAACGAGCACCCGTGTCCAGGTGACGTTTAGTTTATCTGGCAGATTTATAATTTGCAGCAGTATCCATCGCCTTTACGTTTCGATAAGGATAAAAGCGTTGTACAATCGGACATCGCTTTGTGGTTAACTCGTTAACTCATTTCCAGTCAAAGTCACTGTAGATGAGTCTGAAATTATTTTCATAACAACACTGTATATGAAATTAATCTTGATAACAATGTTCACATCGCTATTACGATCAATTTGGCCCAATCAGAAGGCTTTTCTATACTTGCAGAGTCGATAATACCCCCTTCGTCCCGGTTCATAACATGCATTATTGTCCTTGGCCAGAAGGCCTCCGTTCATCTAGCCACTGTGTTGGTTTTGTCATTAATTCATTTGGCCGAATCAATTATATAGTTTTTTCTTAGTTCTTTGTGGTGTTGGCCATGTCCTTGAATTTCTCTCTGTTCTTTTGTTCCTCACGGTATACAAGAAACAGAACACGCAAAAAGAGGACATTTGGGAATTACAAATTACGATTACGTTTTGTTTTTATGTTCATACTACGAATAGTGTTCAGTCAAGTGGAATTCACGTCAATAACATGCATTGTTAATGTTAAATTTCAATAATCTTTCAGCTGGGTCGAAAAGAATACCCTGGGCACTTGGCGTTTATTGTTAAATTATAATGTGTAATAATTTTGTCTGGGTTTCGCATGCACGGTTGGCAAATGTTCACGTGGCGAGAGTATTGATTTATGTGCAACAGTATACCTTTACCACAATCACGTGTTCCTCTCAACCTAGACTAAGCATTGTAGCCGGACGACAACCAATTTAATTGCATTTATTATTCTGGCATTGTTTATTTTAGTTCCATTAGAAGCTAGGGTTACTGTATTGCTGGCGTGATTGGCCAATAGGTTAATTACGATGTTGTCGTGGTAATGCATTAGCTTGTCTGTCTTTGTCTAAGTTAATTGTAATATGACCTTGGAAACCTTTATAAATTCAATGTAGGGGGACCTACTCATTTACATTCTTCAATATCTACCGAGTTGTACGATGGGTGTAGGCTAGTGTATGACTAATTTACCTCATCATCCCTTATCCAGTACTTTGTTTGGTAGTTGAGGCAACTCTAATGATGATCGCACAATCACGTACCACATTCGCCGCTTGTTTTCTGCCACTTCCGTTTCGTAGGTATTGCGCCCTGTTCATTATGTAATGTTGTCCGCCCAATTCTCTATCTGTCTGCCTCTAACTCTCCTGCCTGTCGCAGTATCTTGGATGGTGGTTTTGGCCAAGCCAGTGGAACTTGTTACATGACCTTACCATCTCAGCTTGTCTTCGTAATGATAAAATATGTCGTTATGTCGTCCGAAATATTGCTTGATTCTATTGACTTCTACGTTTCCTACATGGTCCGCGTATGGGATGCATAAGATGTCGGCGTAGCATCTCATCTCCATTATTGTATGATTCTCTTGAGCTGTGCTGTTAAGGGCCATGTCTCGCTAGTATAGAAAAGGATCAATGTTACCAGAACCCAAAGCATTCCTATCCTGTTTTTGTATTACCCCCGATAGTTGTCTATATTCTTGGTGGGTTCAGCTTTGCCAGCGCTGTGGACGTTTATGCGATTATTGAAAGGATTTCGGGTTTCGAACCCAATCCGATATTTCAAAGAAGCGACAGTCGCAAATTCTTTGTTATTGACAAATAACAGAGTGTGTGTGCCATTTATGCCAATTTAGCTGTTAGTCATGAGAGTTGTCTTTTATGCTCAATTTCGATGTCTGAGAAGTTGTTATCAAGGGTGTGTAACAGGTCATTGCCTATAACTCTAAATTGACTCAATTCGTAGCAGGTTCTTTGTTTATCACGGAAATACTACTGTGTAACATTAGTTGATGGGCAATTAAACCGTATTATACATAAGTTATATTCCAATCACAGTAATAAACATGTTAAGTTTGATAACATGTTATTACACGGATTTAATACAATTATCATATTTTCTTCTGAATACAATGTTAATTGTAGAATTCTTATAATTACTGACTACGCAACATTGACATTTTTATATTGATCATATGTGGTGTGAGATAACCTGACTGACTTATTCAAGGACGAATATGTTTGTTCTTTCACCGTCTGTGGAATTCAAAGTACTTCCTTCTGCACCACGTTTCGAAATTGATTTCATATTGTTTTCCCTCTGCTCTAATTAATTATCCAGGATATTCACCCATGCATCACTACTGGGAGAACCAAAGTGTTCACGTGTATTTTCTTCGCTGCTATTGTTATATACTTATCCTTACATATATTTTACAAGTTTGCGATTGCTGACCTGCAAAGAGCCAATCTTTGGATTTTTCTATCATAATTTCCAGTAATAGCAATCGTCGGCTACAAGAATAGTAGCCTACCACCACAATTAACACATCGTATCGCTTTAAAAAATATTAAAACATTAAACCAGCCATTTTGCATAGCACTTTTGTTTTGAGTAGTTAGCCAGGCTTTCTGCTTATTGTAATCCAACGGCCTTGTGTCGTCAGCATATTGAATATTGTTGATCTTCCACCAGTAGTGCCGACTAACAATGGGGGTAATTCAGCCCAGACAGACAAAAACGTTTATTTATCCAATTGTACAATATGGAATAATAATAACAAAAATAATAATAATAGTAATAATAGTAATATACATTATGGCATAACAATAGCAAGGTGAAATTTAAAATGGGTAATTAAATGTACAACTTGGATAAGGGAAACTCCTATGTAGACTAAAAACCCTAACCCACTCATCCACTCACCCATCCACCTTCCCACGCAAACACAGGAATGCCTTCTCTCGCTACTATTTGGCTTGCTCTCCAATCCACGTAAGGTTTGCAATCTTGTCCCTCGTGCTTCTTTCTGTCCTGCAAACGATTTGTTCAATAGGTAGCTCACGCGTGATCGCTTTTTCTATTAAATAATATTTGTTCTCCACGAGGACTTACAAAAGTAATGGATGAGTGCGATGTAGTTCGTGATTTCTCTTGAGTCGCCGTTTTATGTTGCATCATCTCCCAGTCATATGAACAACACTGTCGGTATTGTGTCGGCTTCTTAGAATTGTCGTGTTTCCAATACCTTCAATGCCTTCATTGCGCCATGTAGTCGGTCACTACATGATTGTTTTTCGTCAAATTCGCGCTATTCAAACGTTACTGTCTCGTTTATATGTGGACTCTTGCATTTCTTCTTCCTTCGCATCATTTTGCTCTGTAAGCTATCAGATGCTTTCTCCTGCTTGCTCTTTAATCTTTGACTGAAATTGTTTATGATTTCCTTGATCTTCTTGAACAACTCCCTTGTTTCCCCTCCTATTACCCGCTTTCTTAGTCATCACTCTTTTGCTTTCTTTTATTCCAGTGATCTTTTCTGATACCTATTTATTTTGCCTGTTTCTGCGAACTGTCGATGTGTGCGTGCGTGTTAACGTTTACCTTCTAGACGATTTGCATATCGGGCGAGCAACTATCACGGATTAATATTCGACCCTTTGGAAGGAAAGTAACGCGTTAATTTTGTTTCTGGAAATTCACTTTTGTTAAAGGTTCTTGCCGGTTTTAGGGTTCGTTCCGTACGTTGAACGAGTATAAACCGACTGTTTAATATGACAAAAATTGTCAATTTTTTGTGATAGCAAACGTCGTTTGCGAAAACTCCAGGAAACCGTCTTTTGCGTCTGTATGTATGTAGAGCCATCTGTATGGTGGACATATTCCTGGAATATAATAATAATGAGTTATTAACTGATATCGTCAACTGTTTACGTTGTAGTTGACGCCGAGTGGTCGGGATGGACGCAATGGACCGTCTGTTCTCGCTCCTGTGGCAAGGGCCATTCAAACCGCAGTCGGTTCTGCTCTGGACTTGCACATGGTGGAGTTAATCGTTGTAATGGTAGTGATGGCTCACAGACCAGAACATGCAATGAACACCCGTGTCCAGGTAGGTATATTTTTGTTACCATATCACAGTGCCAGATAGCGGAAATAACTATCCTTAGACATTCGTTTGGTTTGTAACCTTAATATGACGTCAGTTCATATCGGGTTGTGAGTGGCCTATTTTTACATGTTCAATTAAAACGTATTTAATGCGATATTAAAAGTGTTTTAGATAATGCAATTACATTTCTATTTTTGTTCAGAAATTCAAAGGTACCACTAAATAAAACTGAACTGAAAAGTTAACTAATGTAGGTTATGAACCTGCGACCTAAACGTCATCGTTTGCAATTACATTTTATTTGTGTGTGTGCTTGTGTGCATGTGCGTGTGCGTGTACGTGTGCGTGTGCGTGTGCGTGTGCTTGTTTGTGTATGTGTGTGTGCTTGTATGCATGGTGTGTGCTTGCGTGTTCGTGTGCGTGTGTAATATATATATATATATATATATATATATATATATATCTATATATATTCGGAGGTACGAGTTTGTGCGATTGCTTTGTGTAAACTGAAACAAATGTGCTCTTATTTGGTAACTTATCGCGAGCGTAATTTGTTTTATCGATTGCACTTGATCTTGGCATTGACGCGGGGACGAAATGAATATTACGTGTGCTGAGTCGGACCTATAGTACCACTCCGCTGTCAGACATAGGAAGGGGGTGAGGGGGGGGGGAGAAGAGTGCTGTTGAATATTGTTTTTGGCGACGTTAAACATTGTTGAGGCTGTCCGAAAATCTCGATTTGGACCTCCCTTGAGGCTCGCCAAACCCATCTTCATGCTCAGATTTACTGGGGACGCAGAATCATATGGCCCTTTTGCCCCCCCCCCTTCTCGTGCCTATGACTAGGAGTCAGTATGCCATGCAACGAATATATAACTGATTTGTCCGTGGTAGATGCGGGAAGTCTTCATGAACACGAACGTAGTTTGTGGGGGTGCTTATGCCAGCGCAACGAGCCGTTACAATTGTGACGGGACCAATTTGTACAACAAACAAGTCGGTTCCAATCTTTTCGATCAAGTTCTTTATTTGTGGTCTTATTTCCGGATACAAAAAGAAACCTAAACAAAGTAAACAGTTTGTCAATACAGTACTAACAATACAAATATACGTAAGTAGATATATTAATGATTATGATGCGTGGACACATGTCACACAGCACGCATTCGCAATATAATTAATCCAGTATAAAGTAAAGTAATCTAAAGATATATAGTTGTCGTACAAGTTGTACTAGGATTACAATTGTATGTAAATCAACAACACAAGTATAAGCATCTAACAGATGCATATTTACATAATCTACCATGACTGTAATGACCATGTTCACCCCAACACTGCTCTGGAGGCTCATTAATGAACCTCACATCATTCATTCCAGGCCTGGCTCCCTCCTGCAATGGCATGGTGCAACATGTCATTTATAGCAGAACATAGATAATTATTTAAACAAGTATTTCAATTCCATATTCCTATACTACTTCGTGTTACCATATTCTGTTCCAATTTACTACACAGTACACCTATTCTATGACTTGTTAAATGACTGAACCAAACACTTGGCCAGTGTTTACCATCTAGCTACACTATCCAGGGTGGCTCCCAACTTGTTTTCAAGTGTCAGTCTCTAGGGAATATGCTCCACATCCTACCCAGCCAACCCCATAGGGTGATTAATCATGAGGACATTAGTGGCCACTGGGCAGTTTCTGATACTGACTGCATAGCTTCATAGAACACATTATGTTGCTAAATGCATAATATGACCGTATATTAACCTAATAGCACGTAGATTAAGCATCATAATACAAAACACAGTACCTGATTAAACATGATTAAAACTGTCTTGCCGTTGCATGTAGACTTACGGGCCAAATTTGAATAACTTATCACTTTGATAGCAGCACTGCGTGTCGTACCAAGTGCCGCCTCGACTGTTTTTCCTTTGCTGCACATTTCATCGACAGGTCGTATTTCGAGTTTTCAAAAACATATGTCCCGTGATCAACTTCATGTAAACATAGATTTTCAAGTTGATGGCAGTGAGCAGAAACGGCGCTTACTCTCTGATATCACGTCGCGCGTTGGCTATGCGCGTCAAGCAACGCGACGCTACAAACCCCGAAACTAAAGATTTCCCGAGTTATCTAGTTCCTTTAGCATAGTGGCCTACCCCAACAATCTAGCCGGGGCGGATCTACGATATCACATCCGTTGATGCTCACCAATACTTTCTAATTGCATCCGCTCTCTTGAAGCTCACACATACATTCAACTGCACGCTGAGGCCAAAATCGGGGGTTGTGCAGTGCACCCCTACAGTGCACCCCTGCACACAATGAATTCGCAAACAACAATCAACAAAACCTTCATTGCATGACGCTCGTTGAGGCAAAACGGATCCGCGCCTGTCTAGTGTATGTCATCAGCGTTAGTTGTTGAATACTGAGTTTTTTTGCGGCGAAATTAAATATTGTTCATGCTCACCAGAAACCTCAATTTGTACCTCCTTGAGGTTCACCAAAAACCACTTTGAGGCTCTCCGAAAATCTCGATTTGCACCCCCTCCCCCGAGATTCCCCCTAAACACCTTCAGGCTCAGATTTACTAGAGGGGCCAAAACCATACGTCTGCCACCAGCGAAATTCTTGGAGGGCAGTTACCCCTTTGCTCCCCTCCTCTGTTCCCGCGCCTATGGCTCAGGGCACCCGATCGTTTTTGTCACGGTAAGAACTGGACAAGTTCCCGCTGTGTTGGGAGCGACATACAGTGGCGCCTCATTACGGATGCTCTAACATCACACATCTTGGTGTATACATAATGTCCGTGCGCATGTGCATGCGTACATGTGCGTATGCATGTCATTACAAATTCTAGACAAATAGAGGAAGAATATACGGTCTGTGTACCTTACTTGAGTGAATATTTTTGATCTTCCACCAGTAGTGCCGACTAACAATGGGGGTAATTCAGCCCAGACAGACAAAAACGTTTATTTATCCAATTGTACAATATGGAGTAATAATAACAAAAATAATAATAATAGTAATAATAGTAATATACATTATGGCATAACAATAGCAATGTGAAATTTAAAATGGGTAATTAAATGTACAACTTGGATAAGGGAAACTCCTATGTAGACTAAAAACCCTAACCCACTCATCCACTCACCCATCCACCTTCCCACGCAAACACAGGAATGCCTTCTCTCGCTACTATTTGGCTTGCTCTCCAATCCACGTAAGGTTTGCAATCTTGTCCCTCGTGCCTCTTTCTGTCCTGCAAACGATTTGTTCAATAGGTAGCTCACGCGTGATCGCTTTTTCTATTAAATAATATTTGTTCTCCACGAGGACTTACAAAAGTAATGGATGAGTGCGATGTAGTTCGTGATTTCTCTTGAGTCGCCGTTTTAAGTTGCATCATCTCCCAGTCATATGAACAACACTGTCGGTATTGTGTCGGCTTCTTAGAATTGTCGTGTTTCCAATACCTTCAATGCCTTCATTGCGCCATGTAGTCGGTCACTACATGACTGTTTTTCGTCAAATTCGCGCTATTCAAACGTTACTGTCTCGTTTATATGTGGACTCTTGCATTTCTTCTTCCTTCGCATCATTTTGCTCTGTAAGCTATCAGATGCTTTCTCCTGCTTGCTCTTTAATCTTTGACTGAAATTGTTTATGATTTCCTTGATCTTCTTGAACAACTCCCTTGTTTCCCCTCCTATTACCCGCTTTCTTAGTCATCACTCTTTTGCTTTCTTTTATTCCAGTGATCTTTTCTGATACCTATTTATTTTGCCTGTTTCTGCGAACTGTCGATGTGTGCGTGCGTGTTAACGTTTACCTTCTAGACGATTTGCATATCGGGCGAGCAACTATCACGGATTAATATTCGACCCTTTGGAAGGAAAGTAACGCGTTAATTTTGTTTCTGGAAATTCACTTTTGTTAAAGGTTCTTGCCGGTTTTAGGGTTCGTTCCGTACGTTGAACGAGTATAAACCGACTGTTTAATATGACAAAAATTGTCAATTTTTTGTGATAGCAAACGTCGTTTGCGAAAACTCCAGGAAACCGTCTTTTGCGTCTGTATGTATGTAGAGCCATCTGTATGGTGGACATATTCCTGGAATATAATAATAATGAGTTATTAACTGATATCGTCAACTGTTTACGTTGTAGTTGACGCCGAGTGGTCGGGATGGACGCAATGGACCGTCTGTTCTCGCTCCTGTGGCAAGGGCCATTCAAACCGCAGTCGGTTCTGCTCTGGACTTGCACATGGTGGAGTTAATCGTTGTAATGGTAGTGATGGCTCACAGACCAGAACATGCAATGAACACCCGTGTCCAGGTAGGTATATTTTTGTTACCATATCACAGTGCCAGATAGCGGAAATAACTATCCTTAGACAATCGTTTGGTTTGTAACCTTAATATGACGTCAGTTCATATCGGGTTGTGAGTGGCCTATTTTTACATGTTCAATTAAAACGTATTTAATGCGATATTAAAAGTGTTTTAGATAATGCAATTACATTTCTATTTTTGTTCAGAAATTCAAAGGTATCACTAAATAAAACTGAACTGAAAAGTTAACTAATGTAGGTTATGAACATGCGACCTAAACGTCATCGTTTGCAATTACATTTTATTTGTGTGTGTGCTTGTGTGCATGTGCGTGTGCGTGTGCGTGTGCGTGTACGTGTGCGTGTGCGTGTGCTTGTTTGTGTATGTGTGTGTGCTTGTATGCATGGTGTGTGCTTGCGTGTTCGTGTGCGTGTGTAATATATATATATATATATATATATATATATATATATCTATATATATTCGGAGGTACGAGTTTGTGCGATTGCTTTGTGTAAACTGAAACAAATGTGCTCTTATTTGGTAACTTATCGCGAGCGTAATTTGTTTTATCGATTGCACTTGATCTTGGCATTGACGCGGGGACGAAATGAATATTACGTGTGCTGAGTCGGACCTATAGTACCACTCCGCTGTCAGACATAGGAAGGGGGTGAGGGGGGGGGGGAGAAGAGTGCTGTTGAATATTGTTTTTGGCGACGTTAAACATTGTTGAGGCTGTCCGAAAATCTCGATTTGGACCTCCCTTGAGGCTCGCCAAACCCATCTTCATGCTCAGATTTACTGGGGACGCAGAATCATATGGCCCTTTTGCCCCCCCCCTTCTCGTGCCTATGACTAGGAGTCAGTATGCCATGCAACGAATATATAACTGATTTGTCCGTGGTAGATGCGGGAAGTCTTCATGAACACGAACGTAGTTTGTGGGGGTGCTTATGCCAGCGCAACGAGCCGTTACAATTGTGACGGGACCAATTTGTACAACAAACAAGTCGGTTCCAATCTTTTCGATCAAGTTCTTTATTTGTGGTCTTATTTCCGGATACAAAAAGAAACCTAAACAAAGTAAACAGTTTGTCAATACAGTACTAACAATACAAATATACGTAAGTAGATATATTAATGATTATGATGCGTGGACACATGTCACACAGCACGCATGCGCAATATAATTAATCCAGTATAAAGTAAAGTAATCTAAAGATATATAGTTGTCGTACAAGTTGTACTAGGATTACAATTGTATGTAAATCAACAACACAAGTATAAGCATCTAACAGATGCATATTTACATAATCTACCATGACTGTAATGACCATGTTCACCCCAACACTGCTCTGGAGGCTCATTAATGAACCTCACATCATTCATTCCAGGTCTGGCTCCCTCCTGCAATGGCATGGTGCAACATGTCATTTATAGCAGAACATAGATAATTATTTAAACAAGTATTTCAATTCCATATTCCTATACTACTTCGTGTTACCATATTCTGTTCCAATTTACTACACAGTACACCTATTCTATGACTTGTTAAATGACTGAACCAAACACTTGGCCAGTGTTTACCATCTAGCTACACTATCCAGGGTGGCTCCCAACTTGTTTTCAAGTGTCAGTCTCTAGGGAATATGCTCCACATCCTACCCAGCCAACCCCATAGGGTGATTAATAATGAGGACAATAGTGGCCACTGGGCAGTTTCTGATACTGACTGCATAGCTTCATAGAACACATTATGTTGCTAAATGCATAATATGGCCGTATATTAACCTAATAGCACGTAGATTAAGCATCATAATACAAAACACAGTACCTGATTAAACATGATTAAAACTGTATACTCTGCAAGTTATATCACCAGCAGGATGCAAGTATTCTAAAACTCATTAAGACCACTAGTGTTTACAACCAGCCAGTGGGGGTCAACCACAGCATCCTGGGGTGTCCACTCAAAGCAATTTTCCATATAGTGAAAACCCTTATAACTAAATAATTGCTTTAAAACATCCATGCAAGTTTAGGTCTAATGATGGACAATCTTTCAATTCATGGTGTGGTACAATTAGAAAAGGGAAATAATACCTTAAAAGTATTATTGAACAAGTTGACACTCACCAAAAATAAATGTCTCCTCCTTGTTGTGCGAAACCTGAGCCAGCCTAGCCCACAGCTGCTGTACCAATGCTTGGTGAAAATACACGTGACCAGTGTCTCTGGAGTTTATCTCATACCGTTCACGCTGGTTACTCATAGTAATTAATTACCTAAATATAATTATAATCAACACGTTAGCAATTAAATCATGAAAATGTAGTTTCATAAAATAAAAAATGTAACAATACCCTTCATCTACTTAGCATATGGTGCTGCCATATTGTGGCTGGTAGCGACATTAGAATGAAAATTAAGATGTATTCCATCTCTTAATTAGCATGTTACAGCATAACTATGAACATGTGTAGGTGTCCAAACTGCTACCTTACACAAGGGTTATGAGAATCCCAAGAACGTCCAAAACAAAGTGACGTACTTTATGGATGGCTCCTAAATAAAACGCCAATGACTAGGTCTTGCCGTTGCATGTAGACTTACGGGCCAAATTTGAATAACTTATCACTTTGATAGCAGCACTGCGTGTCGTACCAAGTGCCGCCTCGACTGTTTTTCCTTTGCTGCACATTTCATCGACAGGTCGTATTTCGAGTTTTCAAAAAAATATGTCCCGTGATCAACTTCATGTAAACATAGATTTTCAAGTTGATGGCAGTGAGCAGAAACGGCGCTTACTCTCTGATATCACGTCGCGCGTTGGCTATGCGCGTCAAGCAACGCGACGCTACAAACCCCGAAACTAAAGATTTCCCGAGTTATCTAGTTCCTTTAGCATAGTGGCCTACCCCAACAATCTAGCCGGGGCGGATCTACGATATCACATCCGTTGATGCTCACCAATACTTTCTAATTGCATCCGCTCTCTTGAAGCTCACACATACATTCAACTGCACGCTGAGGCCAAAATCGGGGGTTGTGCAGTGCACCCCTACAGTGCACCCCTGCACACAATGAATTCGCAAACAACAATCAACAAAACCTTCATTGCATGACGCTCGTTGAGGCAAAACGGATCCGCGCCTGTCTAGTGTATGTCATCAGCGTTAGTTGTTGAATACTGAGTTTTTTTGCGGCGAAATTAAATATTGTTCATGCTCACCAGAAACCTCAATTTGTACCTCCTTGAGGTTCACCAAAAAACACTTTGAGGCTCTCCGAAAATCTCGATTTGCACCCCCTCCCCCGAGATTCCCCCTAAACACCTTCAGGCTCAGATTTACTAGAGGGGCCAAAACCATACGTCTGCCACCAGCGAAATTCTTGTAGGGCAGTTACCCCTTTGCTCCCCTCCTCTGTTCCCGCGCCTATGGCTCAGGGCACCCGATCGTTTTTGTCACGGTAAGAACTGGACAAGTTCCCGCTGTGTTGGGAGCGACATACAGTGGCGCCTCATTACGGATGCTCTAACATCACACATCTTGGTGTATACATAATGTCCGTGCGCATGTTCATGCGTACATGTGCGTATGCATGTCATTACAAATTCTAGACAAATAGAGGAAGAATATACGGTCTGTGTACCTTACTTGAGTGTTAACTCCCTGTGACAATATGCCTACATTATAACAACCTCGAGTTGCTGTAGTGGCGTAGACAACTCATGACTGTAATCACGCGTTATCGCACTCACGAGGTAAAACCACAGAACGTTATTCCATTAATACTGTTAACTGTTTACGTTGTAGTTGACGGCGAGTGGTCTGTGTGGACGGAATGGACTGTATGTTCAAGTTCATGTGGAATCGGCCAATCAAACCGCACTCGGTCCTGCTTTAAAGCCGAACATGGCGGAATCAATCATTGTAACGGAAGTGAGGAATCACAGACAAAAATATGCAACGAGCACCCGTGTCCAGGTAGGCCTAGTTTTATATCAGTATGTTTGGTGATTTATAGTTGCTAGCGGAAACCGCAGATGAGTGTATCTCTCTCTCCCCCACACACACTCGCACACACACGCACACACACGCACACACACACACACACACACGCGCGCGCGCGCGCGCACACACACACACAGAGACACACACACACACACTCCCACACAAACAAACACAAACACACACACATGCACACGCACACACGCACACACGCACACACGCACACATGCACACACGCACACACACACACACACACTATTCTTAAACTATAACAGGAAAGATATAATCTTGCAGGTTGTGTGTACAAAAGTGAAATGGATTACTTACAAGCCTTGTTTTACGAACAGCCTGTTCATGTTCGTGGTAATTCAACAATCAGCATCAATACATAAAGACACTTGTTAATCATTTACAAATGTGCAAAATGTTCCTGTCTTGCTAGCATGTCTGGAATGACGACCGTTGACATACCTGTGTAATGCTCCTCGGTGTATGGCTGAGTACATTCGTGTTTCCTGTTACAGTGGACGGCGAATGGATGGAGTGGACGGAGTGGTCACCGTGCAACAAGACATGTGGCGGGGGCTTACAGGCAAGGGTCAGATCGTGCATTCAGCCGCAGTACGGCGGACAACCCTGCATTGGACGGGAGACGGACACCCAGTCCTGCAACCCCGAGCCTTGTGCAGGTATGCCATCACATGACATCACATGACGCCAGACACTGATGACGTGGTTGTCTATAGCATCATAGCTGCTCCTACTCCTCATGATTTCGCACATCACTTTTTAACCAAAAAACTTTCTATTATCCACTATGAATTGCCGTTTGTGAACATGTGGTGTTTTTAATAAAATCATCAGACAAAACGCACATTATTTTCGATTTGCGGAATTTCGGCGCAAAGGGAAAGTGTATGATTCAGCTTCTGTATAGGGCCAACTACAATATTTAGACGTTCGCTATTTACCAGATCTAAGGACAACATTCAATTATGTCAACGACTTTAAGAAATGTACATATTCTTTTATTACTGATATTACGCAAAATATTTCCGCACTTCAAATTTGAACATGAACGAACATGGTTTGCTATGGACTAAGTGAATGTGATAATAGTTTAACATAACATGTTAATGACATACATCGTGATTAAGGGTACGCAGCCACTCGAGAAAACAACGGATGTATTGTTGACATGCCGTATGTACGTTCAGAGATTCCATATGGGATTTGGTGAGTTGCGTTGTCATACGAAGTGTTAATATTGGCGTTGTGGTCTCTCTTGCGTACAGTGGACGGCAAGTGGACACCGTGGACAGAATGGACACAGTGCAATGTATCTTGTGGTGGCGGTACACACTACCGGACGCGGGAGTGCGAGGGTCCTTACTACGGCGGTCAGAAATGTCACGGCTTCTCGCAGCAGACGAGACGTTGCAACATCAGATTATGTCCAAGTGAGCTACGTCTTATATTCTGCAATGAAATGTAAACGTAAACGCTGGTCAATCACACAAGGGTCGTTACATAGTTTCACTAGTCGTAAACATAAATTAAATGCAATATATCTGTCCGTTTTCGCGCGCGCGCGCGCACGCGTGTGTGCGCGCGTGTGTGCGTGTGTGTGAGTGTGTGATTGTGTGTGTGTGTATGTGTGTGTGTGTGTGTGTGCGCGCGCGCGTGTGTGTACGGGTACGGGTACATTATAGTAAGTTATGAATCTTGGAATTCCTCACGTTCGAATATTACTGTTTCACCAATTATTGAAATAAGACTCCGCTGTTGATACCAATGTACGCAGTACGTCAATGCTGGTCTATATCTGTGAATTGTGAATATCGAATACGTATATTCAAAATTTTTATCACCTAAAATGAATGGGCAGCTTCGACTGTTCTCCCCAACAGAGATATTAACAATACCAATACGTTGTCGTTGTAGTTGACGGTGTTTGGGAGGTGTGGCAGAGTTGGGGCCGGTGCTCCCACTCGTGCGGGGAGGGAAGGATGACCCGTGTCCGGGAGTGTACTGAGGCCAAGTACGGCGGCGAGACATGCCGGGGCCGGAAGGAGGAATACACCGACTGTTACATCAAACAATGTCCGAGTGAGTGCAGCTAGCATGTCGACAATACGGATATTATGAAATGAACTATATATGTGTTACCATAGAGTTATTTTAACTTAACATATCACATGTCGGCAGTAGATAAATGATAAATCCGGTGTGTTAGAACAGGTGATGTGATGCGTTTGCGCGGACAGATATGATCTCCATTAATGGGGTAATGATATCGCTCTATAATATGAGTGAAGCAGCGTCCGGCATTAACCAGCTCCGTATACACTTCCATTCAGTGATTCGCCATGCTTACTTAAAACACGTTTCACGTATAAACAGTATATAACATAACCATACACAATTGTTCAAAGGATCACTGAGGACCCTGATGTAATTGTTCTCTTGAGGTGACACGTCACAGAACAGTGTTGGCAGTTCCATGCTACGTTTCTTCGTAACATGGTAATGTTTCGGCTGTGGTACAGATGGAGAAGATTGCACTCAACTTTAGGAAACTAGGCCTGTTATTTAAGAAATGTGTTTCAATTGAGACAGTTTCGGATACTGTGCAGTATTCATGTTCTCTGTGATACAGTAATGTACTCAAACACCGATGTCTTATGCATCTGACCATTTCCAACGATCTTTCAGTTGACGGCGAGTGGGACCCGTGGAGCGAATGGTCAGAATGCCCTATCACGTGTGGCGGCTCATCGCGCACGCGCACACGCATGTGTCAAGGACCGTTCTACGGTGGCTCCCCATGTCGGGGAGGCGGCGAGACGTACCAGTCTTGCGGCATGATCACATGCTTCAGTGCGAAACCTTTACGTTCAGTTGTCAACCTTTATGAACTAATGCTTGATATAACGATTTTTTGTCATAGTCGATACGAATTTTTCTGGTACTGAGGAACCTCGGTAATCTAGACACTTTGTTCCCCGAATGATGTGTTAGGATTAACGGGTTTTCCAGATAAACGAATCATGCACATAGCGGGTTTTTACTAGCGTTTGCAAATTCCGTCCCCGTGAAATAATGTCCGGATCACGATATATCTGGATTATTATTGTACGGATTCACTGTATAGTTACTACAGTGAAACAAACCTCTCCAGCTGAAACGCTTTGTTATGCGATAGCGATTACTAATTTATAATGATGTTGGCAATTATTACTTCCAATATTAACCACTAAATATTACACACAACCCAACCAATTACTGTTTTTATTGTTTGGTGACATGTTGTGTTGCCTATAGATTTGGTACGATTACAACATTATTAAAAAACTATAATTGATGGTGTTTTGAATGTGACATTTTGCATCGTCAGAGCCTCGCCCCTGGCTCGAGTGGTCATCTTGGACCACGTGTTCGGTGACGTGTGGCGGTGGCGTGAGAACACGCACGCGCCGTTGTGACGACTCCGACCTTGGCAGTATCTACTCGATGGCGTGTGAGGGGGAGAAGGAAGACACTACCCCGTGCCACGACTTCCCGTGCAGACCAGGTGGGGAGTGACTCTATACAGCATCATATGTAGTTACCATTGCATACATTATGAATAGTACATAACAAATGCTCTCGAACGCTGGCATGATATTCATGTTTACAACATACTGTACGTTGAACATGTTCTTCCTCCTTGTTTCCTCTACAAGGGTGAACATAGGAATAGTATTGTCGAACCACTCGTTCTGTTCTTTCTTTCCATTACTTCCTGTAAGCAGCCCAATCGCACCATCTTTCTTCATCACCCGACCGTCTCATATACCGCCTCACACAGTCCTCACATCCCAGTTGTTGCCTTCCCCTTCTCCTGCGTCCTTGGTGTTGTTCCGCCTCTGCTCTCTTTGCAAGTTTGCCTGCATCCATCCTTGACAAGTGGCCTACCCATCTCACCCTGCTTCTCGCCAGTATTCCTGTTAGACAGCATTCCATCCCAACCTTTTTCCTCAGATCGGTCATCTTTATTATGTCCACCCTCTTTGTTCTTCTGGATCTTCGGACCCAGTTGCAGCTTCTGCTGTTATTGTTCTGTCAGCGCCTCTGTCTCAGGACCTGGCAGGCATGCCGGTTTACGTCTCATTAATATCTGCACCCATATTCACCGATACTACATCAATCGACATATTGACGTCCATGTAAAATGATGCATGTTGTAGCACTGAAGACGTGTGACCACTGGAAGAGAGCGGGACTGGAGGATAATGTCAAGGTGGAGATCGACCCGTCAACCAAAGGCTCCGCCTTCTGGGTGCACTGCAATATAAGAGGCCCCGGTGAAAGTGGTATTACCGAAGTGTGTAAGTTCCACTTGTAATCCTTGTAAACGCTATGTCGGTAGGCAGAATCGACAGTCCGGCGCACAACAGCGAGTCCACCGCCCTCCGGTGGGGGTTGCTCTGATAGGGGAGTGAGCGCCATGGTCGCATTGTCTAGGCAATAACAGCGTATTAGAATACCGTTAATTATTACTAATATGGAAGCTGTTGGTTACCATTGACTGGCTAGCCTAATTTTCATGAAGTCATCCGAACCACGAATTACTTGTGAACAACGTATATGAAGAAGTATCACAACACCTATATCAAGTCCATGCCGCTGAACTGTGCCAGTTTAGTTGCAGTACTCTCTAACGTGCATTCACAGTGGTGCTGCCACCTGGCGACTAAACATTGACATACATCAACATACAATTACAATAGGTCTTTCCATACCATTCACCCGGGTTTTTTTTGGAATGTTGTCATTCCTTCGAATTATTAAACATATTTATAGTGTTCTCACTTTCTGAAACATTACGAAACAGGTCTGTTAAAATAATACAATCGTTATTTCTGCTTAAACCTCTAGCAATAAGCTGTGTGGAAGTAGTTTTACATATACGCACTAGCCATTAAAACAACTAATTATATCAGTCTGACGTCGACACCAAGACGTGTTAACACTTTTTCTTTTTAATCGATATGCAACGCTCATCCAAAAGCCCCTACCCCACTCCAAGGAAACGATTCATATCGCTTACCTGGAGACCCCCAAAGCGTAAAGTTCTTTGTGGATAGGCGCTAATGCAGAATCCTCACCCAACACGTGCTGGCGTCAGACTGGAAAGAGAACATATAGGTAGCAGTGGTCACAATAAAATCCTCCAATCTACCAGTTGTATTCAGTATGTTTACTAGCGTGTTCGCGGTGTGGAATTGGTTTCCAGCTACATTCACTAGGTCAGGGGCCGGCAACCTTTTTGAATGGAGGGCCAAACGAGTGACTTGGGATAGTTCAGTGACCTCGAAAGCGGAAACGAACTGGAAAAAAACGAACTGGAAGAGTTATCTGGTTAGATGTTCTCGTCCCTTGAGTTGAACATTCAGCAGATTGAGATTCGCCACCATGTCGACAAAAGTTCGAAACTAGCAGATGCACCGCGATATCTGATAGGCATAACCTCTGGAAATGCTCCACAAACAAGCTATAGACTATATCTCATCTCATACCATACACCTCAACTCAGCCAGCGCACTTCCCAGTAGTACAGGAAATCTTGATATTTCGCATTCTGAAGGCACTTGGTCTGCTGGAGGTTTGAGCCACGAGCGCGAACGTAATTAACGGTCTTCACGACGGCGCTCAGTACCTTTTGCTTTTTCACTGATTTGCTACACAGGCTTTCTTGTAGGATAAATGATGCAGTGGCCCTGAAGAGATTCGCAGTGGTGGCACCTGAATCGTGTTGAACCTTTCCAAACAGCAAACAACTCCTGTCCTACTCCTCCACCCACGATAGGTGCACCACGCAAATATATATTGTCACCCCACTGGCCGGGTCGCAGGTTGCCGACCCCTGCGCTAGGTGGTGTGATAGTTCTGAAATGATTAGCCTCGTTTAACCAGGAGCCGTGAGGTGGCAGCATTGGCCCCTCACTATGGCCTGGAATATTAAGGTCCTTCCAATGTTACCGGTAGGGTTTTTTACTCCAGATTCGGGTAGAGACGATGATTTGATGTTTACTTTAATTTTAGTTTATTTATTAAAATAATAATAATCACATTCATTTTCTACTTCTACTACATTTATTGTCTTAATTACAGTTATTATTAGTTCATTTTATTTATGATATAACACTTATTGTTTTTTATTCAAATGTATTATTTTTTACATGCATTTGTATGTTGTTGTAAAGCGCTGTGAACAATATTGGAGGGGGTGCTTAATAAAAAAAATTATTATAATTATTATTGGTTCTCAGGCCAACTATGAAATAACAAATTAAATAAGGATACATTTTATTAGATAATACTATACTATAACAACTATTCAACATTAAACTTATATTGAAACATGTCACACAAAAATAAACCGACATGAAACTTTTTTTCGTAGTTTAGTGCCTTTAATCACATGCATAATCACTACGTGGCAGCTCTCATGGTTGTCAACAAGTGGGAAGTCAAAATGCGATTCTGAGCCAGACTATCTTCCTGGCGAAGTCACGCAGCCAAGCGAGTGTCGGTTAAGCGAGACTATGAAATGATACGAAAACATTCACGCCACCTAGCACAGAAGGCTGTCATCTTGTGAACAGTTTCGCCGTCTTAACGTTATTACTCAGCTAATTGCACGGTGTGTACAACGCTGCCGATCATTAGGTTTCTATACTGTAAACAAACTTAGATGCAGGTTAGCACAAAGTTCTAACTCTAGGGTGGTGTAACGGGCCGAGAATAGTCTCGTGCCAGAAGTAGGCATCCAACCGAACCAATAGAAGGCGCTGCTTCTTATGTCATTTATGTTAGTAATACATTGTACATAATACAGTGTAAAGATAAATGTAATAACTTGTGCAATTACTACCAGCTGGAAATAATAAAAAGCAAAAAAATACAGAAACTAAAAGAATGGAATTGTTGTTCACACAACTAACTGTATGGCGGTATGGTATAAAACATAGCTGACTTTATGGCGGCATTGTATCAGACAACAACCACTAACTGTAAGGCGGTATAGTATCAAACATAGCTGACTTTATGGCGGCATTGTATCAGACAACAACCACTAACTGTAGGTCGGTATGTTATCATACATAGCTGACTTTATAGCGGCATTGTATCATACAACAACCACTAACTGTATGGCGGTATGGTATCATACATAGGTGACTTTATGGCGGCATTGTATCAGACAACAACCACTAACTGTAGGGCGGTATGGTATCAAACATAGCTGACTTTATGGCGGCATTGTATCAGACAACAACCACTAACTGTAGGGCGGTATGTTATCATACACAGGTGACTTTAGGACGGCATTGTATCATACAACAACCACTAACTGTAGGGCGGTATGTTATCATACACAGGTGACTTTATGGCGGCATTGTATCATACAACAACCACTAACTATAGGGCGGTATGTTATCATACACAGGTGACTTTATGGCGGCATTGTATCAGACAACAACCACTAACTGTAGGGCGGTATGTTATCATACATAGCTGACTTTATGGCGGCATTGTATCATACAACAACCACTAACTGTAGGGCGGTATGTTATCATACATAGCTGTCTTTATGGCGGCATTGTGTCAGACAAGAACCACTAACTGTAGGGCGGTATGGTATCATACACAGCTGACTTTATGGCGGCATTGTATCAGACAACAATTACTAACTGTACGGAGAGTGTGTGTCACATACCACTAAATTTAGTGCGGAATTGTAATAAATAAGTGTGTCCTGTGAGAAAGCATGTTGGCGTATTCCAGGGCACGACCACATGATCCGGACCCCGGTGGGTGGCTTTGAGCAGCGAGGCAGCTACCAGGTTGAACTGAAGTACAACATCACGGACGCTCAGATCCAGGCGTTGATCGCCGAGTCGAAGACATGTCGCCAGTGGCTGCGCTGGCAGTGCAAGTCCGCCGGCATCAAGGTACGGCCAGGTCACACGTGCCATAGGTCTTTCAGTTTTAGGACGGTGAAGTAAATGGACCAGTTGGAGTCCTGGGGGTTTCTTCCCAACTATTAAGCTACTTTAGATTCATTTTTATTTATTAATACCACATACGCACACACGCATGCACACGCATGCACGCACACCCGCACATACATGCACACGTGCACACGCGCGCACTCACACACACAAACTAATTTGTTCATCTTAAAATATAGATTTGCCTAGCAGCCTATCTAGTGGCTTCGCAGACATACTGTAAGGTGCAATAGTTGGTGTTCATTATTTTATGAATGGCTTTGTAAGTATGCATAGTTCTACCGTCAGAGCGCCTTTGACAAAGACATTGCTATCACGTACTGGTTGAACGCCGAAGGCGAACCCCGCTACTACTGGGGCGGGGCAGACCCCACATCGGAGGTGTGCGCATGTGGAATAACCGGAACCTGCGCAATTGGCGCCACAAAGTGCAACTGCGACGCAAATGATGACGTATGGCGGGCAGATTCCGGGTATCTGACATACAAGTCAGATCTGCCCGTTTCAGCATTCCATGCAGGCGACACAGGTACGCCTTATATAAAATCGTTTGTCACGCACATGCATATTAATTATCGTTTCCGAGTGCGTAGAAACATAAGTAATGTTTACAGCAATAGTAATTATGTAAAGATATTGTTTCAACTACCTGCAAATAGTTCCATTTGGTTGTTTTGTTTGCTAACATCCACTAGGTGGCGACACTCCTACCCGTGTAATCTACACAAATAGACTCAAGTAACTGATGCACAACGCAGTTCCTGAGTTTTGTGTGACTGCAAATGCTTCGATCCCTTCACAGCAAGAAACATATGGCATGGCAGATATAAATAAAACAAATACCGACTGTGTGCATAGTGTCCGATGTCTATGTCCATACAGTTATGCTTGAAAAAAATGTAAACCGTGATTTAGCAACTTACACAAAAGTCCCTTAATTCAACCCAGTTCACGGTAATACCGCATTTTGTGGATGTTTTTTTTCTCCAATAACACCGCTAGCGGTGGTTGATTGTTTATAAGTAAGACTCAAAGCAGCCTCCAAAATTAACATGCCTTATCTAGTCAGGCAAGTGTGTGTGTGTGTGTGTGTGTGCGTGTGTGTGTGTGTGTGTGTGTGTGTGTGTGTGTGTGTGTGTGTGTGTGTGTGTGTGTGTGTGTGTGTGTGTGTGTGTGTCTGTGTGTGTGTGTTTGTGTGTGTGTGTGTGCGTGTGTGCGTGTGTGCGTGTGCGTGCGTGTATATACCTTTACAATTTACCTTCTTACTAGATCATCTAGAAGAAAGACGTGTGCATTAAATTATAATCACTTGTTGTTTATAATGAAACATTAGGTGGGTGACTGCATTGGGTATTATGTTTACCACTGCGAGGGAAAGGACAATGGAAGTGTAAAAGTTTGATCTGTTTCAGACAAGTATGAGATGTTTACATGTATTATACACATACATATGCATACGTTTACTTTAACTGTCTGTGCACGCACATCATTACTACACACATATTACTAATGTATACGCACATGTTAATTACTTTTGTTTGTCGTAATCAGTGTTTCTGTAGTACACGCATACACGCATACACATACATGCGGACAGACACACTCCCGGTGTGAACTTGTGTCATCTCTTTACACGTATCCACGTTTGCAGGGAGTTCTTCGGAGAATGGCGCTCATACAATCGGCAAGCTGGAATGCATGGAATGATTCCAGCAACGTGCATCTAACATCACATTGTGAAGACGAGGAACGCTCAGTCATTTAGTTTAATAATTGTTATATTATTGGAATAGTTGTAAACATGTTTACTTGTTAAATCTTAAGCATGTTGTTGGATATTACGGGATTATCATGGCTTTACAAACGTATCGATTTACTACAACGGATGTGTGTGATCAAACTGTTGATTTTCATTTGTTTAGCGTTGCACAAAAAGAGATGATTTCAAACACATAGCGTATTATTTGTACAAGGCAAACTATTTTCATGTTTACGCAGATGCAGTACTCTCTCTCTCTCTCTCTCTCTCTCTCTCTCTCTCTCTCTCTCTCTCTCTCTCTCTCTCTCTCTCTCTCTCTTTCTCTTTCTCTCTCTCTCTCTCCCTCCCTCTCATTGTCCCTGTCCCTGTCCGTGTCCCCCTCTCTCTCTTCTCTCTCTATCCTATCTATTTCTACCTATCTTCTCTCTCCCCCTCTCTCTCCCTCTCTCTCCCTCTCTCTCCCTCTCTCTCTCTCCCTCTCTCTCCCTCTCTCTCCCTCTCTCTCCCTCTCTCTCCCTCTCTCTCCCCTCTCTCTTTCAGCGCGCGCGTGTGTGTGTGTGTGTGTTTGCATTCGTGCAAAACCTGGTATCATTTAACAACTCAAACTACTACTATGCGACAAAAGCATGAGGAATCCCAGGAGAAAAGAAGCTTTCGAGCTATTATCACATGTTAGGTGCATTTTGTAGTTTTGAATGGACGCATTCCATAATGCTTGAACATGTTTAAGTGAATAAGTCGAAATAATTTACATTAATTGTGAACATTGTTCTTGATTTCCGGAGAATTTACTTCGAACAGTTGTTCACTTTGGAAAAACGTGCTCACTCATCCATCAAGTTGACCATATCTTTATGTCCAACCGGAATTTCGGTACTGACACCGGAATAGCCAACGTTAACGTTGCCTTCAAATAGATGAAGCTTCGCAAAACCCCAGGTTTCGATGGCATACCCATTAAAATGCGACTTCCGAAACTAAGGCAAATCTATTAAAGTTCTGTAGCGAAACTGAATTAGGTAATAGGCAAATCCAAGTTCGTTCGCTTTGTGTTTAATCTGTCGTACGTTAGCAGGGAGTGAAATCGAGAACCAGAGAGACGCCAAATTACTTTTACACGCATCACATAGCATATAGAAAGTCCTGGCGTGTCCACTCGTTTGACAACGTTTGAAGAGCTTCCTTCGAAGACTCATCAAACTGAATATCTTCAAGACATTTGTGAGCAGTGTCTTACGCGTATAATGGACCGTGTCACAGACACTGGATACATCACGGAGAAACGATGACGCATGTGCAAGAATGCTGCGTGGAGTTCTCAGTATGTCCTGGTGCGACTATATATTTTTGAATGAAAAGTGTTTCAGTAGTCCGTGGTCACTGTAATGCTATTTTATGCTTGGTAGCACAATTTTGCATGCTAAATTTGTTGTGTGTCAAAAGTACGGCACTGGTTTATATATAACTATCACGTACAAGGATGTATCGCCACAATTTGATAAGATGGTGTATGTTCTAACCAATATTTATTCGCGTCGTTGTGCCGATTACCCAGGAGACGGCATAGCGGTCTGATAACACAGACTATATGTCATGTTTGATGGAGATGTTCGAATACCATTGGTATAGCAACAACCCTCATAATTACAAGATAGTAACACCAGCAACTAAATGGGTTTGCATAAATCAAGTGAAAATGTAATGCTTTAAACATAATTTTATTTAAAAAAAAAAAAAATGGAAGCTCAGACTTAATAAAAACATTTTATAAACATCACCACAATGCTACAGTAAGGAACATATATTTTATGTGATATACTGTATTACTTACTATGACTGTATTTGCATGTATGTATTTTGTATCCGTATCGTGGGCAATACAGTGTTGTGCGTCCGTGTACAAATATTATATACCACTACTTGTCACGTCAAATGGCAAAGAAGAGTCTTTGTTATGATGATTATAATGATAATATATAGCGTACAGTATATAGCATGTAGCCTATAGGATGTAGTATATAATATATTATACATGTTTATGTATTGAAATGAATGGGTCGTTTGGCTCTGCAAAGAGCCCCCGGTGTGTCAGCATCGTGGGTAACAAATACGTGTACCTGGATGGTGCGTCTGGGATTTCTTGCAGCTTTCTTCTTCTTCTTATGTCCAGCCAAGAAGTCTGTATCAGCCACACATATGTGGCTAGAGTATTGTCGAGCTTGGGTGGGCCGTCGCAAGTAGCGGGTGGTGTAGCGCTGGCTTAGGTATATTAGTTATTTTGTGTGAAGTTTAGGCAGACTAGAAGACCCTACAGTCGATGTGCCTATGGCGTCGTGAGCATAGATTATTTTAGACAGGCATAGAGAGAAGATGCTTTCTAAATGAGTCCAGTGATTGTTCGCTAACTAGCTGTTGTGAGCATTTGTTCCATGGTTTGATGGTGCTTTGAGAGAATGGGTGCTTGTATGCGTCGATGCTGGTGAATGTCTGGAAGTAGCGATATGTATAATGTATATTGAGTGAAGAAACTAGAATATCGAAAGTATCTGAAAACATGAAACCTACACAATCCTAATACAAACGACCTCACCATTATGATCTAATTCAGATTAAGAAAACTAAGCAACATGTGTTACGTCATAGTCACCTACAGTACGTCATATATTTGACTGTGTATGGAGAACTGAATTAGTTGTATAATATATATATATATATATATATATGTATATATGATTATGTTGCTAGAGAGCCGTTGTAAGACAGAAGACACGTAACAAGTCAGATAAGTCAGCTTCGACAGAAATGTTATCGACGTCCTGTACACGGTTCCGTTGTATTGGGAATCACATAAGTACATTTCATAACGTACATTTTATTTTTGTTCACTCTGTACATGGGGCGAAATCTATGAGACATAAAACTACCACATTATACCGTCTCCGTGTATCTATGTTATGGTTTTCTTCAGGTATCACATCGTGATGTAATTCCTTAGTAGTGGTGTGACTGGACTGCATAGCCTTACGTTATACATATTGTCTGACACGTGTGTTACAACCAGTAATGTAATAATCAACCAGTAATGTAATAATCAACCAGTAATGTAATAATCAACCAGTAATGTAATAATCAACCAGTAATGTAATAATCGACCATTAATGCAATAATCGAACAATAATATAATAACGACCAGTAATTTAATAAAAACGATGAAGATTATGACGTTGATGATGGAGATTATGATGACGATGTTAGTAATGATGATGAAGATGATGTTAATGAGGATGGTGAATGATTACTATGACGATGACGAGGAAGATGTAAACAATTAAGTGGTCATCTTAATGAAGATGATGACGATTCTGCGGATGAGGATGATTTTAACGATGGTGATGATGACGGTTGTGCTGATGATTACGATGGCGGTGTTGTTGATAATGATGATGTTAGTAATGATGAGGAAGACGGTGACTATGAGGATTATAAATAAATGTTTATGATGATACGGAGGAGGAAGATGAATACGCCATCTTAGTGATGAAGATGATGATGACTATGATGACGAAGTCGATGATGATGACGGTAATAATTATTACGATGATCACGAAGACAACAATGACATCATTAACCTTATCCTCGTCATCCTCGTCATCCTCGTGTTACCCTTATAAAGGCTAGCCATGCTAGCCAATTAAGAGGTCATCTCATACAACTTAGGGAAATATAAAAATGCAACGTTAATGAGTGATACTATGACATTATTAGAAGCAAAAGGGTAATATTAAAACAATGAACTAAGATCAGCTGAAACAATTAAGGGTTAATCTCAAAACATGAAGAAACTAAATATTTTTAAATATTACCAAAAGTAAGTAAAAGATTATATCAACAACAATTTAAAGAATAATTTAAAAGGTAAGAGGTCATTTAATAATGAACTAGATGATCATATCAACACATTGTGGGGTCATCTAATAAAATCATGCAGTCTTGTCGAGAAAACGCTAATTAAACTAAGGTGCTATCTCGTAAAATGTCGTTGTTGATGTTGATGATGTGGCTATGGTGATGATGATGGTTATGATTACGGTGTTGTTGTTGTTGATGATGATCAATGATAATGTTGTTAATAATGACGATGAAGGCGGTGATAATGAGGATGATAAATGATTATGGTGATTATCAGGAGGACGATGAGCACAATGAAGGCGTCATCTTTATGATGAAGATGATGATTATGATGAATATGACGACGACGACACTGATGATGACGAAGATGATAACGAAGACGATGACGGTTGTAATCATTACGATGATGAGGACAACGGCAATGACATTTCTAACCTCCTCCTCCTCCTCATCGACACCCTCGTGTTCACCCTCATAACCGCTCGCCGTTTTGGCATCCAGTCGACGTTCACTGATGTATACTTAAGAGGAATTCTCAGAACGATTCAGCCGCTTGTAGAACACGTAGAACCCCGTCCACATGACCTCCCAGTTAACGCTGTAGAACACGTAGAACGCCGTTCACATGACCTCCCAGTTAACGCAGTAGAACACGTAGAACCCCGTTTACATGACCTCCCAGTTAACGCAGTAGAACACGTAGAACCCCGTTCACATGACCTCCCAGTTAACGCAGTAGCTACATGTCTACAAACAATAGGACCGAATCAGTCAGTGAGGCTAAGAAGAAGGGGGGTCGTTAGAAAGGGTCACCTCAATAAATGAAAGCAGTAATCTACACTAAATTTTCTTAATACATTTAAGGAACATTCAAGCATGTTTACAATTGACATACCTGATCTTTATTTCGTCAAATAAAGGGGTCATCTCAAACAACTTAGGGGAAATCTCAAAAGCCAATGATAATGAGTGATACTATAAGATTATTAGAAACAAAAAGATAATCTCAAAATAATAAAATACGGATCAGCTGAAACAGTTAAGGGGTAATCTCATAAAACATGATGTTTAGGGTAATCTCAATCAACTAAAAGGTTCATTTATACGATAACGGGAACCTAAATTTTAAAAGGAGTCATTAATAGGTACTTTAATAATGAACTAACTGATCATATCAACACATTGCGTGGTCATCAAAACCAAGTACTCTTTTCGATATAAAATTACTAAAATTAAGACGCTATTTCGTAACAAATTATTATGTCTTCTCAAAACGCTAAGAATCGTTACAAAATGTGTAAGAAGTCATTGACAGATTAACGGCCTGATTGTCTCAGCGAACAGACGGACCATAAAAAAATTAAAGGATTCATAGCAAAACACAAACTTAATGGGTCATCAAAACAAATTATTATTTAAAAAAACTAAGGGGTCATCTCAAATAAATTAAACGAATTTTATAAATAAATTAAGGAATCATGTTGAAAAGTGTAGGAAAATTTAATAAGGTAACTAACCGATCACCTGAAAAAGCTAAGGGTAGTAAAATTAAAGGGTTATCACAAAATAGAGATGTAAGGAGTCATATCAAAAGACAAATTTAAGGGGCCATCGAAACATTAACGGTCATGTAAAGTCATCTAAGGGTCACCTCTGAAATCACCCTCATATTTATGCGCTTTGAGTTAGTCGCTTTATATTTTAAAGATACCCTTTAGTTTTGGGGATTACGTCTTAATGTCGGATATTGTAAATGTGCTCGTACAATTTTACATGCTAGGTTATTCGCTTAATTGTGTAGACAACCCCGTTAACTGTTATATCATCGTCCAATATCAACGATTTGGACGATGATATAACAGGCAAGGTGTTGAAATTTGCGGATGATACAAAATTGTTTAGAAGGATTAAACGTGATGGAGATAGACAGCATTTACAAGATGATCTTGACAGGTTGGTAAAATGGTCTGAAAAATGGCAAATATTGTTCAATTTTGGGAAATGTAAATGCTTCCACACAGGACATGGGAACGATGACGTACAATATACAATTGGGGGTTCTGTACTAAGTACTACTGTAAACGAAAAGGACTTAGGTTTAACCATTAGTGCTGATGTGAAGGTTTCAGAGCAGTGCGGTATTGCCGCTTCAAAGAGAAATCAAATCCTTCGATTAATTAGGCGAAATATAATAGGCCATGGGCCATATATACCCCTCGTGCACCTCACACAACTCTACCAACCCATGTTTTTTTAAGCTCTGTGATCCCTTGAAGATGATTTTAAGTGGTAACAGTAAAAATGTTGGGTCTCACTACCCATTTCCAAACTATCTTGGATGGTACCCTTAAATATCGTATTTGTCGTCAATGTCGCGTGGTATTTAATCACCCACACCACACTCGTCATTTTATAGTCATATGTGTCTCAATGTGTACTTGTGATATAACGAATTGAACGTTTTCATCTGCTGATCATTATAATAGCATTCAATAGATATTTACTCTTATGGCGTACGCCCTAATTAGCATAGAATAACTACACCCCATTCTCACTCGTGACCGCATAGATGACAACATTATTTTTGTCAAATATATAAATTTCCCTTGATCCCATGGCTTCTTTAAGATCAAAATAATACTGCATAACACTCTGCAGCATCATATCTTTCATTTGATAACAGAATTGTCTTTCTGCCGTTACAAATGGATTAGATATGATGCTTCAAAGATAACCGTAGTGTCGCGGATCAAGAGGCCTAACGCAAATATAACCATGGATATGGATGGCAAACATATTAAAACTGTCTAGATTATGTGTGTCTTTTCAAGAATACAGTTACACCAGATTAATTTCAGATGCATAAAACAAAGCACTACATATGTCATATAATGTACATGTATATTAGCTTATATCCAAAACTCGTGAATTAAGATGTGACAAATGTCAGCAGTACAGACAAATCGAAAGCCACTATCTCACAATAATGATAATTCAGTTTAAAGCGAATTACGTATGTATGACATTCATGTAGATGGTAGACATTGATAAAACAAAATGTAGTTAGATGCCACAAAGTTATTCACATCTTAATTGTCAATCAATGACATACAATAACTAGGTTGATGTACGGACACTTGCCGAACATTGATAGCTACATAACCAATTACATTAGTCACATTATGATGCTCAGTCATAATCACTGTCACTCTCAGCATATAGTTCCATCCCATCAAACATGTCCATGTCAGACATCATTATCAGGGTGGTCGAGGTGTACCTGAGCTGGGTGAGACTGCGCGTGCATGGTGGTAGATTACCCATGTCAATATTACATGAAGGAATAACACGGTTATCCTTGGCACACAGCTCATTGATACGAATTAGCCCGAAGTCATCAACGTTTGACACCTTTGATGCTCTACCATACACATCATAAGTGAAGCTGTCCAGCTCATCAATCCTTTCTTCAGGAACGTCCCATGTATCTCCCAGCTTCTTGAGTACATGAATGTATTTAGGAATCTCCAGTAGAGGTTTCACTGGTTAGAGTTTGCCAATCCCTCGGAAAGCACTAGTGCTGTCACATCCACCGAAAGCATGCAGAACCATCAGAGCCGTACATTTGTCTTGGCCGAGATCAACTGCTAGTTTGCTGACATCAATAAATCTTTGCTTATATCCTACACCAGTGTCAAACAAGATGGTGTTGTCTCCAATTGATGCAGCATAGTGCAGAAGAACGAAGAAGATGTCTGAATCTGGGCTCTTCATACGAACGAATGGGTGATTTCTACTCCTCGCGTAATTAATATAGAGGATAACTCTTGAGTTAGTTTCCTCCTGTGATGACTTCAGAAGGGGCAGTTCATGGGCTACTGTCGTACGGCCGTCATTGGAAGTCAGCAGAGTGGCATTCTCCTCACATATGAAGATCACTTGTCTTCTTTGCAGTTTTGATGCATATCCGCCACACCTCCAGAAGCAGTTTGATGAACTGACACTTGTTTTCACCATTGGACAATAATTATTTCCAATCAGATGGCCTCTTGGTTGCCTCTCCTTTCAGAATCAGCTTCACTCCAGTGTGGCTGACTCCTTCAGGTTCAGCGACCTTTCCTTTTTCCTTGTTTGTGATGGTATCTCAGGGCAGTCACCATATTCTGCAGAATGATCATCATTGCCAACTTCATGTAACATGATGCCATAAGCTGTGTGAACTGCTCCTATCCTTTTCCTGTGAGATCATTCAGAAACTGTTCGAAATTATCAAATTATGAATGGAATACCGTTGATCCTGGTGGTGATCTGACAATCTGGTTGGAGAGAAGAGTGGATGACTGCATAACAGCTTCAGCTAGCGCTGTCTCCAGCTCCAATGAAAAGGAGTAGCTTTCACAGTGTCCCATTCTATTCAGAAGAGTTGGACATGCTCATGAAGATGTGTTTGGCAGCTTCCACGATCCATTGGTTGTTGCCCGGCAGATGTCCTAACAAATTGACAGAACAAGTCTCTGTGTGCGGGATGATGTGGGAGCTGCCATCCTAGTTATGACATAACATAACAAGTTCTGTGTCTGATACGATAGCGTCAATTCTGTCAAAATCACGGGGAGTTGGTGGCCATTTAAGATCAGGTGCTTCAGCAAACACATCCTGGATAGTCTGTCGAAGATATGTACCAGTGGTCTTAATAACATCAGTTGATCCCAACTGGAAGGCATATACGTTTCACGGCTGTGTTTATATTAATATGTGACTCATAGACTATGCTTGACTGGAACTTCCCCATATTGTAGAAGGACAGTTGGCCATTGAATGGTTCTTGGCTTTTAAGTTTGAGTTTTAATTTCTCACTCCGATAGTCAGGATTACTGTGCTCTGCATTATTTATGCTGGATATGTACACTTGTTACAGGTCAGCCAATTTCACCATCTTCCGATCATCCAGGACATCCTTCTCCACCATGCAACAGACTATGTCAAATGTCTTTTCATGGGCTTCCATTAAGTTGAGCTGGTTAACACGTGCCTCTTCATCTGTACTTCTCCAATTCTCTGGTTTTTGCATATAGTTCATGCGTGCGGCAATTCTTGTGGAACTAGGCTTTAGAACTTTAGCAAACAGATCAAAACCTCGTATTCTTGTGAGGAGCTTCTCATCCTGTTTTATTTCTGTCATCGTCGCCACAGTCTTCCATCCATCAAATTTAAACTGGCACATGCCTTGACTGGTCCATGCGCCTTTCACGTTTACCTTCTTACCACCCTCTGATCCACAGGAAATACAGTCCGACATGAAGATGATTTTATTGCCTTCTGTGGAAGCACTGCGCGCCGCAGAACTTCCACAGAACGTCGTAGTGTAGAGGCATCAGATGGTTGTGATGAGGTGAACTTCAGCCTGTCCATATTCATGGTGAAACGTTTGTAGCATTCTCAATGGAAGCCATGATATTCCATCACAGTGTTGGGGGTGAGCTTGCACGTCGTCTCCTCCATCCTGTGGGTTGGATTTTCTGAAAGTCTCTACTCTTTGACCTCCTGCAATTTTGCCAACTTCTTTACTGCGTCCCGCATGCTAGACATGAGTTGACGTTCTCTATATTTTAACCCTTTACATGAACAATACAATTAGGTTCGACGGTTTGATCACTTGTTCGTTTTCGTTTTAATGGTAAATACATGCAAAGGTAGGTATGTAATATCAGCAGGTCAAATTGGGGTAAGTAACAAAGCTTATAATTTATCGTTATCCAACTTAAATACATTTTTTACTTATCGATATATATGAAGTTGACCTGAGCTATTCGTAAAAGCTGCAATTGAGACAAAATAATATAATATAATATGAGACTTAAATAATATAATATGGGATACAACCTTGTGATCCCCACATTCCATGATGAAACATGTAAGAAGACTAGTATTCCAGCTGCAAAAGTACCTAAATACAGCAGAAAGAACGTAAATTACTTATAAAACAACAATATTATAGTCACTTCTTCATTACATTTTAAACAATCCATTACTGATGAAGTACAGTGTGTAATCATTAAAAATGACCTGCATCACGCCTCTTGATCCGCGACACTGCGGCTATCTTTGAAGCATCATATCTAATCCATTTGTAATGATAGAAAGACAATTTTTGTATCAAATGAAAGATATGATGCTACAGAGTGTTATGCGTTATTATTTCGATCTTAAAGAGGCCATAGGATCAAGGGAAATTTATATATTTGACCAAATTAATGATGTCATCTATGCGGTCAAGAGTGAGAATGGGGTGTAGTTATTCTATGCTAATTAGGGCGCATGCCATAATAGTAAATATCTATTAAATGTTATTATGATGATCAGCAGATGAACATTTTCAATTCGACATATCATAAGTACATATTGAGACACATATGACTATACAATGACGATTGTGGTGTGGGTGATTAAATACCACGCGACATTGACGACAAATACGATATTTTAGGGTACCATCCAAGATAGGTTGGAAATGGGTAGTGAGATCCAACTTTTTCACTGTTACCACTTGAAATCATCTTCAAGGGACCCCAAAGCTTAAAAAAACATGGGTTGGTAGAGTTGTGGAGTGCACGAGGGGCATATCTGGCCCATGGCCTGTAACGCATTTGGAAAAAGAGCTAACAATGCCGCTGTACAAAACAATAGTTAGGCCTCATTTAGAATATTGTATTCAAGCGTGGAGGCCATATCGCAAGAAGGACATAGATATGCTAGAAAGACTACAGAGGAGAGCAACTAAAATGATATCAAAACTGAAGGATCTTAGTTATGAAATGCGCCTGAAAGAATGCTGTTTAACAACAGTAGAGTCTAGGAGGTTGAGAGGAGATCAGATAGAAGTGCCTAAAATATTTAATGGTTATGAAAATATTGATAGAAATATGTTTTTCTCCGTTAAGAAACATAGTAGGAACAGACAGGACATGAAGTTACATTAGTAAAGGAGCAGTGTAGATTAGACATCAGAAAGTTATCATTTTCACAAAGGACTGTAAATGAATGGAACAGATCATCTCCTGATTGTGTGGGTGCTAGTAGCGTGAATATGTTTAAAAATAAAATCGACACATACCTTAAATGGGCGGGATAAAAGACAGATAAAAGTATTGGACTCTCGATAAACCAAAAGACTTCGTGGTCCACCTGCCATCTATAATGAATTTTCTGTGGATGGCAATCTTGTTAAATCTTGTTAAACTGGCAACTAAAACCCATTAATGTTTACTACACATAATCAGTACGTGTGTGGGCTTTGGAATCAGATTAAATGTCTAAACTATATTACTTGCATACGTGGTGCGGTAAAGATACTGATGAAAAGACTGCAAGCCAGTCATCATGCGCTGTCCGTACCATCCACAAAGCCAAGTCAAAATCAAAGTTGTTTGAGATGACCCTTTAATTTGATCAAATAATGATTATGCTCCAAAAAGAGTTACAAACTAAGCATTTGCAAATACAGTCACATTTTTAACGTCAGATGTTTATTAGGAAAACCACGTTTGAACACACAACTACGAAATTTCAAGGAACCCGCCATTGTCGGCTAGAAAATGACGCCGGTGTGGGTGATCTTTTACTTTCTGACCAAACCATGCAACGAACTCTCAAGAGCCGCCAAACTTCACCTCACATATCTGATATATACACACTTACGTGACGTTATATACACACTTACGTCACGTTATATGCCTATAACGATTACAATTCACAAACAAATTAAACTAAACGCGCCACTGCAGGAAAGCAATGAGTGGAACGTGTTAGTATATTAACATATCTTTGATTTTGATAGTCTTTAAGCTTGTGTTATATTCGTAAACAGCATAGTTTGATAGACCGAGTTAAACCATTGATCTGTGAACTTTCATAAATCTTCTCTCCCTCTCTTGTGATCGCAGATCGCACAAATGAGAAAAATGACTAGAAAACAGTCACTACTTTATCCATGCGTGTAATTTGAATGAAATAACCTCTTATATCTCGGCCATAAGGTGCTTTCGTATTTTGCCGGTCAGATACAACGCTTCCGACTTTGGTTTAGGTCATGCAATATGACATTCCACACATGGCGACGTTTATTTGTCGGAAAAATCGAAAAATCGAAATATAGATTTTTAGACCTCGCTGATCTAAGATGGACGTCGCAACTTCGTAAGCCATATTGATATGTGTTAATCAAATACAAATTATATTTTGGGATACAATTGATTACTACTCCCCTGCGGACAGTATGAACTCATTAATTAAACGTCCGGCCCCCTACCGGTGCGATGAAACGCTGTAGGTGGCCGTTTTATCTCACTTATAGCTAGCCATACCATTGACAGGGTTTAATATATAATTGTTCATCTCTAATATTACAAATATTTTTGTCTACTATACACTATTTTATTTTCGTGAAATAAATCTGTTTTCTAGTCAATATTGTTGGAGCCCGTTATCCCAGGATAGGCAACCGTTTTACCATTAGTGTTGATTTAATGACTATTTTATATATGTGATAACTAAATTTGCTCAAGAAACTTCATGGCATATGTTGTTCATAAAGACGCAGTCTTTAATGTGGAACATTTTGTGTTTCCCTATAAGAGCATAGATTTGTTTTATTAATGCATTAATGCCTTACACACATATGTGCGTATGTACATAAGTATATTCTACATTCAATTGTTGGTCAACTTCAGAACTTTCTGATATTGGAGTTCATGGCGCAATATCGATTGCGTTTTGTTTGAACTGGAACTTTTATTAACTATTAAAGTTGCACTCTGAGTTCGTCCATATTTAAATTACAAATTTCCAGTAAATGAACATGTTCCGTACACTATACATCACTTACCTTAACTACATAAACTGTTTTCACATATTATACCATTTTAAGATAACACAGCGCGAAAGCCGAACAATTGTATCGGCGTGACCCGCGGTTTTAATTCGCTGATTGGTTGGACGGGAGAATCAAGGGAATCACGCTGTCGAGCGGGTGACGTGTCGTTTTGTAGACAGTTTGGGGCTTCTGTAAACTGCGGAATGCGGCACCGATGTAAAATCTCTCTTGTATTTGGTGTGTGCTTTGAATCAGACTGATACTTAATGCATAGTTAAATATTCATGTAATACACCCTGTCCGACAATATGAAGGCATAATATATACATTAAGTTACACTTTTATGATACGGAACGACGAATTTCGGTGGAACGATTAACACCTACCGGCGGTTCCTGCAATCACTATCGAAATTTCACCGTCGTTTCATCGTATGTAAATATACCTTAATCTCGATAGTATGCCTTCATATTGCCAGATTGTATTACATGGATATTTAAGTATGTATGAAGTACCAGTCTCGTGCAAAGCATACGTCGAATGTTAGAGATATTTTTACATTGGTTCCGCGTTGTTTTGCCTCGTTCCGCGGTCTACAGAGCCCCGACATTTTGGAACGTCAACGATAACATAATATTATTATGTTGCGATAATTGCACGATTGCAACAGGATCACAGCAGCAAGAAGAACATATTTTAACTCGAAGATGTCCAGGTGATTACGACAAATCGGCAGTGGGTGTTTTTTGCAACAATCCAAAATCATCAAAGGGAATATCAGCAGTGGACAGATGCCATGTGACGTCATTTTAATTACCTGGCATAATTAGCCTTTCCAAGATACGTATCTTTTTAGTCAGCATCGCTAATAGGGTCCTCTTTTATAGATCGTGCCAGGTATTCATCAAATATAAATGTCTTCTGACAAATCGCACTGATATCATAAATATTATTTTGGCGAAACGCAACTAAAAAGACTTGGCACACATGCGGACTATGTTGTGATTAAAAATACAAAACTACACGATAATCAATTACTGCTAGAGGGCGTCCTAGAATGCTCGCGCGCGCGCGTGCGCACACACACACACACACACACACACACACACACACACACAATCACACACTCACACACTCACACACCCACCCACCCACCCACCCTCCCACACACACACACACACATACCCACCCACACACACACACACACGCACACACATACACACACGCACACACATACAAACACACACACACACGAACACGCACGCACACACACACACACCACTCACACACACATACACACACACACATACACACACACATACACACACACACACAAACATACACATACACACACACACAAACACACACACACGAACACGCACGCACGCACACACACGTACACACACACACACACAAATACTCATGCACACTTTCAAAAATACACACGTAACTAGTTACGTGTGTTGGAGATTGTATATGTAACGAATTATGTAAATGTACACATGCATGTTCACGCGCGCGTGTATGTGTGTGTGCCTGCGCGTGTGCGTATGTGCGTGTACGCGTGTGGATGTTATGGATGTTATGTACACTACACTCTCTGGCAGATCTGTTCAATCGAATAGCATATCGACCTCTCTGGGAAGCATTCATTCTCATTCATAGAGCTGAGTGAACTGGAGTAACGTGGAGTGAACGAACTTGTCCAATGTTCGAAACGGCAACAAGAAAATCCGAAACCGGAATATCTCAACTGATAGTTTGTTTGAATGAGTGTATGTGTGTATGTGTGTTTGTGTGTATGTGTGTATGTGTGTATGTGTGTATGTGTGTATGTGTATATGTGTGTATGTGTGTAGGTGTGTAGGTGTATAGATGTAATATATATATACATATATATATGTGTGTGTGTGTGTACGTGTGTACGTGTGTACGTTTTACGCGTGTATGCATATATGCATGCGTGAATATATATATATATATATATATATATGTATGTATGTATGTATGTATGTATGTATGCATGTATGTATGTATGTATGTATGTATGTATGTATTTACGTATGTATTTTTGTACGCGTGTATGTGTATATGTGTCTATGTACGTATGTATGTAAAAAAAAAATATCCTTGTACGTATCAATGTGTGTGCCACTATCTTCTGCACAAAACAATGTTGATGAGATAAGAGGTGTTTGTCGGAAAACATTCATATGTCATTAATACCTGGCAACGACCCAAAGGAGAGAATACTACTAAGGACGTAGACCACAATAGCCGTATCATGGAAAGGCTATGTGCGCCAGTTAAGACGACTTCACGAAGGGTCCGACCAGACTTTATGTTTACTGCTGGTGACCACATTAACGTGTTGGGCGATTGTAGAAAAGTGTGACCATCAAAACTTATAAAACTTATTTATATCCACTTGCTCTAAATTAGACAACAGCTGGACTAGTTACTTCAGTAGAGGTCACATGCTGACAGCTCTGTTGATCCAAGCAAGCGTCTGTAATTAAAATAGCAGCTTTTAAAAAATAGGAACACGTCCACCGGTACATCAGAAAATAGTACATACGTACGTAACATTTTAATACGTAATTTTGAGTTACGTGTACTATGATTGCACTTAGATCCAATATCACGCCGATATTCATACTATAACTTCTAAAATATTGGGTTAACGTAAGTCAATGTATTCCTTTGTAATCTCGTGTTGCTTTCGGTGAATACCCTTTCTACATCGAAGTGAAACATAGGCGTTCAAACTATGTATCACGCTTTGGTCCTTTCCGAATGTAGCGAGACCTATGTCCTATGATCATGCTGTGTTGAAGGTAAGCTATTTGTTGCCATCAACATTCGTGTTAAAGCGTCAATCAGTTAAAATGAAATCATGAAAACAGTTCAATCGTCAGAACGTGACCTCATTACCCCTTAGCTATGGATGCCAATACTCTTGTTTAAGTGGCTGTAAAATACCTGGAAAAAACAAAGCCACGAGACGAATGTGCAACTCCCAGTGGGTGTATAATCAACACCTTCAACACCGATCCCAACACTCTATGGCGTTACCCCCATCCGCAGACAAGCCGTTGTCCCACTAGCGCCGCTACTGCACCACTTGACTGCCGGAACACGCGCAGCCGAGCTCGACGGTCCACGCCGTAAGCAGACCTGCCTTCGCTGGCTCGGTCTCGTGTGACGTCAGCCACACTCGATCAATTCACTTTCTTGGCACAGAGCGAAACAATCGTCGACTTCTGGGAGAAGTAACCGAGCGAAGCGAGCCACTTTGCCGGCGTGCCCAATTCGCCCATTCTGTATTTCATCTATTATTCATATTGCAATCAACTAGCGCTGAACATTAACCTTTTTGATGGACGGTATTAATTAAGAGCGCGTGCCGTGACCCGTGACTGGCAGCGCCATGGCGTCAATAATACATGATATGGCGCATTGTGCAAGATGCAAACATTAATCAAGCTATTCGCAGACCTGGGGGCAAACATTCGGCAGAGAGAACTGAACAAGAAGGCTGTGCTTCAGCCGAGCTCCGACAAGGATGCCAGAACAGCTGTCATGGCGTTGGTTGGCTCTCAGCCTCCTCGCCTCTTTCGTGCTCCGAGCAGGAGGCACCGAGTATGTGTGGCAGACAAACGACATAGATTACCCGTCTGACGAGATGCGACTGAAAGCTGACGTGATGTGGGACATCACCAATTCGAGTCTGGTGGCGCAGTGTGCCGCCGAGTGTCTCAAACGCGATGACTGTCGCTCGTTCAACTTCATCCGAGAGAGCCGACTGTGTGAACTAAGCAACTCAACCCACGCCGACCCCGGAGCGATGTTACATTCAGACCCTGTATCAAGTTACTTCACCAGGGATACCTTCGACGTCCAGCAAGTAGGTGGTCTCTTATTTTCAGCCAGTTCATCATGAGGGCATGAACAGAGACAGAAGAGCGAGCACGGCATTTTGCAGCACAACTTATTTGAAGTAGACTGTTATTAAAAAATAATAATTAGTAATTTCAGAATAATATTTGTGTTTCCGACCCTGTTATATGTTACCGACCCTAGAAGTGCTCGTGGCATGGTATGGAAATTACATAATTTATTTACGACCCTGATTACATGCAGAGGAAAACATAATTCGGTACCGCCCGACGTAAAAATGGTGTGTGACGTCTTCCCCAAAACATTTACCAAGGAAATGCTACTTACCTTAAATATTCGTCCCCAGGGAAAAATTAATAAAAAGAAAATTGATCACACCTTCTTCCCCGAATGTTTCAGAGCATGTAACAGAAAAAACAACTATTATTCTGAAAAGCGAAATAAGTCCTAAAAGTCTACCTTATAAAGATCAGTATATGCACGACAAAAAATCGAAAGGCAGACACATTTACCAAAACTGATATTATAATAAACAGAATACATACTCGTAGTTCAAAATACATATAAGTTCATTTCTTTTACTTCTGAACTTTTCACGATAGAAGCTACGTATGCACCAAATGCCATGGTATTTTGTTTTAATCAACATTTTCCAAACTGGCCACTTAGTACGTTTCCTGAGCCATAAGCGCTTCACTTATTAAACGTTGTATTTGTAGAATGCACTCGGCGTGTGCGTCATTCAACGACCGTGTGCCAATGGAGGCGAATGTTACCACGCACTGACACTAGAGGGCGTCAACACCTACTATTGTGTCTGCGTCGCTGGTTGGGAGGGACGTCAGTGCACCGAGGAAGGTTTGTTACATCTTCTCCCAGTCGTCCACAGCGAGCTGTAATGGAGAGACCTACTACAGTCACATAACAATAAATATGAGTCTGAACAGCAATGCTCCAGTTTAATTGAGTTTTTATGTCCGAGATAATAATGTAATAAAGTTAAAAATTAAGAACACCTGACCTAGTATCATGTCAGTAGGAAAACTTTGCTTTTGGGGAAATGTGACCAATTGAGTAATAATGGTGTAAAATAATGTTTTCGTTAGGCATTTGTAAATAAACGATTTAGTGTTAGTTTATTATAACTAAAATAGGTGCGTGGTGTATGTTTATTGCTGTGACTGTCTGGCGTGTGTTTGACGTGTAGATGTTAAAGTTGTGTTTTGGCGCGTAGCTGTCTGGTATGTTTTTCACGTATAGCTGTCTGGTAGATGTTTGACGTGGTGTTGTCTGATATGTGTTTACCATGTATCGGTCTGCCATGTGTTTCAGCCGGCAGTCTGACGTGGGCGGACTGGGGCGAGTGGTCGACTTGTAGCAAGTCGTGCGGGCGCGGCTGGCAGGCACGACAACGTGAGTGTGTCAACTCGAAGACGGACGACGTGAAGACGGCGCTCGACTGTTTCGGAAGTAGCCAGGAGCAGCGCTACTGCAACGATGTCCCATGTCCTTGTGAGTATATAGCGGATACTGCAAAGACGTCCCCTGTCCTTGTGAGTATATAGCGAATACTACAACGACGTCCCCTGTCCTTGTGAGTATATAGCGGTTACTACAACGACGTCCCCTGTCCTTGTGAGTATATAGCGGATACTACAACGACGTCCCTTGTCCTTGTGAGTATATAGCGGATACTACAACGACGTCCCTTGTCCTTGTGAGTATATAGCGAATACTACAACGACGTCCCCTGTCCTTGTGAGTATATAGCGGATACTACAACGACGTCCCTTGTCCTTGTGAGTCGTTGCTATGGCGAGTGTTAAACAAGTCTGCGTCATATCACACAGGCACATAGCCTTTTCCCCTCTAGGTGCAACAGGGTTACTTGGGTGTGTATGTTAGCACATTACACTACTCGACATGTTCATGTGTCGATATGTAACATAGCATTGCGTAACACTCATTATAATCTGCATAGAAAAGAAACATTCGTGTTGACTACCTTATTTATGTTACACATTTGATTAGGGTTTGTGTTTTCCATGCTTAAGGTGGCAAGAATATAAAAAATAGAGATGGACATTCTACAAGTATATGTTGTGTTGCACGACAGACTGGTTCCCGTGGAGTGAGTGGGGAGAATGTTCCACATACACAACGTGTGGCCGAGGATACAAGCTGCGAACACGCAAGTGTGGCAATGGCGGCACTGCTGGGGTTGATCGCCTGTGCAAAGGACCGACCAATGAAACTGCCCCGTGCAAAGTACCCGGATGTGAAGGTAAATACATGTTTACGCCGCTGTCCTATTATGTCCATATCCAACTAGTATTATCTTATTTATAAGATTATATGTGCTCTTGTAGTGTTTCAATTCATTTACCTACGTGTGATCAGTTTGTATACTTACGCAGTATAGGTAATACAAAACAATTATTGTATCTTTTGTGTTTTATCAGACAATTTAACCACACATTTTAATTATTATTAATCTATCATCGGTACGTGTTGGTGTAGTTCCGCTCAAAGTCGATGGCGGACCAACTGAAGGTGAAGGTCGTGTGTTGATCTACGACGACCTACGCGAGACATGGGGCGCCGTCTGTGGGGAGCAGTGGAAGAAGTCGGCCGCAGACGTCGCGTGTCGACAGCTCGGACACGCAAGTGGCGCCGCGGAAGGTTAGTCGGGGAGTAACTGGGCAAGCACGACGGACACTACTTTGTATGAGAACGTCAAAACAACCTTACTAAATGGGTCTCGAACATAACGTGGCTCATCTTGCTTGATGGCGTCAATCAACAAGACAAGTAGCTAAAATTAACAAGGACAGGCATGCTTCTAAGCACACGCACCTAATAAATTAACAAGGGCAGGCATGCTTCTAAGCACACGCACCTAATAAATTAACAAGGGCAGGCATGCTTCTAAGCACACGCACCTAATAAATTAACAAGGGCAGGCATGCTTCTAAGCACACTCACCTAATAAATTAACAAGGGCAAGCATGCTTCTAAGCACACGCACCTAATAAATTAACAAGGGCAGGCATGCTTCTAAGCACACGTACCTAATAAATTGAGTGACCTCCCGGTTACTTTATCATCATCTTAATTTATAGCCACGTTTCATTTAAAACAGCTCTATATACACAGTTGCTCGCAACTGCATTTCCAACCTAAATTTGTCGTGGTGCTTTTTGTTATAATGATTACTTTCGCGCGTTCCTGTTCATGAAAACATATTATAACGACGGTTTTTGTATGTTGTGTCTCCGAGCTCGGGTTCCTGTGGAAGTAGGCAATATGTAAGTTTACTGTTATTAGCCAATACAAATCATGTCGTGCAAACATTTGTACGATAGAAACGAAGCATAAACTGACAATTCCGCAGAAGATGATTGGCTTAATTACGTGACTTCATTAAACCGGCGACATATCTGACTGACGCGTGTGTTTGCAGCGACGACAGATGCCCGCTATGGCGGTGAGAACGATTCGTACGCGCTCTCCTCCGTCGAGTGCAGCGGACGGGAGCGCCACCTGGCGGCCTGCCTCTCGAAGCGGTGGGGAGACAGCTGCGACGGTGACGCCCCTGCCGGCGTCCGATGTGTTGGTAAGCCACGTAACATGCGTAATTAGCGTAACGTGCTACATGCAGACTTGCTAAGTAAGGTAACAGCCTGCCTGCATCATAGGTACGTAACGTAACATGCAAGCTGCGTCTTGCTATGTAATGTGACGCATTAACTACAGGCTTGGTAAATAACGACCAGGCGACCTTAAGGGTTGGTAAGTAACGTAATAAGTCATAAATATAGTACAGAATGACCATGTGCGTATTTGTAAAGCCAAACAAGATCAACCACGTTTTGTTTAGGCGAGTTTCCAAATAAATTAATTGTTGAAATTCATGCCAAAAATGTCGCACATATTCTGTATCTTCAAGCACATAATTATGAAAATGTCCCTCTCGGATTAAACCGAAGACAATTATAATTCAATTTAAATACTCTGGAAATGTATGATCGCGAATTATCCGGTATCAAAAATGCAAAGCCACTATGAAATACTAAAGTTCTGTCTTGCATCACCGTGGTTCAGAAGATATGTATTTCGGTATGCCTGATTGTATTGCCGTGGTATCGAGGGTTGGTATCTGTGTGTCTCTTTGTATCATCGTGACTCCCAGGGTATCTATTTGTGTCTCTTTGTATCATCGTGACTCCCAGGGTATCTATTTGTGTCTCTTTGTATCATCATGACTCCCAGGGTATCTATATGTGCGCCTGCTTGTATCACCATGGTTCAGAGAGTACGTGTCTGTTTGCGTGTTTGGATTATCGAGGTTCCGAAGGTATGTGCCTGCGTGTGCTTGCTTGTATTACCGAGGTTCCGAGATAACGTGTCTGTGTGCCAGCTTGAACTCTATCGACAACTTGTGCGACACTTGACTTGATGTTGCAGTCGACGGCGGGTGGAACAAGTGGTCGGAATGGGGGGAATGCTCTGTCACGTGTGAGGATGGGCTGCGTCGACGCACGAGGGTTTGCGACTACCCTCCACCTCTGCGAGGTGGGACATTCTGCTCTGACGTAGACTCACAAACGAAACCCTGCACGATGCGGCCTTGTCCGGGTACGTGTGACGTGACATCCTCTCGTTAACTCGTGTTTCAATCAGTGATGTATTAACATCATGTCACATGGATCACTCTAGTCATAACGTTCTAATGACTCGTGATGGATCTGAACAAAACGAAAACACCTACATGACAGCAGAAACTATATTTGTGTTGCTAATTGTAATCCTATTGGTTCAAGTAACACATTGTATATTTACATAGACCGTATGCATTAGCATAGTTAATGGTATATGCAGCTCATTCGCTACCAATACAAGAGTGATATCATAATGCATTGACAGTATCTGCATGAGTGCATGATATCTACGTATCGACCACGTAATGGCAACGTGATGTGTATGCCTAATAGACCGGCCTTCTGGGTGTCTAGTCCGATCGACACTCTCGGACGTATTGTTGGAACATACAAAACACATAGACAAGTTAATGAAATTAATTATCTCTTAAAACTAATGTTTTCAAGATTGTTTACATTTTAGTTATTTATTGAATATATATTATTTATTTTATAATCTTAAGAAAGTTAGATTTAATTATTTATTCGAATATTGTTTGTCTTATGACTGCACGACAATAACGTATGCACGCGCCTAAAAACGTGCGAGTTTCGTTTATATACGTTTGAGTGAAACTAATCATAATTATAATGACAAACGTGTGTTCCAGTGGACGGCGAGTGGAACGCGTGGGCCGAGTGGGAACAGTGCAACGTGACGTGTGGCGGAGGACATCAGCGTCGAGCCCGCATCTGTTTACAGCCGCTACACGGGGGTGCCGTGTGTCCCGGAAGTGACGTCGACTGGCAGATGTGTAATACACATCCTTGTCCAAGTACGTATCTCAACACAGCGGCTGCGTCATACGTTAAGTGTGTAGCACGAAACAATGACCCAAACTCTTTTTTGTTCGTGACCAAGCGTATCTTCTGTTACATTACAGTCACGTTTTAGTGCCTCTATCGGTGTATCGCAACCTTCACTTTCTCACAGTGACGCCGTTGACAGGTTGTTCATTAAACAACCTGCGTCCTTTCTTGTATGACCTAGCACATCACTTCTGTTGCAGCGATCAAACTTCAACAATGCAGAATGTGAACCAGAATAAGCTTCGCTACTGGATGTTCACTAGATATGCCTAGGCCCTAGGGAAAAGAGAACTATGCTAAGCTGCTTGTACGGGTGGCTTTGTAACAGTCGTACTTATTATTCGTCCTGATATCATAATAGTTAGATACAAAAAGTGATAGTGAAAACGGAGAACCGTAGCGAGTTTGTGATGTTGCGTGTTACGTGTTACAGTTGACGGTTACTGGAAGGCGTGGAGCGAGTGGCACGAGTGTAACGTGACGTGTGGAGGAGGCTGGAGAATGCGCAACCGGACGTGCGAGCCGCCGCTCTATGGAGGCGCTGAGTGCGACGGCAGCGCCCTCGACTGGAGCGAGTGCAACACGCACCACTGTCCCAGTACGTATGCCGTTTCTGGCAATTCACCTCGAGGATATATTTATCAACAGCATATGTTAGGACGAGGTGCGTCTGTGGTACAATTTCTGAATGAAATTAAATGAAAGTTTAATATTGCCAATTACCCATATAATGATGTCACATATTTCACGAATACGTGGCCACGTTTCAGCCTATTGTTATATGTATATGCAATACGTTCTATGCGCATACAATGTTCTCAACTAGAATATTCAATAAGCCAGGCACAGTTGACCTGTTCTGTCAACGAATATACTGTTTCGCCTAGAAACTGCGAGGTCACTCTTACAGGACCGGAAGCCTCGTCATGGGATTGACGACACGGGATGATCCTTTGCCCACGTGATAATCAGGGCTAGGGTCTTGTACGAGATAGCATGTGTTACTTTCAGTTGACGGAGTTTGGGGTAATTGGACCGAATGGGAACAATGCAATGTCACGTGCGGTGGTGGATGGCAACTGCGTACGCGCGTGTGCGACGACCCGAAGTATGGCGGCGCTGCGTGTCCCGAAAGTGACGAAGACAGGCAAATCTGCAACGACTTTCCTTGTCCAAGTATGAATCGGAATTTTCTTCCGTTGCTATACCTTTATTGAAACGTCTGTTTCGCTAGCGCTATAATATTTTATGTTAAAATAATAACGTTTTTTGCAGAAGTTAATGCAATCGCAGTATTGCTAATGTATCTTAACATTTTAAACACAATTTTCTAACGCCGTTTTTGTAGTGTTTGTAATTGTCATTCCCGTTTCCATTTTAATATAAATATGCTCCATTTCAGTCAGCACAATGCAAACTGTTCTGCTGCAATCAATGTAAAGCACAATCACGTATATGGGAATAAAAATAACTCACAAAAGAGGAGTTTTAATTATGTGCTATAAGAGACAACATGGACGGCAACCAGTTACACGGTAATAGTCTGTCGCGGATTCTTCTCACAGCAGACCTTTATAAACAAATAAACCAAGCAATTGTCCTCAAGTGCGCGATCTTGTCCGGTTGCAAATTGTTCTTGCACTCACAGTGTTCTGTCTCGGTGACACGTTCATTCCTCTGTCCCTGGTATCTTTGCAGTTGACGGCGACTGGGGCTCCTGGTCCGAATGGCGTCAGTGCAACGTCACTTGCGGTGGAGGATGGCAAAAGCGCAACCGCACTTGCATCCAGCCTTTGTACGGCGGCGCACTGTGTCCCGGAAATGACGAAGACGGCAAAGAATGCGGGATGTACCCTTGCCCGAGTAAGTGGCGTTACCTCCTTTTTCGGGTAGATGCTATTTCAACGATTTAAAACAAATTCCCACACAAGACACAACGATTTACGTGGACTGTAGATAGGAAACTATTCTCTATCCGCAGTCTGATATTGTGTGGTTACCTAAGTATACAACAGTGACATCCAATGATGCATTGCCATTTAATGTTTCTAATTTGATTTCTCCCCGTTACTCTACAGCATATATATAATATGACTTTTCTAGAGACATGGTTTTGCCTGGCTGCTGATATATATTGTTTTGAAAGCGTGAATTTTGAAAGAGAAGGTATGTACTGTTTGTAGTTGACGGAGTTTGGGGTAACTGGACCGAATGGGGGCAATGCAACGTCACGTGCGGGGGCGGATGGCAACTGCGCACGCGCGTCTGTGAAGACCCAAAGTATGGCGGCGCTCAGTGTCCCGACAGTGACGAAGACAGGCAAACCTGCAACGACTTCAACTGTCCAAGTATGACATAAGCAACACTTCAAATTATGCTGTTCTCGAAAATAAAGCTAACAGTGTAGTTTGCCAGCTAAAATTATTGACATTATTAACTTTGGTACCATAAACCTACAAAAGTGAGAATGTTTGCAATTTGTGAAAATATCTTTTAAATGTTGGCAATGATTGCTGCTACACATGTCGTAGTTACAGCATACTTAAAGCTGATTATGTGAATAAAACAATATTGTTATATTAACATGTAAAGACAACTAAGACCTTTCTTCTATGGAATCCGGTCTGATACTTGTCAATTTCTGCTATACCGACCCACTGTATGGTCGTAAATATCGTCGGCAAACTCAAAATAAAATGGTTAAATGTTGTGTTCACACAGTTGATGGTGAATGGAACCAGTGGCTAGAATGGAGCGCATGCTCAGTGACATGCGCAGACGGCACAAGGAACCGCACCCGAGTGTGCCAGATACCGGCCTATGGCGGAATGACGTGTCCAGGAAACGACTCGGAGGTCGAGGCCTGCAACCCGAGGCCGTGTCCGAGTGAGTAGTCGTTGTTTGTTTGTGCCCCGAGGCCGTGTCCGAGTGAGAAATCGTTGTTTGTTTGTGACCCGAGGCCGTGTCCGAGTGAGTAGTCATTGTTTGTTTGTGCCCCGAGGCTGTATCAGAGTGTGTAGTCGTTGTTTGTTTGTGTCCCGAGGCCCTGTCCGAATGAGTAGTCGGTGTTTGTTTGTGCCCCGAAGCCGTGTCCGAGTGAGTAGTCGTTGTTTGTTTGTGCCCCGAGGCTGTATCAGAATGTGTAGTCGTTGTTTGTTTGTGTCCCGAGGCCCTGTCCGAATGAGTAGTCGGTGTTTGTTTGTGCCCCGAAGCTGTATTAGAGTGTGTAGTCGTTGTTTGTTTGTGTCCCGAGGCCCTGTCCGAATGAGTAGTCGGTGTTTGTTTGTGCCGGCACAAGGAACCGCACCCGAGTGTGCCAGACACCGGCCTATGGCGGAATGACGTGTCCAGGAAACGACTCGGAGGTCGAGGCCTGCAACCCGAGGCCGTGTCCGAGTGAGTAGTCGTTGTTTGTTTGTGCCCCGAGGCCGTGTCCGAGTGAGAAATCGTTGTTTGTTTGTGACCCGAGGCCGTGTCCGAGTGAGTAGTCATTGTTTGTTTGTGCCCCGAGGCTGTATCAGAGTGTGTAGTCGTTGTTTGTTTGTGTCCCGAGGCCCTGTCCGAATGAGTAGTCGGTGTTTGTTTGTGCCCCGAAGCCGTGTCCGAGTGAGTAGTCGTTGTTTGTTTGTGCCCCGAGGCTGTATCAGAGTGTGTAGTCGTTGTTTGTTTGTGTCCCGAGGCCCTGTCAGAATGAGTAGTCGGTGTTTGTTTGTGCCCCGAAGCTGTATTAGAGTGTGTAGTCGTTGTTTGTTTGTGTCCCGAGGCCCTGTCCGAATGAGTAGTCGGTGTTTGTTTGTACCCCGAAGCCGTGTCCGAGTGACTAGACGTTGTTTGTTTGTGTCCCGAGGCCCTGTCCGAATGAGTAGTCGGTGTTTGTTTGTGCCCCGAGGCTGTATCAGAGTGTGTAGTCGTTGTTTGTTTGTGTCCCGAGGCCCTGTCCGAATGAATAGTCGGTGTTTGTTTGTGCCCCGAAGCCGTGTCCGAGTGAGTAGTCGTTGTTTGTTTGTGTCCCGAGGCCCTGTCCGAGTGAGTAGTCGTTGTTTGTTTCATTCGAGACCATATCAGAGTGAGTCCGAATGTTTATTGTTGCAGTCGATGGCGTGTTGTCACCAGTGGATCAGTTAGTGTTGTTGTTGCAGTCGATGGCGTGTGGTCGCTAGTGGATCAGTTAGTGTTGTTGTTGCTTTCGATGGCGTGTGGTTGCTAGTGGATCAGTTAGTGTTGTTGTAGCAGTCGATGGCGTGTGGTCGCTAGTGGATCAGTTAGTGTTGTTGTTGCAGTCGATGGCGTGTAGTCGCTAGTGGATCAGTGAGTGTTGTTGTTGCAGTCGATGGCGTGTGGTCGCTAGTGGATCAGTTAGTGTTGATGTTGCTTTCGATGGCGTGTGGTCGCCAGTGGATCAGTTAGTGTTGTTGTTGCAGTCGATGGCGTGTGGTCGCTAGTGGATCAGTGAGTGTTGTTGTTGCAGTCGATGGCGTGTGGTCGCTAGTGGATCAGTGAGTGTTGTTGTTGCAGTCGATGGCGTGTGGTCGCTAGTGGATCAGTGAGTGTTGTTGTTGCAGTCGATGGCGCGTGGTCGCTAGTAGATCATTGAGTGTTGTTGCAGTCGATGGCGTGTGGTCGCTAGTTGATCAGTGAGTGTTGTTGTTGCAGTCGATGGCGTGTGGTCGCTAGTAGATCATTGAGTGTTGTTGCAGTCGATGGCGTGTGGTCGCTAGTGGATCAGTTAGTGTTGTTGTTGCAGTCGACGGTGTGTGGGCGACGTGGCAAGAGTGGGGAGAATGCAGCACGACCTGCGGCAATGGCACGCACGACAGACATCGCGACTGCATAGAACCGAAGTACGGCGGCGAACCGTGTCCAGGCAACGACACCGACACAGAACGCTGTTTCCCTCGAGAATGTCCAGGTAACCACGCTGACCAAACAGTGTCATCGATGCTATAACAACATGTGTTTCAGGAAATCATGTGACCATGATTTATTTGATCATTTCGTAATTCTAAGTTTACAATACTTTTCATGCGCATACAACACCTACAACTGTTCTGGAAGACTCCGACTTTGGTATTTTGATTGAAAATCATTTATGTTTACACATGCATAAGACATTGAAAGAATTTTTTTCTGAAAGAGTTGTTGAATCAACATTATGTGTAACGGAGGATTCCAGAAGAGCAACGTGGGTTGTTGAGGGTTAGGCTGAGAATCGTCGTTGTGGTTCTTGTCGTCGTTGCGTTTGTTCGTCGACGGTCAGTTTTCCTTGGCCAGTGGACGGAGTGTGGGGCAACTGGAGCACGTGGGGGGAGTGCACAGTGACGTGCGGCGGGGGCGAACAGACGAGGAACAGGTCATGTCAAGATCCACTCTACGGAGGTCTCGACTGTGTCGGACCATACACGGAGACACAGGCGTGTAACGAAGCCAGCTGTCCAGGTGAGTAATACGATCTACCGCCGTGATGACGCATCGCTAAATCACCGCCAGTCTGCTAAATCATACTCATCTGATTACACCCCCCACAGTAGGTAATATAATTAGTAACACCATCCCCAGTCGCATAGAAATATTAGCAAAGCAAATATTTACTCTCTCTAATAAATCAACTCCCGGAATTGCTGATAATAAACGTGTAGGTTGGCTATTCACTATTATAATATTTTAAGCAGTCACATCCACCACACTTTGGTATGGACTTCAAAAAGTAAACACCATGTGACATTAGCTTGTTCTTAGTGTTTGTATATGGCCAGCCGTATATTTTATGTAACATTGGTTAATATTTATGGATTCAGCCAAATATATACATACTACATATTATACACATCTGTCCCTGTCAGAGGACGGCTTCTGGTTCCCGTGGGTCGACTGGGACACCTGCACCACGACGTGTGGAGGCGGAACTCAACAACGAAGTCGAGACTGCCGAGCGGGCAAGTTTGGTGGCGAGAACTGCACAGGCGACCATTGGCAGGAGCGCGCCTGCAACAAACAGCCGTGTCCAAGTACGTCAATTGTACTCTTCGTTTGTTTTCGGTCTTGTTTACGTAGATAATTTGTCAATTTTTTTAAGGAAAATGTGTACGTTCCACCTGCTTTTTGTGTTGGCTTGTAAGACTCCCTATTGTTGTTTCTTTATTCCACATGTTCTTAGCATATAACAGCGAAACTTCGCAATACCAGATGTCGACTCCATAACTAGTGTTTGCTACTATCAGGCAGGAGTGCGTGTGTATCGATCAAATACAGTTTTAAATGTTCGGTAGGGACAGAGACGGATATTAAAACCAAACGAATGCAGCCTCTCTTCTGCATTCCGTGTCTCCATTATGGCAGCGATGTATCAGTCCGGTCATGAGTTGTGCTCGTGCTAAGAGTGTATTGAAATAAGAATTTTGCTGTCAAGATGTAGTAATTTGACTTGTCTTGTTGCCAGTCGACGGCGTGTGGGAAGACTGGAGCGATTGGTTCTCGTGCAATGTCACGTGTGGAGGAGGCAGCCAGACGAGAACGCGAGTGTGCGACCCACCCAAGTACGGTGGCAACAAATGCGAAGGCGTCGATGCCCAGTGGCAGAACTGCAGTGACAACCCGTGTCCAAGTAGGGGTGTTCTTTGGTATATGTATCATAAAATGTTGCCATAACTGCTACAGTAAAGGAAACGCCTGATATCAAATATATGCCCAACGGTAACGACGGGAAAACATCCAAATGGTAATCCGGGTTGAGAAAAGATCATAAAATTATACAAATGTTTATTTTAAAACTAAACGGTAACTTGCTAGCTGTATTGAAAGTTGAGCAATTATGGTTGTATGTTGTCTGCCCAAGGCAGCGCATTGGCTGATATCCAGCTTGGGAGCCACGTTTACGAAAACAAGTTTATCTTCAACTTTGGAATACGAAGTTACCCTGTTTTGTGAGAATATTACTAATGTTTTTTGTCCATTTCAGTTGACGGTGTTGAAAATCCATGGACAGAATGGGGTGAATGCAGCGAGTGGTGCGGAGACGGGGTACAGAACCGGTCTAGGGAGTGTATCGGGCCATTCTACGGCGGCGCCAAGTGTGCCGGACAATTGTGGGAACAACAAGGGTGCTTCCTCAAATACTGTCCCAGTAAGATTTCACATTCACCATCTATTCAAACACTGCCTCACTCACTCACTCACTCACTCACTCACTCACTCACTCACTCACTCACTCACTCACTCACTCACTCACTCACTCACTCACTCACTCACTCACTCACTCACTCACTCACTCACTCACTCACTCACTCACTCACTCACTCACTCACTCACTCACTCACTCACTCACTCACTCACTCACTCACTCACTCACTCACTCACTCACTCTCTCACTATCTCTCTCTCACTCATTCATTCGTTCCTCTCTCTCTCTCTCTCTCTCTCTCTCTCTCTCTCACTCTACCTTCACACACACACACACACACACACACACACACACACACACACACACACACACACACACACACACACACACACACACACACACACACACACACACACACACACACACACACATACACACACACGCACACACACGCACACACACGCACACACACACACACACACACACACACTCACGGACGCACGCACGTACGCACCCACGCACGCACACACTCACGCACGCACGTACACGCACACACACACACACACCCACACACACATATAGCTAGTCATTCGTGACGATATCAACTTTCGCTTTCAGTTGACGGCGTGTGGAACGAGTGGCAGTCGTGGGGTAACTGCAGCGAATGGTGCGGCACGGGCGTGCAAATACGTAATCGCACTTGTCACGGTCCATTCTACTCCGGGGCCGAGTGCGCAGGAGACAGTGGCGACGTGAGGGAGTGCTTCCTCAGACACTGCCCAAGTAAGATTACCTCATCATCATTCTAACTATAATCGAACTACCGTATGTATGTATGTATGCGTGTGTGCGTGTGTGCGTGTGTGCGGGTGAGCGTATGAGTGTATGAGTGTATGCATGTATGTATGTACGCACGCGTGTTTGTTTTCTGTCCTTCAGCAATGATTACTGGACACGCATAGGTATGTCTTCGGAAGTCATCATAATAAAGTTATCTAGAACAGAAACCTTACTCAGACGATCACTACAAACATTATAAGTATAAACGTTTCGCAAAACGTTACATATTTTGTGAGTTTATATCCATTCCATGTTAAACAAATATATGGACAAATGTTTCGTTACAGGTGTTTATTATAATAAATCAAATATTCGTATGCGTCAATAATATATCGAAAATCATTTACTAAGGCATCACATGTTTATAACGTTATACATATATAATTGACCTCTTTCTCGTGTTATGTGGTCAGAGTCTAAATGTTAAAGTTAGAGTGAATCAAGCTAATGACATAACAATAATACAAATATGTATTGGGTGTAATATATGATCCATATGTTAAAGAGGGTTAACAAATTGGTTTTCAGTGTGTGAAATGTTAAACGAAGGCTTAATAATGTTATATATTTGCTGATACGTGTTGCATGTTGTATGCGTGCTTACATGCTTGCGGGTGTGCGTGCGTGCGTTCGTGAGTGCGTACGTGCAGTCGAACCGCGACGTAAGATAGCAAATCGCCGCGCCCGGTGCAGCGAGAGTTATGAGTGTTGTTGTTGTCGGCTGCAGTCGCGGGCGTGTGGCGGCCGTGGACGCGCTGGAGCAACTGCAGCGAGTGGTGTGGCGACGGACTGCAGACGAGGAACCGCACCTGTGTCGGCCCCTTCTACGGCGGCGACGAGTGTGCCGGGGACTGGGACCAAGTACGGGACTGCTTCCTACTATACTGTCCCAGTAAGTTACACGTTTAGGTGGTTCAGTAACATTCATAACGTGACAGGAATGACAACCTGTCTAAATTCGTACTCTGCTTACATTCGTGTTGTTAGTGTAGTAGTTAGTCGACTCGTGGTTATTGCCATTTTAGTAGTATTATTGATAATAATTGATTCCTCAAAATAAAAGCTAAATAGCGGATTTGTCCACCATATGCATATACACATTTGTACACTACGACGTAATTTAAATTAACTGATACATTTATGACAATCATGCTATATACCGTCATCGTTGCGCTTCAGTTGACGGGTTGTGGGCGGCGTGGACCGAGTGGGGAGTCTGCAGTGAATGGTGCAACAACGGCACCCAGAACCGCACACGCCAATGTGTCGGACCCTACTATGGCGGCTTGCCGTGTCCCGGCGAACAGGAGCAAGTTCAAGGCTGCTTCCTCAAACACTGCCCGAGTATGTCTCAATCACTGTAGTTTCTATCGAATACGTAACATGTACACGTTTATAACTCCACAGAACAAGTAATGGATTTAACGCGTTTTTATAATGTCTCATCCCCCCATACAACATATTGTACCTCACCTGAGTTACAGGACTAATTGCTATCCTAACTAAAATTAATACAGTCATAACTGTTGTCACGTGTTACCGGTTTGCATATTCTGATACACACACTCTCTATTCATACACAGACGTTATCTAACGACATATCATAATTTAAATCCTTAAAATTGTTCAGTAAATATAACATTCGCTAGAAACTATACAAGTATTTTCACCAGTTATTAGTTATAAATAACTTCTAATAATGATGACACTCGTTGATCCAACGAAACTCAACTGTGGTTGTCGTTCGTTGCCAGTCGACGGTGTCTGGGAAGCCTGGACAGCCTGGTCCGAGTGCAGCGTCACGTGTGCAACTGGCTCTCAATACCGCACGAGGACCTGCCACGGTCCATTCTATGAAGGGCTTCAGTGTGACGGACCACCGCGCGAAGACCAAGACTGTTTCGACAGATTCTGCCCAGGTAAAAATAGCAGTAGTAGCAGCAGCAGCAGCAGCAGCAGCAGCAGCAACAGCAACAGCAGCAGCAGCAGCAACAGCAACAGCATCAGAAGCAACAGCAGCAGGAGCAGTAACTGCAGAATATGTGATGTGATTATTTCCTTGAAAAACAAAGTCTACATGTACGTTTTAATGACCGAATAGTTTGTGTGTCAGTAACAAAATATATCTTGTGTTTTTACTGGCCGATTTATTTCTATTTAAATGAACGAAAGGTTTGTCATTAATGTTGTTTTGTCTGGCTGATTGAGTTGTTTGTGTTTGACAGACCAAGTGGTTTGGTAATGTTTCTCATAGACCCAGTGGTTTCGGTTTCGCAGAGTAAGTCGTTGGTTTCACTGAGCGAGTCGTTGTTTCAGTGGACGGGGTGTGGCAGCCGTGGTCGGAGTGGGGCGCCTGCAGCACGAGCTGTGGCGATGGACGTCACGGTCGCAACAGGACGTGTGAAGGACCTTACTACGGCGGCAGCGAGTGTGCGGGAGACTGGGACCAGGAGACGGACTGCTTCCTCATCGAGTGTCCAAGTCAGTATTCGCCATATTTGTTATCCGTGATACGGGATAATTTGTTTCTTTGGAATGACTAACTGCAACATCGGAAGACGGGAGGAGTTCCATCTTATCTGTAAAGCGCATCATCAGCGCACCGCAACTCGCCGAACTTCCGCCATGTTAGTTTCGCAGCGGCATGAGACGGTAAATGTGTGTTGGCGTAAGACCACAGTAGTATAGTAGGTTCAAATGAGGGTAGAATGATCATGATCGGAGGAAAGAGGAATGACGTCACACCCGGGGCAAGATCAAGGACAAAGGGCAAATGTAAAGGTCAAGTGGCGCCCCTTGGCGAATAGGTGAAGGTCAATATAGGCGAATAGGTGATGCATAACTAAATAACTAGGTCAGATAGGTCAAATTACGTTATTATGTAGGTAATTGAACATGCGTAATGGTGTGATGTCGGATAGGTGGTGAACCCTTTTTTTTCGGGTATAAGCGCCCCGCAGCGTATAATTTTTCCATTATGTTCAAGTCGGGACTTAGAATATTTTGGCGCGGTTGATTTGTAACATATTTAATGTTTCATTATATTAGAGTGGTAATGTTTTAGTAATTTAGTACATTACCAAGGTAATTTCCTAACATTTTATTGTTTCAACATATTAGACTTGTATAATTTTCTTACTTTAACACGTGAGCGTCATAAATTATTGCTAGTTTAGTGCATCACTGAAGTAACAGCGTAACAGTTAGCTTACCGACACGGAAGACTTATAACTTGTAACTTCCTAACATTTTATTCTTTCAACACGGTAGACTTGTAAGATGTTCTTATTTTAGTAAGACAACGCGGTGACTTCTAACGTTTCATGTTTTAGAGTGGTAGTGTTTTAATAATTTAGTATATTATCGATGTAACTTCCTAACATTTTATTGTTTCAGCACGCTAGACTTGTAAGATTTTTGTATTTTAGTAAGACAGCGCGGTGACTTCTAACGTTTCGTGGCGTTAGAGTATTATCGTTTTAGTAATTTAGTGCAGCACGGAGGTATCTTCATAACATTTTAGCGTTTCGGCGCGGTAGATTAGTAACATTTTCATAGTCTAATGCGTCAACGCAGTAACTTCGTAACATTTTTAACATTTCATGGCGTTAGCGTGGTAGTGTTTTAGTAATTTAATGCACCGCCAAGGTAATTTCTTAACATTTTAACGTGTCAACGCGGTAACCTTGCTTCAGCGCAGTAGAGCGGTACTGTTTGAGTAATGTTGTGCATCACCGAGGTAATATCTGAACATGTTAACGTTTCAACTCGGTAACCTTGTAGCATTTTCGTATTTTAGTACGTCAACGCGGTAACTTCGTAACATTTTTATCGTTTCAGCGCAGTGGAGTTGTAGTGTTCTAGTAATTTAGTACACTACCAAGGTAACTTCTTAACATTTTAGCGTGTCTCCGAAGTAGACTTGTAACATTTTCATAGTCTAAGGCACCAACGCGGTAACTTGGTAACATTTTAAACATTTCATCACGTTAGAGTGGTAGTGGTTTAGTAACTTATTGCATCACCGATGTAATTTCTTAGTATTTTATTCTTTCAACGCTATAAACTTGTATAATTTTCATACTTTAACGTATAGGTGTCGTAAATTATTGCTAGTTTAGTTTATCTTCAAGTAAATTTCAGTGTTAAAGTGCTTGGGTGTAACCAATTATTGCTAGTTTAGTGCACCATGTAGGACATTCCTTAGCATTTTATTGTTTCAACACGGTAGACTTGTAAGATTTTCGTATTTTAACACTTTATGATGTAAACACGATAGACTGGTAAGATTTTCGTATTTTAGTAGTCTATCATAAAGTAAATTTTCTTATTAAAGTGCGTGGGTGTAATTATGCTGATTTTGGAATCCGAGTGCATCAATGTTATAGTGATACCCATCATTCATGTCATAGTTTGACCTACTGACCTACCGAGAAGCACCACCTAGTGACATTACGTGTCAGTTTGGGAGGAGACAAGTTCGGATAAGTAACTTTCAAAAAGGCTGTTAACGAAAAATGACTATGTCCAAAACAGCTAAGGAAAGTACGCGACATATCTTCATTCCAAGAGGCAGCCATCTGTTTGGGTTCACCTGCAATGGTGCGGCCATGAGACTCGTATGAGGTATCGCTTCATTTAACAGAACGCATATGTATATGAAGCGGCCATCTTTCCAGCGACACACTTCCATGTCTACAGATAGCGGGCGCGATCAAACATGATATTTACTACTCGAGATTCGAAAAGAGAATGACCACAATAATCTGAATCAAGGTACTTACACTAATTTCTAGCGTCGTGTCATTTACATAACCAATCAGACCGAACGTACATCATCTTACTTTCGGCATGACGCCACTTCCGACGTAGCGCCTACTATTAGGAAGCGGCCATCTTTCAAACGATTCACTTCTGGATACACGACTTCCGTTAATATAACACTTTGCTCGGCCTTGAGAGATAGGCGACATCCGGCGCCACCCAACGGATACCTAACTAATGTAATTAGTTAGATTAACGCCATCTACCATGCATGCTGGATCTCTATTCGTCGACACACTTCCTGTGAATAGTGGAACCATAGAGGCGGCCATGACAGTCATGTGATTTCCATTACGACGACACTTCCGGTGAAGCGCCCATATAATGGATAACTGGAGTGCTACGTTACATAGTGGTGCCATCTAGCGGGTGGGTAAAATAAGTAATTGACATATTGTAACGTCATTCCTTTTTCCTCCGATCATGATCATTCTACACTTTCATTAGTACCTACTATACTAATGACCACATTAAGTATTCGTCCGCCATTACCGATTTAAAGAATGTCCTTGAAAATAGCATATTGGTGTGATGTGTAAATTTTGTTTGAGCACTTTTACTTGGGTCATGTTTGTCCAGTGAATACTGAATGTACTATTGAAATAGGTCTTTCACGAGTTAGCAATCAATATGCGATAGTCTCTTGTGTATTCGCACAGTGGCTATTTTGTAGAACGCACCAATATTTCTAAGTCAGTCACCAGATTGGGGCATTATTGGGGGGTATCAGAATTTCACGACTTTTATGTCAATGATGGTTAAATACGCTGTGAAAATGTCAAGAAGTTTATTAGAGAAACTTTGCAGGAAATGAAGGAAACGTGAGAAACTTTGCAGGATTGAAGGAAACGTTATAATGGTCTTTATGTAAAATCTAATGTGGTCTTACCCCTGTTGCAGTCGACGGCGTGTGGAACGCGTGGACCGAATGGGGAGAATGCAGTGTCACGTGTGCTACCGGCGTCCACTCCCGCACTCGCACCTGTGACGGACCCTACTACGCCGGCCTTGAATGTCCAGGTGCCGCCGAGGGCGAGGAGGAATGCTTTGATCGCTATTGTCCAGGTACGACCGGCCATACTGAGTGTCTACTAGTGACGATGTTGTAATATGTGATAATGGTGATTATGATGACGACGACGTCGGTGATGAGAAGAAGAAGAAGAAGAAGAAGAAGAAGAAGGAGAAGACAAACGTCACTAATAATAACACTTTGATTTATTATTGTCTGTCACTACTTATGTACTCGCAAACTATCATCATCGTCGTCGTCGTCATCATCATTACGGCGACCGTTGCCGAACCGTTCCATTCTGAATATCTGATTCTATGCCAGTTGTTCTAAGACTGTAATTCCATATATCATATACATGACAAAATCTTAGTAGACGACACTAGGACGAACCATGTTTCAATAAGGCATGCTTTTATAGATTGAGAGTAATTTATCTTTTGTGGCAGTGTTTTTACACTAGCAGTCATATTCAACTAAAGCTACGATTCGATATGTACGGAAACGCGTACGAAATGCAAACGGAATGGGGAATACCTCTGTAGTGACGTCACTACTGGGAATTTCCTATCCGATTCGTGTGCAGGTACGATTCGAATCGCTACTCGGAGCGATCCAATTTGCCGCAGCCGCATCCGCACGACAAAACTCATCCGCCTATGCATGTTTGGAACTACTTATGCTAATTTCCACCGGACACTATATTCATTGTTTTGCCGCATGCCGCATCCGCATGTTGTGTCCGTACATATGGAATCCTAGCTTTACTCATCAATAAGGTTATCATCTAATAATGTATGTATTTGAGCTGTTATGGTCATCGTTATTATCACCGACGTCACCGACTCCATCATCATGATGATGTTGTCGTTGTAGTGGACGGAGTTTGGATGGCGTGGACTGAGTGGGGCGAGTGTGGCGTCACGTGTGGCGGAGGAATACATCATCGCCAACGGGTGTGCGAAGAGCCGTTGTACGGAGGCGCCGAATGTCCCGGATCGACCGACAGCTCAGAGGCCTGCAACACAGACCCTTGTCCAAGTGAGCTACTTCTGTCTTACGCCATCAATGTAGTATTTCGGCTTTTGGAGTTTTTTTTTAAAGAGGACGCATACGTAGTGTTGATGCAATGAGGGTAGTTAATATGGACGATTTTCAGGCATGTTGAATATAATCAATTCAGTATCTGGTAGAATATAATTGTAAGACGATTGTTAAAAATAAATTCAATATGAAAAGCTGTGGGTATATTTTTTCTCTTGAGATTTAAATTATCAGTTTTTCACAACAAACATAAACAGACACTCGTGTTACAGTCCCGGGAGACTGGATGACGTGGACCGCCTGGAGTGTCTGCTCAGTCACGTGTGGCGGAGGTATTCGGCAGCGCTCTCGAGAGTGTGACATGAACTCTTACGGCAATCTGACGGCGCCTTGTCTCGGCCCCAACGCGGGCAATACGACATGCCACGAGTACAGCTGTCTGCCTCTCGGTAAGTCACCGACTTCTCTGTTTTTGCGTATATGTGATATATTTATGAGTAGCTATGCAAATATAGTCGCACATATGAATACCTTAATGTATATCCCTGCATAAATCAATATAACATGTAATATATATATATATATATATATATATATATGTATATATTTATATATGTATATATGTATATATACAGTATATATATAGATATATATATAGTAATACATAACGTCACATATCATAACTCGTGTACACATGTACACACATACACACGCACACGCACACGCACACACACACGCACACAAACAAACAAACAACACACATCCACATGCACACAGACAAAAACACACACAAACAGTCTATTATAGATTCAATTTGTGCATGTCTGCTTGACAGCGCACTCGTGTTCTGATTTGGTGGACAAGGGATTGCGTGACAACGCGTCAATCGTAGAAATCAACCCCGATAGCAGTGGTTATTGGACGTCATTCTGGGTAACTTGCGATCTCATCAGCGACGACGGAATTGGAATCACCATCATACGTACGTACACCGTATCCCGGTTAACGTACGCGGCTGGCAATATATTCATATTCTTTTTAACCAAACCCTGGGGAAACGTGAACACAAAATGATCATGTTAAGAAACCATGCTGCTGGCAAATGAGTTAACTGATCGTAAGAAAACAAAAGCGAATCAACCCAATCTGGGAAACGCATTATAACGAAAGGAAAAATAAATGGTGATCTGATTATTAACAACTTTTAGATCACGAAGTTAACTGTTCACCGGAAATATTGAAGTGTTGCCTTCTAGTATAATTATCAATAACTTACATGTGAAAATACTATTATCTTAGTTCACCGTAATTGTAACTTTAACGGTATTAACTGTAAGGATAATACTTCTTTGTCCGTTTGACGTCACACACAACATCACAGCTAATTTGAGCTATGCCTAAACATAACGGCTTACGTATTTTTTATAAGTAAGTTTTAAGTAAACGTAAATATTATACACTTACTGCACGATATCGAGTTATATGCGCGAGGTGTTTCAAAATGTCGTATTTGGCGAGCTTGCGTCTCCAATTAAAAAAATACTACTTGCATAAATTACAAACATTCTTCACAGAAGCACGTGCGTGATTTTCGGATGCTTGAACAGATCATGGAATTTTAATGCGTGTATTTCAGACCACAACTTCGAGGAGGAAACGATGGTTAAGGGATACGAGGGAATGGGTGAATACAAAGGAGATCTGGTCTACAGAGATTCTCTTGGAAAGAAGCTAAATATGGAACAGGTGGCGAATCTTGTTGACGCATCAGGCAACTGTCGCCAGCACATCAGATGGAAGTGCAGCTCAACTGCCTTTAACTCGCCGGAATCGGAAAGTACTAGATACAGACTCACCTTTTGGAACAACCGCGAGGGGAACGAGATGACCTACTGGTACGTCACTTGCAATCTCATTGTACACACACACACACACACACACACACACACACACACACACACACACACACACACACACACACACACACACACACACACACACACACACACACACATATATATATATATATACAGGTACGCAAACGCGTACGGGCACGCGCACGTACGCACACACCACACACACACACACGCCCATCACGCACACGCATACACCACACACACACGCACGCATACACACACGCACACACACATACACACCCACCCCAACACGCACGCACGCACGTACACTCCTACACACACACGCACACACATACGCACGCGCACACCACAAGCACGCATACATACACACTCAAAACACACAAACGCACGCGCACATAACACACGCACGCACGCGCGCTCGTACACTCGTACTCATAGTTACACACACGCACGCAAGCACACACACATACACACACAAAACACTGCGATACACGCACGCGCACACGCAAAACATGCTTCTAAACAGTTAACAGATATATAATAAAATCAATAATAATAAAACCAACTGGGCAACACATAAAAATAAAATAAACGATAAGTGAGAACATCTTAAAAGCAGCTGAATACGGAGGGGTAATCCCAATTAGCTTGGCGACCCATTCTTAGGTCGTGCCCTGGTGTTAAGCACTGCTGGTTTAAAGGATAAACTAGCTATGATAACAAGTGACAGTGACTGCACTAAAATTGTCTTTACATATTTTATTTGCACAATATTTATATAATTTATATATCTATATTAACTTAGTAGGCCAAACCAAAATAATGTTGCACAGAACATTAACATGTAGGTTATGCGGTTAGACTACCTTGCATACACGTTCCCATCAAGTGTACTGGGTGTAGTCCTGTTGCGATGTTAGCTGTGATTGTGTGTATACAGGGGTGGCGCCAAGGAACGTGGTAAAGTCGATAATTACATGATATGTGCATGCTGGGAGACACGCTCATGCGCCGACTCTAAACAGAGGTGTAATTGCGATAAAAATGACGGCGTCTGGCGCTTGGATGAGGGTGACTTGACATTCAAACCTGACCTTCCTGTCGCACGGTTCCGTGCGGGTGACACAGGTAAGTGGCTGTCTCTAGTCAGTTCACTTTTTTACTACATAATATAGCTATCTTCATCAAGTTCGTGAGTTCTGAAAGATTGCTTATAGTCCGGCAGTCAAACGGCCTTTCGAAGGTGGACCGTGCATTAGGGTCCGCATGATTTTTATTGCATTTTTGTGACCTTATAACCTTCTGAGTGAATAATCCGACGGATGCCACCCATGCATCCTTGGGCGTTTTTGTATATTCCCATTAATATGCAAATTAGTCATCGCCATTAAAATATATACTACTTTCCTCAATATCTCGAATTGTAAACATCCAAACAATCAAAACGCCTATTTATTAAAACAAAGCCGGTCATAGATGCCGTCGCATCCGTCGGAGTATTGACTTGGCGGGCTAGAAGGTCACAAAACTATTAAAAAAAACAATAGTGTTCAGACCTCTAACTTCAAACTTCAGTGGAAAACGCCTACGTTTAGGCTATTTGCCGTCTACGCACGAGTGTTGGTCTGTCGCCTCCCTAAAGAAAGTATAGTGATATCTGAGCCTTGCTGCAAACAAACCACATGTATGCCAACTTCTGGCTGTATTGTAGCTATGAACTTAGAGGGAAATCTAACACAAGGTCTCCGGCGGACCTAGGAATTTATAACTGACGTTCTACTGTGATGGCTAAAACAATTCTACAAAGGCAATGAACCAACCGAAAGCAGCGTAATGAATTGTGAACTTTCGTAAAGTTCTCTGGTGCATTCTGTATTATTTTTAATGTAATATGACATGATTTTATAAGGGATTTTGATCACTAAATATATTTTGTGTTATTATAAAAAAAACTGCTTAAACAAATTGTAGTCTACTGTGATCATAACTAGGCTCTCCAAAGGTCAATAAAGTGTTCTAAATCCCTTTCTTTCCCGTCATATTTCGGAATTAGTAGATTAATATATAAAGATATTCCATCAAAATAATCAGTTAAATCCACCATAGCAAATTAAATCGTTAGGTTGGAAATGGTTAGCCATAACGTGGTGAGCTACAAGAACCAACACCCAGAACTGGGAGAGCGACAGCCCAAATCCTCGTGTTTGACGTTTAATGATGCTTATAAAGCAATGCAATTATTACTACGACTGATAACATTAATATCCAATGCAACGAAATCATGACGTAAGCCTATACGATAACAAAAACAATTCGTGCTTATTACTGTTTTTGGAACACGCCACACTAAAATTATAATAAGGAATATGTGTTGACTTTGTCCAAGGTATTGTTATGGTACTATGAACGGTTAGTTAACGTTTCGCGATAGGATTAATACACTAGTAGAATGTCTGCAAGCGCTGCTATCTCGACTCGGGATAGGAAAGGAAGAGCCGAGATCGGGGCGCTTGCAGACACTCTTTATTATTATCCTTTTACATGCTTCGAATATCTGCTTTGATAAGGCGGTACTTGGGAATGCAGTCCCGGATCTAAATAAAAACGTTACTGCGCAAGTTGCGACGCAGCGGAAATGATGTAGTGTGTGTTTGTTGGTGAAGGTAACGATGAGGAAGGGGAACAGGGTTTTTTCATTGTTGGGGCTCTCTACTGCTCCGGCATTGGATCAACCGACTACTATGATGCATTCTTTGACGCCTATTAATAACATGAAGCCACAGATTAGTCGTAAGTTGGTAGTCGTAGTTATTCGGTGTTATTTTATTCTTGATTCCATTTCGTAGATGTGAAGTGTGTAGCTGCTCGTCACGGTTCGTTGTGTTGTCGGTAGCTGTAGGTGGTGTCATCTTCAAATCAGAGTTGATACTAACGTTGTTAGTGTATGTTGTTGTTATCTGTTGTCATCATGCAGTATACATCGTCATGTCATTCACGTACAGGTTTACGCAGGATAGCCATATGCACATCATCACTTGGTAAAGGAGCCGTCCGTTCACTAGTTGTTTCCCTTTCGTCGAGTAGCGTAGCTTGTAGATAAGTGTAATTATATGTTCGTGTTGTTGCATTTTTGTTGTGGAATGGACATTGTTTAGTTTCTATTTGGATCGACGTGCTATATATACTCAAGCTATATTGTCATCGGTAGACCACTACTCTGTATTAACAATTATAATAGTGTCATCTTCATTCTGTATGTTCCATGGTCGGATTCATTATTCTGTACTCATGGGCTTCTTGGATTTAATAACACCGACTAGTGCTATCTTTTTCTCTCGGTAAAATACGCTGTGTCCAATAATCAAAACATGCACTTATGGACACAGTTACATATATCATCATATGTTTGCACATATATAAGTGCAATTTTGACTCAAGCCATCCATTTGTAATCAGCGGTTCATTTAGTCATCTCATCTCGACTATTGTGGTAAGCCCAATACTACAATAATATAATATCCTACAATGGGAGGTGCTCGCTGAATAAAAACGGTGTGAGGGTTTAGAAGGAGGGGGTCGCTTGGAGCCAGCCTTCAAGCTGGTTCTAAAGGCGGTTGGAGAATCTGCAATGGGGGCTTCTGTTGGAATGGAGTTCCGGAGAGAAGGAGAGAAAGAAGGAGCGCATATATGTGTCAGTTCTGGAGTGTGGATGAGGAATTTGGATGGCTGGCCTCGGGTGAGTACGGTGGACGGAATCTTCCCTTTGATTTAAGTCGACAAGGCCACCCATAATTTTGTAACATCCCGTAATATCGGAGGCGTTTGTCATGCGGATTTCAACGTATTCGCAATTGCTGTATACATGTCGCCCGCGACACTCTTTTATTGGCGCAAGATTACTTGCAGGAAGCCATTCGACAGGCATCTGCGCAAGCGCCTAGCCAACATAACACGTGACAACAGTTCGCCGAATTATTGAGGCTTTCAGGTTCGCGCAAGCGCTCCACTCGCTTTGCTATGCGCGCCGTTTTTGTCGTTTTTGGTGTTGCAATTTTGTATGTTTATGTGTACCAGTACACTTTTTGACTGGCATTATATGTCTTAATTTTGTTATCTTTTAGGCCATGATAAGGAAAATGGTATTTTTGTCGTCGGGCCTTTGAAATGCGGCGGACACAACACGACGCAGTTGGCCACAAGATGAGACAGCTCGTTGCCTCGACTTGTCGCAGATGGAAGCAGTGCATCACGACACTATTTTGGCTTCTTTTTGTTGCAAATCCCAACTTTCTCCGAATTTTCACTGGCAATTGTTTTGTTATATTGATGCCAGTTTATTTTAGTTTATTAATTCTATCAACATCATTCCCCAAAACAGTGTATTTTGGCTGTAGTTTCTGGCCACGTTGAATATTGTCACAGTCTAGCCGTGAATAGCCGAGAACAGTATTATGTTGAAGGGCATGATTGCTGTGTCCGCTAGGGGCGAATTTTGATTGATTGTTTTATTGTTTATTTGGAATCAACAGTGTTAAGACATTGTATTCCATGGGTACAACACGTGCTGATTTACATATATACACCCAACAATATTACAATAAATACAATAGAGAATACAACTATTAGCATGTAAATTGCTTCCGGACTCGGTTACATTCATAGTTTTGAAAATGTGTCAAGTTACCTTTCCGAGTCATATGTTGCTCATGTACCCACTATCATATATAATGCACCATTTTGGTGAAAAGTCACACTTGCATCAAGTAGATTCCTACAAATGTCTACCGAACTTTGTTGCAGATTCAAAATGTATTGTACGCTGAGCTTTCTTGAATTGTATTTGTTAAGTTAACTATGTGTTCAGGTAGTCTGTTCCAGATACGTACAATTCGATTGCAAAAATGTTTTCGTTATACCAAGAATTAAGTCGGTGTTTGCTGTATTTACATGTATGTTCCTCCCAATCCAGGAAGTGTTCGTTAAAATGTTCAAAACAATTACTTGCAAACCGAATGCTTGTTATATTGTGATGTTAATTAGTTTACAGCATGGCTGTTGTCCTTATTGTCTTATGTGACACCGCGCAATGTGTCTCCAGTGTCGACTTTGTCACATGTAGCCATCCTACAGAGACGATTCGTTGTCACGTGTTATGTCTGGTCAGTACTGTAGCTGCACATGTGAAGACGTTGCACGCAATGTTGTCAACATGCTCAAGCTATATACTCGTTCAATTTTTAAAAGCCGGTTAACATCTTTGCTTTAATTAATTACTATATAAAGTGTAATGCTCTTATTGTGTACAAATTCCATCATGTCGACACGCCAAGTTTAATTTGTGGATGATGCATGTAGATCTGATGCGATTGTTACTTGATTAAATATAAATTTTGCTTTACCACTGTTTGGTTGTTTAGTCGGAACATCAACTGTAGTAAGACTGTAACAACTGTACTGATGTAGTTGTTGTGACCGGATTGTTATGTACAGTGTCAGAAGACTGTGTCGGTTGTTGCTGCAATGCGCCATCGTTGCGCTCACTGTTGTTTCGCCAGGTAGCGCAGTGGTCGACGAGCGGGGAATATTCCGGGTCAGTTCCCTCCATGTGACGGAATGCATGTCAGTCCACCAGAGAGGAGGAAGGAGAAGACATATGAATGACGATGAAAACCGTGGACCACCTACTTATACCTGATTACTATCAACCTGAGAGTGCAACAAACCTTACTATCAGTAATAAACAAGTATGTATGAGGTCATCCATATTGTACATCGCGCTATTTGTGGACATTTACGAAACCCCCTGTAGTGTAATATACGGTATGGAGTCGGAGACCCAGTGTAGACGAACGACTATTTTGTGTACTGTAGATTATGTTAATGATGAGTCGAGTTGGTCTGATAGCATGGTCGAGTGAAATGTGAACCGGTATTGCATGAAAAGCAGAACAACAATAAAGCGTTGTTTATTGTAAGAATATAAAAAATGAAACAAGCAAGCGTAACACCCCCATCCCCTTGTCACGCTTCGAAGGCATTTACAATTCCTTGAACTTTTTGACAAAAACATCCCCTGTGATACGTAATATAACGCCTTGGTACCTTGGCGTTTTTATTAATGCTGTTGAAACTGACCCACAAACTTGTTGAACAATTAATGCACTATCTATCCGATGTCGACAACTCGACGACCCAGCGTTTAAAACATCGTTACTTAACGCTTACCCAGATACCAACGAACCCCATTAAACGCGTCGTCACTCTGGCACATACGCCTTCACTCCCTAGGCGTGACATACTTTATGGATGACCCATATCTTAAAATGCAACACATTAGTATTACACGTTTAAACGTAATATAATTTAAGAAATAGCATACAATCATTTAAGGAAACACAAATACATCTTCAGAAAGACGAGAGAAATCTTCAGCACGCCAAACTTGTAACGTGCACCAGTAAAATATTTGATCTATACGTAAACGTCCAAAATGATATGAGGTTTTGAAACTCTAAACTGGTGGACATATAACTTGTGGATCGCAACGAAATGACATCCAAAGGAGCATTGTAGTCAGGTTGAAAACTGGCAATTGGATTTGTTTGTGTCTTTTCTGTTCCAAATGCAAGATGAAAATATTAGCAGTTTATATATATTTTAAACATAATTATCAACTGTATCCAAATAAGGGGTTACTCATACATAACAAACGGTTGGACTCCCGATAAAACACCCTTGCTTGTCCACGTGCCCTCCGCGGTTGATGGTTTCTGTGGTAACTATTGTTAAATCTGGTTAAGTCGCGGCGACGTAACTCAACATTTCTACACCAACACGTTACGAGGATAGCGTGCTGAATCTCCCCGTTGTGTTTACAATCTTAGCAGTCAGGAAACCTGGTAGGCTACACACGTACTACATGTTACCATTGTTAATGAATACCTATTGAAGTCATTACTGTCAAAAAACAGTGATCACTATTTCCCTTGTACGTTTTGTTGCGTGGATAATAAAACTTTATGCCGCATTAACTCCTTGTCAACAGCGTCTCTTCTGCGACTCACTGATGTTGGTATGTTCTTTGTGTATGTCCCCATGGACTGGTTTCGGATAGACAAAATGTATCTATGAATTGTATGTCAATCGCGGAACTTCCTACACATCGCGCAATCTGTTTGATTACTGGCAGGGAATGTTGGCGTCGTTATAACGAATTCGTAACTTTGTTCCCTAAGCACCCCACATAGGCACTCCGCAGAGTACCCTCAGGTAAGGATGCGATATTACATAGTTCATAGCAACAGCATCATAACGATATGGAATTAGACTGGATGGGGGGCTTGAATTGCAATGTTTGAGAATATAGTTATATTATCAAATTACCATAGTTCGCTATCTAGCCACTCTTCAGCACCGTTATCCTTTGTGTAAGTAAGATGTCGGACATTAGATTTTTAGTACAAATGCAGACGTTTATTGACATTATTCGGTATCCACAGAACGCCCTTTTAATAATATATTTTACCTGCATATCATTGTTAACTATTCCAACCGCGAAATGTACCTTTATTCAATCTATTGGTCTATCCATCAAGAGACCTATCCTAGCAAAAGATCTGTCAATCCATCAAAATGGTGTCAAACACATGGAGCGTTCGGAAATTCCGTTGTATAGTTTTGTTGAAAATCTGGCCACAACTGCTTTCTCTATGACAAAAGCATAATGCAAATTTGTTCAGTTGAGAACTGCATGCTGGGGAGATTGATTTAAAATAGGTCACGCTGCACTTGTAATGTAATGCATGTGTGAACGTCTCCAATACTTAGCAAAACGTTATTTACAGTTTCCACGTAACTTACACAGTTACACACGATTGCACACACACATTATAAATCTAGGGCCAATGGTAAAGTTGATAAGAAAGCTGTGTACACGATAAGTTGAAACAGTAGAAAATTAGGTTATTTGAATTTATTTTCTCAGTAGTATGAATAATTGACTGAAATTCTGATGCATTACATTTTTGCACACGTATTCTATCATCTATTTAATATTTATAATATCCAACACCATATTCCAACGTTCCATATGTTATGACAACACAGTCGTACAACAACCCTACCAATTTAGCGCATTTATGTTATATGACCGGAAAACCAGACGATGCACAAACAAGTAATGAAATAATATCTGGTATTTAACAATAGTTTTTTTAAGATTGCCAGCCAAAGCTACACGCTCCATATGACATGTAAACTAGGACGCCTTTGTTTTATCGAGAGTCCGACACATTTCCACATACGAATAACCCGCCCTTCTAAGATATCTGTCAATTATATTTTTAAATACATTCACACTTCTTGAATTAAAACAATCATAAAATAATGTATTGTCCTCTATGAGAATTCGTACTGTTTCATATCCAACCTGCACCTCGCGCGGTGAGTAGGAGGTTTCGTGATTGCATTTAACTAACGCTGCATTGTGCTTTCTGCATTCTTTAATTTAAAAAAATACCCTTATCAATATTTTCATAACCATTCAATATTTATTTTAAACACATCTGTTTGGTTTCCTCATAGTGTCCTACTCTCTAATGTTGTCAACCCACATTCTATTAGCCGGATTTCATAATTACGGTTTCTCAGCTCAGGAATAACCTTGGCCTTGTTTATTATTGTATGGGGCAATATTCCAAATGAGGCTTAATTATTGCTTAGTACAGTAGAACAATTAGCTTCTTCTCTTTATATGTGATATATGTCTTCTGATCAGTCCTAGAATTTGATTGTCCTTTGAAGTAGCAGTCCTACATTGTTCTGAAACTTTCATGCTGGCATTAATCGTTACTCCTAGATCTTTTTCCTGTGTTCGCAAATTAATATTTTACATGGGCACACACACACACACACACACACACACACACACACACACACACACACACACACACACACACACACACACACACACACACACACACACACACACACACACTCACACACACACACACACACACACACACACACACACACACACACACACACACACACACACACACACACACACACACACACACACACACACACACACACACACACACACACACACTCACACACACACACACACGCACTCACACACACACACACTCACACACACACACACACACACACACACACATACACACACGCACACACTCACACACACACACACACACACACACTCACACACACACACACACACACACACCTCACACACACTCACACACACACACACACACACACACACTCACACACACACACACACACACACACCACACACACACACACACACACTCACACACACACACACACACACACACACACACACACACACACACACACACACACACACACACACACACACACACACACACACACACACACACACACACACACACACACACACACACACACACACACACACACACACTCCACACAACAACACACACACACTCCACACACACACACACACACACACACACACACAATACATCATCACATACATACATCATCATCACTACACACACACACACACACACACACACACACACGCGCGCGCGCGTTCAGCAAGAGGCAGAGCTGCAACAGCATTCAGAGAGTGAGGGAGTGTTTATGACCTGTATGTTTTCCAAAGACAATGTCAATGACATTCCTTGAATGATAATTGGCATCAACGACAGTTCAACGTGAATGGGCAGCATACAATATATGTGTTGGTGAAAAGTGTTGCCTGCCATCGTTTTGTTTAATACAAGGCGTTTTCCTCAATGTGAATGAGACCTGTACGAAGTGTAGACTGACACTTGTCGTCGTAGTATTCAATCCAAACTCCCAAAGACATAGGTTGACCTGCCCACTTTCGCGCACCTTGTCATTTACAATGATATAATGCAGCCAACATATATGAACTGAACAATGTTTACACTGAGTGATTATATAGTGGCACTGGTAGGCCGACTGGGCGTATTGACAATAGCCAGTGCGAATTAAGTATACACTTTAACCGATGCCAGACAGAGTCTAGCTAAAACCCAGAATACCAAGTTGCTGCGAAATTGGACGTTGTACGAAGTTCGCAGACATAACTATAAATCGGGCACTCGTTATATCTTATACTGCTGTCATCTCTACTGTGTAGTAATTTATAGCTGTCTTACTGTTGATCAGTATGTGTATTTTGCCAAAAACTTGTGTAAATCTACACGATTTGTTTAAGAAAGTGAAAATCTTATATAGGCATGAATTTATTTGTGTACATGGTAAAATCTACAGACAAATGAAGAGCCATCAGATCAGACTTTGACAAATTAAACAGAAACTGTAAAACATTAGACAATTTCGGGGAGTGAACATCTCAGTTTTATTAACTCACACATCATAGATCAGTTAGATACATTTGCTATCAGTGCGTAAAGCACACTTATGTACAATAATATGCACAGGTAAGATTCAACAAGAGACAATGCCATGTGGACTCTTTCAGTGTTTATTACATATAAGATATCAATAACAAAGTATGAAATAACATATACGAGGTTTGTACATTGAGACATACATCATAAGTTTGTCAGAACAATCATCTCCATCGCTATAGTCAGTTTTGTAAAGATACACAAATATATCTACTTTCATTTAGTTAAAATCATAATCCATTTTCTTTAAGTAGGCGTACTCCTCAGAGCATGCCGAGGCATTTGCCCAACCACGGGACACTACGGTTGCACTATGATGATGATCCTCACAGTCAACGTCTTGTTGCAGGGATAAGAAAATATTCTCTTAATGCTGTTATCCATTATTGTTATTGTCCCATTCGTTGCATATGTTCACACCTCCTTAATTAGTTGGCGCTGTTCTGGGCTAGTCTCAATGTGTCAGTGTAATTCATACAATTCTGACATTGACAAGGAAACAAATATGTGCAACACGTCATGTTTATTTCTTAGTCCCCGAGAGGTCGGAACGGGACGAAACGAAAAACTGGTTCAATTTGTGGCACAGTAGCATTAGTAATGCACGTAACGTCATTACCACATCACGCATATACCTACACGGATAAACCTGGATATTAACTTGGCCAAACTGCGAGGTGATAATTGTTTATTCCTTACAGTCAATGAAGAGAAGTGCTGGAGCGAGTGTTCTTACGTTCAGACAAGCACGATATTGTACATGCATTAGTCTCGTTTATGCGACAATCGCTTTCCATCAACTCGCCACGAAGAGAGTCTGGCTACAAAGACTTATTTTGAATGTCAAATTGGACATTTGGATTCATTTGCTGCCATCAGATGGCATCACTGTTTTGTATTAATTGAAAGCGTATAGGTATAAGCGCTTAGCTTATATATATATATATATATAAGCGTTTTTTTTTAAAATATATATATAAGCGCTTTTCTATATATATATATAAGCTAAGCGCTTATACCTAGCACACATTCCAAGGATATTGACTTAGCATGAAAACGTACACAAAACTACACTCCCACAAAAACAAAACATGTGACGACTATTAATATCAGTTTAAGACCAGACTGGAAAACATGGCAATGATCCTGCTGTAAGATTATGTTTCACCAAGAAAGGCTGGTTGGATTGCAGCAGTGAATAACAAGTATAACAAATAAACTTCAGACCAATTCCATTCATCCTCGCGCGCCAGGGGTCGCTGCTGCTGATTACGACAGTGCCAGTCAGGAGCACCCCCTGGCTGATTGCTTTGCGAAACTCTGAATTTAAGCTCAGCCTATGAAATCGCTCTCTAGATCATTAGATGTAGGCAGGTCAGGTGGTCATAATAAAACTAATTTCAGCCAACCGTGGCTCGTGTTACATGCAATGTTTAGGAAGTAGAAGCAGTTATTCGAATACACAATACCGCTCAGCTGCTCGTGCTAATGGGCGAACAGGTCATTATGTATTGGGATTCCCAGAAGTCGTTTATCCGTCTTCAAATTAGGGCGGGTATTTGCGCTGTTCTCAAGGGTGATGCAGTCGTGACTGGCGAAGTCAATTACTAGTTTGACTCATCTAACTTCTGCACTTCGCGTAGGAGATCTGCTAGGGCTACTTTTGCATGGCTTGCGAGGATGATTCCATTCAAAGTTATGCGTTGTGAATAATGCGGCACTCGAATATTTACCCTTTCCCTTTAGACACATTAATGAAAATAACAGCATTTTTATTTACTTATTCAACGCTGTTAACTTATCAATTGCTAGTCGCCAATTAATACGACGTTGCTTAGCATGAAGTCCCTAATTACCCACGATTTAGAAGGAATACATCAAATAAACCCGACTTAGTACCCGTTAGCGTCACTACAAAATGTTCTTAACGGAAGGCAGTCTGTTCCTCTACCTTGATTTAGCAAGCGTAGTAATGCAATTAATAATTAATCTACGAACCACCCAAATGAGCCCGCTAATTCATATACAACATTTCAGTCCCATGCATGCAAAACTGAAGAAGAAAAGTGCCATTGTAAAATGTTGATCCTTAAGTTCCCCAGATAGACAGACAGTTAGACAGACAGACAGACAGACAGACAGACCGACAGACCGACAGACCGACCGACAGACAGACAGACAGACAGATAGACAGACAGACAAATATATATAGAGACAGACAGACAGACAAATATATATAGAGACAGACAGACAGACAGACAGACAGACAGACAGACAGACAGACAGACAGACAGACAGACAGACAGACAGACAGACAGACCGACAGACATACTGACAGACAGACAGACAGAGAACTGTATTGTTTTATAATACAGATATCATGTTATCGTAAGTTTATTTAACACATGATGGTGGATCCCTGTGCTTCCGAGCAACGCCTGTTTATTGTTAATCTATTTAAAAACCTTCTGAATATCCAACTGATATCTTATTAACGCATTGTATTGAAGTTGACAACTATCAATTTTGTAGGTTGCCTCAATACAAATGCCCTATACATCACAACATGTTTTCAATGACACCAGATTGTAGGATAAACAGAAGTGCATATATCCTTGTCTATTTTGGGACCAACCTCACATCACAGCCCTCCATTTTGTAAACCAACCCCACTTCCTTCCACACCCCACTAATACACGTTTGATCAGCCACTTTACGTCGCGTTCATTCAATGTATTGCAGGTCTTCCATCACATCCCACTAATACACGTTTGATCAGCTACTTTACGTCGCGTTCATTCAATGTATTGCAGGTCTTCCATCACATCACACTAATACATGTTTGATCAGCCACATTACGTCGCGTTCATTCAACGTATTGCAGGTCTTCCATCACATCACACTAATACACGTTTGATCAGCCACATTACGTCGCTTTCATTCAAAGTATTGCAGGTCTTCCATCACATCACACTAATACACGTTTGATCATCCACTTTACGTCGCGTTCATTCAATGCATTGCAGGTCTCCCATCACATCCCACTAATACACGTTTGATCAGCCACTTTACGTCGCGTTCATTCAATGTATTGCAGGTCTTCCATCACCCACTAATACACGTTTGATCAGCCACTTTACGTCGCGTTCATTCAATGTATTGCAGGTCTTCCATCACATCCCACTAATACACGTTTGATCAGCCACTTTACGTCGCGTTCATTCAATGTATTGCAGGTCTTCCATCACATCCCACTAATACACGTTTGATCAGCCACTTTACATCGCGTTCATTCAATGTATTGCAGGCCTTCCATCACATCCCACTAATACACGTTTGATCAGCCACTTTACGTCGCGTTCATTCAATGTATTGCAGGTCTTCCATCACATCCCACTAATACACGCTTGATCAGCCACTTTACGTCGCGTTCATTCAATGTATTGCAGGTCTTCCATCACATCCCACTAATACACGTTTGATCAGCCACTTTACGTCGCGTCCATTCAATGTATTGCAGGTCTTCCATCACATCCCACTAATACACGTTTGATCAGCCACTTTACGTCGCGTTCATTCACTGTATTGCAGGTCTTCCATCACATCCCACTAATACACGTTTGATCAGCTACTTTAACAAGATTTAACAAGATTTAACAAGATTGCCACCCAGAGAATTAACTCTAGGTGGCAGGTGGACAAGGAAGCCCTTTGGCTTATCGAGAGTCCGACCCATCTATGTGTATCGTCCACTAATACACGTTTGATCAGCTACTTTAACAAGATTTAACAAGATTTAACAAGATTGCCACCCAGAGAATTAACTCTAGGTGGCAGGTGGACAAGGAAGCCCTTTGGCTTATCGAGAGTCCGACCCTTTTATCTATGTGTATCCCGCCCGTCTGAGGTATGTGTCGATTTTATTTTTAAACATATTCACGCTACTAGCACCCACACAATCAGCAGGTAATTTGTTCCATTCATTTACAGTCCTTTGTGAAAATGAAAACTTTCTTATATCCAATCTACTCTGCTCCTTTGCCAATGTAAGTTCATGTCCTCTAGTCCTTCTATCTTTCTTAACTGAGAAAAAAATATTTCTATCAATATTTTCATAACCCTTCAATATTTTAAACACTTCTATCTGATCTCCTCTCAATCTCCTGGTCTCTAGTGTTGTTAAACCGCATTTTTTTAGGCGTATTTCGTAACTAAGATCCGTCAGTTTTGGTATCATTTTAGTTGCTCTCCTCTGCACTCTTTCTAGCATATCTATGTCCTTCCTGCGATATGGCCTCCACGCTTGAATACAATATTCTAAATGAGGCCTAACTATTGTTTTGTACAGCGGTATTATTAGCTCTTTTTCCTTATACGTTATGTTTCGCCTAATTAATCCAAGGATTTGATTTCCCTTTGAAGCTGCAATTCCGCACTGCTCTGAAACCTTCATATCAGCACTAATGGTTAACCCTAAGTCCTTTTCTTTTACAGTAGTACTTAGTACAGTACCCCCCATTGTATATTCTACTTCTTCGTTCCCATGTCCTGTGTGGAGGCATTTACATTTCCCAAAATTGAACAGCATTTGCCACTTTTCAGACCATTTGATCAACCTGTCAAGATCATCTTGTAAATGCTGTCTATCTCCATCACTTTTAATCCTTCTAAACACTTTTGTATCATCCGCAAATTTCAACACCTTGCTTGTTATTTCATCATCCAAATCGTTGATATATATTAAGAATAATATAGGACCTAATACTGATCCCTGTGGTACCCCACTCAATACTGATTTCCAGTTTGAAGCCTCCCCATCAACTACTACACGTTGTCTTCTGTCAATCAACCATTGTTCTATCCAGTTTATTATACCATTTCCTATGCCATGGGCCTTTAGTTTAAGCAGTAATCTTTGATGTGGTACTTTGTCGAAAGCTTTTTGAAAATCTAAGTAGACGATATCTACTGGTGATCCCTCATCTACCCACTTAGTGATGTCTTCCAAAAAACATAACATATTTGTTAAGCATGACCTCGCTTTAAAAAACCATGTTGAGATGGGTTTATCAAGTTTTGTTTAACAAGAAAATCCACCATGTGATCTTTAATTAGTCTTTCTAACAATTTACAAATCACTGATGTTAAACTCACTGGTCTATAGTTCTCTGACTTGTTTCTCGAACCTTTTTTGAATAACGGTATAATGTTTGCTTCTTTCCATTCTAAAGGAAACACTCCCTCTTCTAATGACACATTGAAAACTGTTGCAAGCGGTATGCTAATTTGGTCTACAATTTCCAATAGTAGTTTGGGTGGAATACCATCCACTCCAGGTGATTTATTATCCTTCATAGCCCTTATTTTCTTACCTACCATTTCCGGGGTTACAATTAATTGTCCTAAATAGTCTGAATCTGCCCCCTTGAACTTAGCCTCTGGTACTGGCAGTGAACTAATATCTTCCCTGGTAAACACTGAACTAAAGTACTCATTCAGGTCTTCTGCCATTAAGAATCCCTCTGATATTATATTTCCAGCACTATCTTCTAGAGGACCGACTTTATCTTGAACTTTCTGTTTGCTTCGAACATACGCATAAAACTCTTGCTGTCATGTTTTATATTACTAGCTAATTGTTGTTTATAGCTTCTCTTTGAATTTCTAATTTCAGCTGTAGCTTGGTTAAGTGCTTCTTTATAACTGTTGTAGTCTTCATCATTTCCAGTACATCTGTATGACTTCCACATCATTTGTTTGTACTTAATTTTTCTAATGGCTTCTTTCGATAAGTGTTTCTTTTTGGACCGTTTTCCTTGTTTTTTGAAGGGTACAAATTTATCGACTATGCACTTAATTTCACTCTTTAATACATTCCAGCATTCTGTTGCCGTCTTATTTTTCAGTGTGTTATTCCAGTCTATCTTTGCTAAATATTTCCTCATGTCCTTATACCTTCCTTTGTGGAAATTTCTCCTATACTGCTTTTTACTATTCCTTTCTGATTTTACTTTGATGATAAAATGTATCTGGTTGTGATCGCTACTCCCCAGTGGCTCACATATCTTGACATTGTCAACTAATTCATTCTGTGAGGACAAAACTATGTCTAACACATTCTCACCCCTGGTTGGTTCTAGCACATGTTGAGAAAGGAATGTATCTTGAACTAAAACTAAAAACTTGTGGTCCTCACTCCCCATACTCTGTAGAGATTTCCATTGTATATGCCCGTGGTTAAAATCCCCCATAATAATACAGTCCCGTTTGCTTACTTCCCTTATAGCGTTTTGTATTTTTTCATTCTCTTCTATGCTTATGTTTGGACTTCGATAAACTAACCCAACTGTTAACGTTGAGTTTCCTGTAACTATGTTACACCAAACAGCTTCTTCGCAATCTGCTTCTCTTTCTAATTTTATTTCATAAGCCTGAATAGATTCTTTAATATATAAAATAACTCCACCTCCCTTTCTTCCTATTCTATCTTTTCTAAACATTACATATCCTGTCAGTCCCAATTCAGCATCTGATATATCGGTGGTGGTCCAGGATTCGGTTATACCTATTATATGAGGGTCAATATCTTCTACCATAATGTTTAGTTCATTTCTTTTGTTTACTATACTCCTTGCATTTAAACAAACACATTTATATCCAGCTTCAGAAGAGTTTTCCACACTGTTATTTGCTGATTTATTTGTGCTGTCTTTATCTATGCCTCCATTTTCAGGCTTTTCTGTGAGTCCCCCCTGCGAATCTAGTTTAAATAGATACAACCTGTCCCACTGTCAACAGATCGCAGCAGGTTCTCTGAGAAAACTGCTGCCCCCTTTCCACTAAGATGGAGGCCATCTCTCATGTACATATCTTCCCTCCCAACAAAGTATCCCCATAAATCTGTGAATCCCACCCCCTCTTCGTCACACATCTGCTCAACTAGTACGTTGATCGCCATCCTCTTACAGTTTCTATACGTTGCCCCCCTTCCTCCCATTACTGGCAAAATTCCTGACAGAATAACCTGTTCAACTCTCGTCTTCTGTAGCTTCCTCACTAACTGTCTATACTTCTGTACTATCGCAGTTGTTCCCTCCCTGTCTGCATTATTTGTTCCTACATGTACCAGTATAGACCCCCCCTTGCCATGTCCCAATACCTTCTCTACCCTGTCAGTTACATGTTCAATCCTAGCCCCCGGTAAACAAACAACGATGTCCTTCCCCTCGCTCAGTGCCTTGTCCGTCTTTCTCATAATGGAGTCGCCCATCAACACCCTCTCTTTCCTAATTGCCCCCTCTATCACTGCCTTAGAATAGCTCCTTCTTCGGTTTGCATCTGTCTGCTTGTTGTCTTTCCCCCCTGTCGTCTTCTCTCCTGTCACATTCTCTTCCGATCCATTCTTTCCTGTCGCTTTTTCTCTTGTCACCTTCCCTTTTATCGAATTCTCTTCTATCACATTTTCTCTCACTTCCTTTCGTCCCTTCTTCGTTCGTCCCATCTCGTTTTCCTCTCTCCTCTCCCTTCCCATCTTCCCTCCCTCCTTCTCTACGGTCACTTTCTTCCCTGTCACCTTCACGCTTGTCACGTTTTCTGTTGTCGATTTTCCAATTTCTTCCCCTCCAATCACCTTCCCTCCTCTCAATCTCCTTTCCTCAGTTTTCTTGCCACTGCTATTCTCCTTCAGTCTTGCAGTATTCTCACCTCTCTCCCTGTCGTCTCTCTCCATTCGACCTGCCTCCTTGCTAATTCCCATCTCCATTCCCTTCACAATATCTGTCAACCTAACTATCTCCTTCTGCAGACACTCCACCTTCCAACACCCAATGCACTGAAAGGTGAATCCTTCCTCCATGGTTTCTGCCCATGACTTCCCACAGCCGGACAATGCAAAATCTACCCAGCTGTGGCAGTGATCGCACACCAAGTGTCGCTTTGCCTTGACTTGCCGCTTGCAAGGCGCCATATCCCGATCAGAATTTATTTAATAACTTAACTAACTTAGTCTTTATAAAGACTGTTTCCTGTGTACTACAGCACACTTTAGGTTACAAATTTCAATTACACAGCCAACTATTTATCCTGACACGAACGCTAACATTACCGGTAGTGACCTAATTTAAATACAATCAATTACGTTACGTTAGGCTGCTTTATTTATTTAGGTTACGCCGCCCGACTATCGCCCTTGCTTATTTTAACAACAATGCTACCTAATCAAAATATCTAGCAAGTACTGGCTTACACAAATATTATCTTATGTAAGTAGTTTGATGGTTGTTACTTTATCTCCTATATATTCTACCACATAATCAGGTTTGTTAAATCTTGTTTTCAAATTATCGAAGCCTAAGTGAGTTACCCTATTATCACTCACTATACTAAGGTATTCTAAAATACTATAACTAACTAACTTTAAGCACAACTGCTACTCAATATATGTTTATTGCAACTTTATGAATGATATTAAGGCAAGAATAATACTTATCAATCAGTAATTCCACTTGTTTATCAACTTTTCTGCACCAACAATTTCTACGATCTATCTCCGCCGAATATAGCCTCGAACCTTTCTACGATCTATCTCCGCCGAATATAACCTCGAACATTTACGTCGCGTTCATTCAATGTATTGCAGGTCTTCTATCACATCACACTAATACACGTTTGATCAGCCACATTACGTCGCGTTCATTCAACGTATTGCAGGTCTTCCATCACATCACACTAATACACGTTTCATCAGCCACATTACGTCGCTTTCATTCAAAGTATTGCAGGTCTTCCATCACATCCCACTAATACACGTTTGATCAGCCACTTTACGTCGCGTTCATTCAATGCATTGCAGGTCTCCCATCACATCCCACTAATACACGTTTGATCAGCCACTTTAAGTCGCGTTCATTCAATGTATTGCAGGTCTTCCATCACATCCCACTAAAACACGTTTGATCAGCCACTTTACGTCGCGTTCATTCAATGTATTGCAGGTCTCCCATCACATCCCACTAATACACGTTTGATCAGCCACTTTACGTTGCGTTCATTCACTGTATTGCAGGTCTTCCATCACATCCCACTAATACACGTTTGATCAGCCACTTTACGTCGCGTTCATTCAATGTATTGCAGGTCTTCCATCACATCCCACTAATAAACGTTTAATCAGCTACTTTACGTCGCGTTCATTCAATGTATTGCAGGTCTTCCATCACATCACATTAATACACGTTTGATCAGCCACATTACGTCGCGTTCATTCAAAGTATTGCAGGTCTTCCATCACATCACACTAATACACGTTTGATCAGCCACATTACGTCGCTTTCATTCAAAGTATTGCAGGTCTTCCATCACATCCCACTAATACACGTTTGATCAGCCACTTTACGTCGCGTTCATTCAATGCATTGCAGGTCTCCCATCACATCCCACTAATACACGTTTGATCAGCCACTTTACCTCGCGTTCATTCAATGTATTGCAGGTCTTCCATCACATCCCACTAAAACACGTTTGATCAGCCACTTTACGTCGCGTTCATTCAATGTATTGCAGGTCTCCCATCACATCCCACTAATACACGTTTGATCAGCCACTTTACGTCGCGTTCATTCAATGTATTGCAGGTCTTCCATCACATCACACTAATACACGTTTGATCAGCCACATTACGTCGCTTTCATTCAAAGTATTGCAGGTCTTCCATCACATCCCACTAATACACGTTTGATCAGCCACTTTACGTCGCGTTCATTCAATGCATTGCAGGTCTCCCATCACATCCCACTAATACACGTTTGATCAGCCACTTTACGTCGCGTTCATTCAATGTATTGCAGGTCTTCCATCACATCACACTAATACACGTTTGATCAGCCACATTACGTCGCTTTCATTCAAAGTATTGCAGGTCTTCCATCACATCCCACTAATACACGTTTGATCAGCCACTTTACATCGCGTTCATTCAATGCATTGCAGGTCTCCCATCACATCCCACTAATACACGTTTGATCAGCCACTTTACGTCGCGTTCATTCAATGTATTGCAGGTCTTCCATCACATCCCACTAAAACACGTTTGATCAGCCACTTTACGTCGCGTTCATTCAATGTATTGCAGGTCTCCCATCACATCCCACTAATACACGTTTGATCAGCCACTTTACGTCGCGTTCATTCACTGTATTGCAGATCTTCCATCACATCCCACTAATACACGTTTGATCAGCCACTTTACGTCGCGTTCATTCAATGTATTGCAGGTCTTCCATCACATCCCACTAATACACGTTTGATCAGCTACTTTATGTCGCGTTCATTCAATGTATTGCAGGTCTTCCATCACATCACATTAATACACGTTTGATCAGCCACATTACGTCGCTTTCATTCAAAGTATTGCAGGTCTTCCATCACATCCCACTAATACACGTTTGATCAGCCACTTTACGTCGCGTTCATTCAATGCATTGCAGGTCTCCCATCATATCCCACTAATACACGTTTGATCAGCCACTTTACGTCGCGTTCATTCAATGTAGTGCAGGTCTTCCATCACATCCCACTAAAACACGTTTGATCAGCCACTTTACGTCGCGTTCATTCAATGTTTTGCAGGTCTCCCATCACATCCCACTAATACACGTTTGATCAGCCATTTTACGTCGCGTTCATTCAATGTATTGCAGGTCTTCCATCATGTTCCACTAATACACGTTTGATCAGCCACTTTACGTCGCGTTCATTCAATGTATTGCAGGTCTTCCATCACATCCCACTAATACACGTTTGATCAGCCACTTTACGTCGCGTTCATTCAATGTATAGCAGGTCTCCCATCACATCCCACTAATACACGTTTGATCAGCCACTTTACGTCGCGTTCATTCAACGTATTGCAGGTCTCCCATCACATCCCACTAATACACGTTTGATCAGCCACTTTACGTCGCGTTCATTCACTGTATTGCAGATCTTCCATCACATCCCACTAATACACGTTTGATCAGCCACTTTACGTCGCGTTCATTCAATGTATTGCAGGTCTTCCATCACATCCCACTAATACACGTTTGATCAGCTACTTTATGTCGCGTTCATTCAATGTATTGCAGGTGTTCCATCACATCACATTAATACACGTTTGATCAGCCACATTACGTCGCTTTCATTCAAAGTATTGCACGTCTTCCATCACATCCCACTAATACACGTTTGATCAGCCACTTTACGTCGCGTTCATTCAATGCATTGCAGGTCTCCCATCATATCCCACTAATACACGTTTGATCAGCCACTTTACGTCGCGTTCATTCAATGTAGTGCAGGTCTTCCATCACATCCCACTAAAACACGTTTGATCAGCCACTTTACGTCGCGTTCATTCAATGTATTGCAGGTCTCCCATCACATCCCACTAATACACGTTTGATCAGCCACTTTACGTCGCGTTCATTCAATGTATTGCAGGTCTTCCATCACGTTCCACTAATACACGTTTGATCAGTCACTTTACGTCGCGTTCATTCAATGTATTGCAGGTCTTCCATCACATCCCACTAATACACGTTTGATCAGCCACTTTACGTCGCGTTCATTCAATGTATTGCAGGTCTTCCATCACATCCCACTAATACACGTTTGATCAGCCACTTTACGTCGCGTTCATTCAATGTATAGCAGGTCTCCCATCACATCCCACTAATACACGTTTGATCAGCAACTTTACGTCGCGTTCATTCAATGTATTGCAGGTCTTCCATCACGTTCCACTAATACACGTTTGATCAGCCACTTTACGTCGCGTTCATTCAATGTATTGCAGGTCTTCCATCACATCCTCCTAATACACGTTTGATCAGCCACTTTACGTCGCGTTCATTCAATGTATTGCAGGTCTTCCATCACATCCCACTAATACACGTTTGATCAGCCACTTTACGTCGCGTTCATTCAATGTATTGCAGGTCTCCCATCATATCCCACTAATACACGTTTGATCAGCCATATTACGTCGCGTTCATTCAATGTATTGCAGGTCTCCCATCACATCCCACTAATACACGTTTGATCAGCCACTTTACGTCGCGTTCATTCAATGTATTGCAGGTCTCCCATCACATCCCACTAATACACGTTTGATCAACCACATTACGTCGCTTTCATTCAATGTATTGCAGGTCTTCCATCACATCCCACTAATACACGTTTGATCAGCCACATTACGTCGCGTTCATTCAATGTATTGCAGGTCTTCCATCACATCCCACTAATACACGTTTGATCAGCCACTTTACGTCGCGTTCATTCAATGTATTGCAGGTCTTCCATCACATCCCACTAATACACGTTTGATCAGCCACTTTACGTCGCTTTCATTCAATGTATTGCAGGTCTCCCATCACATCCTACTAATACACGTTTGATCTGCCACTTTACGTCGCTTTCAATCAATGTATTGCAGGTCTCCCATCACATCCCACTAATACACGTTTGATCAGCCACTTTACGTCGCTTTCATTCGATGTATTGCAGGTCTCCCATCACATCCCACTAATACACGTTTGATCAGCCACTTTACGTCGCGTTCATTCAATGTATTGCAGGTCTTCCATCACATCCCACTAATACACGTTTGATCAGCCACTTTATGTCGCGTTCATTCGATGTAATGCAGGTCTCCCATCACATCCCACTAATACACGTTTGATCAGCCACATTACGTCGCGTTCATTCAATGTATTGCAGGTCTTCCATCACATCCCACTAATACACGTTTGATCAGCCACTTTACGTCGCGTTCATTCAATGTATTTCAGGTCTCCCATCACATCCCACTAATACACGTTTGATCAGCCACATTACGTCGCGTTCATTCAATGTATTGCAGGTCTCCCATCATATCCCACTAATACACGTTTGATCAGCCACTTTACGTCGCGTTCATTCAATGTATTGCAGGTCTTCCATCACATCCCACTAATACACGTTTGATCAGCCATATTACGTCGCGTTCATTCAATTTATTGCAGGTCTGCCATCACATCCCACTAATACACGTTTGATCAGCCACTTTACGTCGCTTTCATTCAATGTATTGCAGGTCTTCCGTCAAACTCGTGATATATAATGATATTTATTTCCAGCTTAATAGCGATACATCGTTCTGGTGTATATCGGAAAGAAATGGCATGACAATGATGTAATGTTCTACAGAAACTATATTTCAACAACAATAGCCATAATAAAGTAGCTAATTATTAAATTATAGATATACAGTATTTGTCGAAAAAAGGCAAGAAGAAGTGTAACACTTATAAATACTTGCTCTGTTACACCTAAAAAGACCTGCATAACATTGTATAACATGTGACATGACTTAGAATACATAATTATAATGTCCAAATCATGGTAGTCCGTTTGTAAAAAGAAGTTAAAGTAATAATATACCCCAACACCAGTCTTTTTTTAAATACCGACTCATTAAATACATAACTAATCAATAATTTGTCTATGTATTTGTTTTTGAAAAGATCAATAATGTGACAACAAAATAGTGAGTTATTAAAAGAATTCCAGGGTTTAACACCATTAACTGATAGACACACACTTTTTAAGCTAGTACGAGCATAATATTATGTGAAATTATGGACTTTTCTAGTCGCATAGACAGATTCACACATACTGAAAAACTATTGTACATTCTTTGGAATCGGATTATAATATGCCTTAAACATAATAATAGCAGTTCTTAACTCCACTGTATCAGGTACTTCAAGAATGTGCATACTATAACCTTGACGTGTGGTCCAACCTCTCAGCACCACGAGGTAACCTTATTACTTTTTTCTGTAGCAAGACTAGACATTCCACATTTGTTGACTAAGTGTTGCCCCATATTTTAGCGCAGTACATAATAAGGCAAAGGAATGAGTGGTATAATATAGACATGCCACTTCTGTTAATCAAGAAGCTAGCTCTGTACATAATTGCTGCATCAATAACACCTTGACAGTTTTTATTTCACTAAGCAAACGTGCTTTTTCCATGTTAACTTGTCAATCACAATACGTAAAAATTAACGTCCTCAACTCTATTGAATTCTTCCTCGTTTACCTTTATAGAAATACTTGAATTATATATGCAATTTCCAAATATCATGCTATTTGTCTTTGTAACATTTAGTGATAACCTATTTACAGCAAACCATACTTGAAGTTTGTTTAACTCAGCATTTGTCCTCCGGATCAGTTCATATAAATCACAATCACAACTAAATAAGTTATTGTCATCTGCAAATAGAATATACTTAAATACTTCTGAAACACTACAAACGTCGTTTATATACATAATAAATAGCCTTTGTCCTAAAATCGAACCCTGTGGAACACCACAACATACATCAAGTACCTCCGACTCACAATTGTTATGCTGAACAACTTGTTTTCTATTTTCTAGATAGCTCACAATTCATTTATGTGCGTATGCCAGATACACCATAACAATGTAATTTCTTTACTAGTATATTATGATCAACATAATCGAATGCCTTCTTTAGATCAACAAATATGCCAATAGCATATTTTTACGATCAAGTGCATTTGTAATTTCTTCAACCAATTCCATAAAAGTAAGAGATGTTGACCTGCTAGATCTAAAGCCATACTATCTAGGAAAAGTACATCATACTTGTTTATGAATTTTTCCAACCTATCATTGTATAATTTCTCTAGAAAAAAACTGCATTGCCAACTTTATTTGGTGTTCCCCAGGGTTCTGTTATTGGGCCTTTGCTTTTTACTCTTTACACCACGCCACTAAGCTCTGTTATACAAAGGCATGACTTGGATCATCATCATTATGCTGATGATATTCAGATCTACATTTCGTTGGCTACCCCGGATACACATCGCTTCCTTAACCAACGTAGTGATTACCTCCAGGATATCTTCCACTAGATGACTGACAGCAAATTGAAATTAATGCAAATAAAACTGAATTGATCATTACTGGGACTCCAATGCAGCGTAGTAAATTTGATTATTGTTTTCCCTACGCGTATTTTGAATCAGCATATCACGCCAGCAACCTCGGTGCGGAATCTAGGAGTTGCCTTTGATAGTAACTTCAATTTCTGACAACACATATCTCAAACGTGTCACTTCTATTTGTTATCATATTCGTGATCTTCGCCTGTATATGTCATTTTCTGTTGGTAAAACTATTGCAACAGCGCCGTTTAGCAGCAGGCTTGACTATTGCAATTCCCTCCTTTATAACATCGCCAGCAAGGATATTCAAAACTTCAACGTGTCCAAAATTGTCTGGCAAGGGCAGTTACAAGATCTCCTCGTTTTTCTCGCTCTGTACCACTTTTGAAGTCTTTGCATTGGCTTCCTGTATGATATCGTATTATATTTCAGATCTGTACCATTACATTACAGGCACTGTACAGTAACCAACCATCTTATTAGCATTCACTGTTTACTCCTGAAAGAAAACATATCCAGATCATCTAGTTCCGACCTCGGTTTTGTTCCAACACTAGGGCTTTTTCTGTGGTGCACCAATTCTTTGGAATATGCTCCCTCTTAGTGTTAGATCAGTTGAAAATATTACAAAACTCCGTCGTCATCTAAAACTTATCTTTACAACCTTGCTTATCCACCATAGCTCGCTATCGCCTTGACCCATCTGTTGACAACTTACTGCTTATCAATTTTGAGATTGACCGACCCTTTTGTCTTTATGCGCCTCTGAGCTTGGTTTCCAAGGATTTAGAAGTTATCTTATTATATTATTATTATTTAAAATTGTAGCAGGAATGAGATAGGTCTGTAATTAGTAAATACACATTTTTTTCCGGATTTAAACACTGGAACAACGTTAGCAATTTTCACGTTGTCCGGAAAAACACCTGTTTGAAAGGATACGTTGCATATATGACTGAATGGCTTTACACTCTGAGTAATGATTTTCTTAGCCATACTCATGTTAATACCACTATTATCTGTGGACATTTTATTTTTGAAATATTGAACAATTCTAATAATTTTGATCATCAACTGGACGTAGAAATATACTCTGTCTTTTCCCCCAGTAATCATAAATAGACACATCCTTTAGAGGTAATGAAATATGTTTTGCTAGATTTGAACCAACATGTGTAAAAAAAGTATTAAATCCATTTGCTATGTCCGTCCTGTGTCTGTAATGATTTTATTATTTGTCATAAAATATTCAGGATACAAAGGTGTATTAAATTGTTTGTTGATTATCCTGTTTAAGATTTTCCAAGTTTCCTTAACATTATTTCTTTGTTTCTCTAACAATGTGCCGTAGTGTTTTTTTCAGTGAGTCTTAATAATGCTTTGTTTAACCTCTTTTTCTTAGCACAAGCACCTTTTAAACCCTTAGTGAGACAAGGTTTAATTTTAACAGTCTGTTATTCTGGTTTTGGGGGACTTCCGGTGGTGAATTGATTTGAATTTGGTGCAGCAAACTTGCGAAAATATAAGGATATTTGATCAAGATAAGTGATATTATTGAGCGTATAGGATACATAACGTAATTATAGATATATATTAAGCAATATTTTTTGTTAAAAGTTAGCTAGAGGGAGTAATCTAGGGTAGATTAAAAGTAGGCGATTTGCGAGCGATAATTGGGGACGTTAATGTAATCGGAACGTTGTTTACAAAGTAGGTCACTAGCGAAGTTAGCGTATCGTGAACGACAATAGAATAGCGTTATTTGAGATAATCGGTGTAGTTAGATGAGTAATTAAAACCTGAAATAACAATCTTTTAAAGTGTATAATAGTACACAGGGAACAGTCTTTGTAAAGACTACCTTGTATCTAAGCCTAACTTGAATACATTGTCATCGACATCGTAACTAGGTAAGGCACGGTGTGTCACTGTGTGTTAACAAATATAACTAACTATAACCTAAACAATCTGGTGTAAATTGTACACAGAAAAGTCTTTTCAAAGACTACATAAAACTACTTTGAACATAAATAAATTCTGATATGGCACCTTGCAAGCGGCAACTCAGGGCAAAACGACACCTAGTTTGCAACGACTGCCAGAGCTGGGTGGATTTTGCGTTGTCTGGCTGTCCAAAATCATGGGCAGAGACCAAAGATGACGGATTCACCTTTCGGTGTATGGGGTGTTTGAGGGTGGAATGTCTGATGAAGGAGGTGTGTAAGTTGACGGATATAGTGAAGGAGATGGAGGCGAGACTCAACATAGAAATAGATGGAGCAGAGAGGGATGACGCGGAGAGTTGAGAATTCTACAACACAGAAGGAGCAGAGTTGTGACACGGAGACTGAAGAAAGGAGACTGAGAGGAAGGAAGGTGACCGGTGTGAAGGAACAAGACATTGAGAAAACAGAGGGACGGAGGAAAAGTGTTCGGCAGAGAAAGAGAAAACGGGCCAGTGGGGATAGATCAGCAGGTAGTCAGACTGTAGAGAACGAGGAGAGACACGACAGCGATACAGGTGGTGAAGAGGTAGATACCACAGAGGCAGTTGGTAAGACTGTGAGACAGAAGACTGATGGAAGAAGACAGTGTTCAGCAAAAAACAGAAAACATGACAGGCGTGAAGGTGACAGGGGAGAAAGTGACCGTAGTGAAGGAGGTAGCCGGGGAAAAGGGACGGGAGAGGAGAGAAGAAAATGTGATGGGAGGAAAGAAGAAGGGACGAAAGGAAGTGAGAGTAAATGTGCTAGAAGAGAAGATGACAGGAGGAAAGGGGACAAGAGAAAACGCGACAGGAAAGAAGGGAATGGAAGAGAATGTGACGGGAGAGAAGACGACAAGAGGAAAAGACAACAACCAGACATATGCAAACCGGAGGAGCTACTCCGAGGCAGTGATTGAGGGGGCAAAGAGAAAAGAGAGAGTGTTTATGGGCGATTCAATTTTGAGAAAAACAGACAAGACTATATGCGAGGGGAAGGACGTTGTTGTATGTCTACCGGGGGCTAAGATAGAGCATGTGACCGAAAGGGTAGAGAAGGTATTGGGGCATGGCAAGGGAGGGTCTATACTAGTACACGTTGGGACAAACAATGCAGACAAGGAGGGAACAACTGGTATAGTTCAGAAGTACAGACATCTAGTGAGGAAGCTAAAGAAGACAAGAGTGGAACAGGTTATTCTCTCAGGAATTTGCCAGTAATGGGAGGAAGGGGGGCAAGATACAGAAACTGTAAGAGGATGGCGATCAACGCACTAGTTGAGCAGATGTGTGAGGAAGAGGGCGTGGGATTCATAGATTTATGGGGGTACTTTGTTGGGAGAGAAGATATGTACATGAGAGATGGCCTCCATCTAAGTGGAAAGGGGGCAGCAGTATTCTCAGAGAATCTGCTGCGATCTGTTGACAGTGGGACAGGTTGCATCTATTTAAACTAAATTCGCAGGGGGGACTCGCAGAGAAGCCTGAAACTGGAGGCATAGATAAAGGCAGCAAAAATAATTCAGCAAAGAACAGTCTGGAAAACTGTTCTGAAGCTGGGTATAAATGTGTTTGTTTAAATGCAAGGAGTATAGTAAACAAAAGAAATGAACTAAACATTATGGTAGAAGATATTGACCCTCACATAATAGGTATAACCGAATCATGGGCAACCACCGATATATCAGATGCCGAATTGGGACTGACAGGATATGTAATGTTTAGGAAAGATAGAACAGGAAGAAGGGGAGGTGGAGTTATTTTATATATTAAAGAATCTATCCAGGCTTATGAAATAAAATTAGACAGAGAAGCAGATTGCGAAGAAGATGTTTGGTGTAACATAGTTACAGGAAACTCAACGTTAACGGTTGGATTAGTTTATCGAAATCCAAACATAAGCATAGAAGAGAATGAAAAAATACAAAACGCTATAAGGGAAGTGAGCAAACGGGACTTTGTTATTATGGGGGATTTTAACCATGGGCATATAAAATGGAAATCGCTACAGAGTATGGGTAGTGTGGACCACAAGTTTTTAGTTTTAGTACAAGATAGTTTCCTTTCTCAACATGTGCTAGAACCAACCAGGGGAGAGAATGTGTTAGACTTAGTTTTGTCCTCACAGAATGAATTAGTTGTCAATGTTAAATTATGTGAGCCTCTGGGAAGTAGTGATCACAACCAGATACATTTTACCATCAAAGTAAAATCAGAAAGAAATAATAAAAAGCAGTTGAGGAGAAATTTCCACAAAGGAAGGTATAAGGAAATGAGGAAATATTTAGCAAAGATAGACTGGAATAATACACTAAGACAGCAACAGAATGCTGGAATATCTTAAAGAATGAAATAGAGTGCATCGTAGATAAATTTGTTCCCTTCAAAAAACAAGGGAAACGGACCAGAAAGAAATACTTATCGAAAGAAGCCATTAGAAAAATTAAGTATAAACAAATGATGTGGAAGTCATATAGACGTACTGCAATGACGAAGACTACAACATTTATAAAGAAGCACTAAACCAAGCTACAGCAAATTAGAAATTCAAAGAGAAGCTATGAACATAAATTAGCTTGTAATATAAAACATGACAACAAGAGTTTTTATGCGTATGTTCGAAGCAAACAGAAAGTTCAGGATAAGGTCGGCCCTCTAGAAGATAGTGCTGGAAATATAATATCAGAAGGATTCTTAATGGCTGAAGACCTAAATGAGTATTTTAGTTCAGTGTTTACCAGAGAAGACACTAGTTCACTGCCAGTACCAGAGGCTAAGTTCAAGGGGGCAGAATCAGACTATTTAAGACAGTTAATTGTAACCCCAGAAATGGTAGCTAAGAAAATTAGGGCTATGAAGGAAAATAAATCACCTGGAGTGGATGGTATTCCACCCAAACTACTAGTGGAAATTGTAGAACAAATTAGCATACCGCTTGCAACAGTTTTCAACTTGTCATTAGAAGAGGGAGTGGTTCCTTTAGAATGGAAAGAAGCAAACATTATACCGTTATTTAAAAAAGGTTCGAGAAACAAGTCAAATAATTATAGACCAGTTAGTTTAACATCGGTGATTTGTAAATTATTAGAAAGACTAATTAAAGATCACATGGTGGATTTTCTTGTTAAACATAACTTGATAAACCCATCTCAACATGGGTTTCTAAAAGCGAGGTCATGCTTAACAAATATGTTATGTTTTTGGAAGATATCACTAAGTGGGTAGATGATGGATCACCAGTAGATATCATCTACTTAGATTTTCAAAAAGCTTTCGACAAAGTGCCACATCAGAGATTACTGCTTAAACTAAAAGCCCATGGCATAGGAAATGGTATAATTAACTGGATAGAAAAATGGCTGATTGACAGAACACAACGGGTAGTTCTTGATGGGGAGGCTTCAAACTGGAAATCAGTTTTGAGTGGGGTTCCACAGGGATCAGTACTGGGACATATATTATTCTTAATATATATAAACGATTTGGACGATGATATAGCTAGCAAGGTGTTGACATTTGCAGATGATACAAAAGTGTTTAGAAGGATTGAAAGTGATGGTGATAGACAGCATTTACAAGATGATCTTGACAGGTTGATCAAATGGTCTGAAAAGTGGCAAATGTTGTTCAATTTTGGGAAATGTAAATGCCTCCACACAGGATATGGGAACGAATATGTAGAATATACAATGGGGGGAACTGTACTAAGTACTACTGTAAAAGAAAAAGACTTAGGGCTGACAATTAGTGCTGACATGAAGGTTTCAGAGCAGTGTGGAATTGCAGCTTCAAAGGGAAATCAAATCCTTGGATTGATTAGGCGAAATATAGCATATAAATAAAAAGAACTAATAATACCACTGTACAAAACAATAGTTAGGCCTCATTTAGAATATTGTATACAAGCGTGGAGGCCATACCGCAAGAAGGACATAGATATGCTAGAAAGAGTACAGAGGAGAGCGACTAAAATGATACCAAAACTGAGGGATCTTAGTTATGAAAAACGCCTAAAAGAATGTGGTTTAACAACACTAGAGACCAGGAGATTGAGAGGAGATCAGATAGAAGTGTTTAAAATATTGAATGGTTATGAAAATATTGATAGAAATATGTTTTTTTCAGTTAAGAAAGATAGAAAGACTAGAGGACATGAAGTTACATTAGTAAAGGAGCAGTGTAGATTAGACGTGAGAAAGTTCTCATTTTCACAAAGGACTGTGAATGAATGGAACAGATTATCTGATGATTGTGTGGGTGCTAGTAGTGTGAATATGTTTAAAAATAAAATCGACACATACCTCAGAAGGGCTGGATATATGTAGATAAAAAGGTTGGACTCTAGATAAGCCAAAGGGCTTCCTTGTCCACCTGCCATCTAGAGTTAATTCTCTGGATGGCAATCTTGTTAAATCTTGTTAAATTAACAAGATGCATGTCAGATGTACTAGTAGTCATACCGCTGATATCAGTATGAATTTTATTCTGGTACACGTTCTGATCACTCTGTCGCACAAAACCACACGCATATCGTTCGCGTCACATGTACCCTATGCTGCACTACATCTTGGATATCATAATAAATATGGCAGTGAACAACAAATAGCTTAAACATTAGAATAACAAGACGATAACTATACCCAGATAACTAGAGACGATGTTCGATTGAACAAGGCTGTCAAACAATGAAATGCAACGCATTCTGAGCAGCCCTAATGACTGAATAGCGCGCTATGTAAGAACTCAGGAATTCATATTTACGTATATGTTGAACAACACTAAGCTAGGTATGCGTATTGCATTGTATCCAGTCCGATGGAACATACACAATTAATACCAACATTTGAATGCGACATTTCTGATATAGCAAATATTTAACTGATTTTGTTTGTGACAAACATAAACAACATGAATATAAAATGTGTCATTTTATAACTATCATTATCTACACATGGTAACGTTGTTTTGCCATATTAAAAAATATCAAACATATTAAGTAATATAACAATTTAATAATAAACTGGTGCTGATGTAAAACTGTACATTAATATTTGTATACGCATATGAGAAAGAAAATGTCGACGTATCCAAGCCAGCCTCACCCCTGAAGACAGGGAACGACGAGGAGAACAACAATGCTCAATGTAGTGGTGACAATACCATAGCAACAATTATACACGTTCACTGCTAATTGTGCAACATTTAATGGAATCGTAGTATTTCCTTCGAAATAGCTGAACTATACTATTACGCACAACATTTGTGGAGCTGTAGCAGCGGAACGTTACTTTCTTAAGTGACAATCCTTAATTATTTAGCGTACAGAAGCCTACTCTAATGCTGCACCAGTTTCGAACATATACACAAATACTGGTGCGACCGAAATTATGAAATTAAATATTTATTGTCATAATATCGATAAGCTATAAGTTCCTTTTAGAAACCTTCATTAATGTTGTGTCTGTCTTCGTTCATACCTTATGTTGATTTGTTTGCACAAAACAAATCCGTGTTGCTAAATGTCACGACGCATTGTGATTTGATGATGTTAGCGCAAAAGAAAAATCCACGTTTTTCATTCGATTCCTATAACCATACTTACGGTGGATCTCTAGCAGGACCCTCTATAAGGGCTAGATGGGGTAGACTACGCTTTGCGCCGTTTGGGGTCTTGAGTGGGCCAAGTGGCGGTAGTGTGGAACCGAAAGCCGGCTTTGGGTGCATGAGTGGTGGCGCAGGATGAACCAACCATCGGCTCAGGGTGAACCATCGCAGGCTGGGGTTGAAACACCATCGGCTCGGGGTGAACCATAGCCGGATAGGGTTGAACCATCGCCGGCTCGAGGTAAACCGTCATCGGCTGAACCATCGTCGGCTCGGGGTGAACCATCGTCGGCTGGGCATGAACCATCGCCGATTCAGGATGATCGAGAGGCTGGCTGGAAGGATCGATTGTTGACTCAAGGGGTAAGACTGTCGGCTTAGAGAACAAACCTCTTACATGTAGCAAGGAGGGAGGTGGATCCATCGCTTCAGAATGGGTTCTCATACCCTCCACACTCGAGGTGGATTCGACAGTGTCCTCGGTTGGCATGGACGAAGGCCCTTGGGTCGACGTTGGCTCCGTGTGTTCTTCCGCTTGTTGTATAGCAGGATGCACAAAAGCAGGCCTGAAACACGATTAATTGGAAGTATGACTATAGGCCTACAAACAAATTGAATTTTTGTAATTCATATATATTGTCGGTGTGGAGATGGCACCTGCTGGATAGTGGCGAAATAAATTGTCCGCTACCAAATGTATTGTATGCGTTCCGTATGTATTACACACAATACGTGATTGACGTATCCAGCACGTAAACCGTTGCCTAGCAATAACTTCGTCAAGCCGTCAAACAGTGGATGCTAAATAGGTGATGCGTTTGTGTATTTCGTAGGGCATATTGTTGAAATTCTAGCCATATAAGTGTGGTTGTTTTATTACAAAAACTACTTTTTTTGAAATATCAACTGTATGCGGGAATGTTTTATCTATGGCATGTCATGCAGCAATAGTAGTGCTATTCACGTACGTAACCGTCAACAACATTATTAATAAAGGCGAAGTTGATGGAGGCCACGCGCAAAATTATGATCGCAGCGTAGGCAAGCCGCATCGTACTGGATAGGTCAATTATATTTTTAATCAGATTATAATTCTGAACAAACATAAAAAGATAACACAACGAATAAATACGTATTCGGCTTATTGGATGTCCATCACTTGTGTAGTCTGTTTCATGTTGCATCACTAATACAAGTTAATGTTGCCAATCACTTCGTACTGCCATATTAGCGAAGTTCTGAATATACGTCATACGGATAGTTCTTGCACAGCATACATATATATTAAGTATCATGTTAAACGGCGGTTTGACATGTTGTATTTGCCTAATAAAAGAAACAGTACTGTAATAGTTTGGTCTTCTTGCGGATATACTTGATTAACAAAAATGTATATTCATTCACATCACTTCGCTTCTTGTCAGCAATGTCAGACGCATTGTCAAATAACACGTACCTGTTGACCAGTATTAGAATAGCGACGAGGAAGATAAGTACGCCTATTATGGCGCCAAGCACTGACACTATTATGACCCATCTCTCCACAGTCGGTCCACTGTCATCGGATATCTGAAACTCAATCATATATTTATGCCATCACTAGCCCAGTTATCCGGCATTGCCAGGCGGAAAAGGCAGTCATATGTATTTGACCCCCGAGATCCCCACCGAATTTCGAAAAACACAATATATATACATATATATATATGTATATATATGTGTATATACATATATATGTATATATATACATATATATATATATATATATACATATATATATATACATATATATATATATATATGTATATATATATATGTATATATATATATATATATATACGAACCACCCCAATGCGCCCGCTAGATTGCACACAAAATATCAGCCCCATGCAAAGAGACTTGCGGCTGTTTTGCTTTGAAATAACGATGATACCGACCGATGAGGAGCGGGGGGTGGGTGGGTGATAATGATAGATGTGCACAAGCGTGATCTTGCCATCTGGAATAAAGATAACTTCTATTGGTAGACATCTTCTTTCCAAAATACGTTTTGATGGTGCTGTTTTGATGTCCTACCGTCGACTCTGTGGCTTTGGCAGGATAAGTATAATATAGAGCCTGGGTAGCCATCTCGATATCTTCCACCTTGATAGTGGAGGACACACCGAATACGTTCATTATCGCCCTCTGTAGACTGTCCTTCGACGCCGTCTTCCTGCAAACGAATTTGTTCGTCGTTTTATCAACAGTCTGTTTTAATCAAAAAATTGCGTTCTCGCAAATAACGAGCTTGATTTGCAAAGAGACGTGCAACTCTTTCTGTATTATTTATTAATTTGGGTTGGTGGCATTAGGAAAATTTTCCTTGTTGCAAATGATCGCTAGAATGACATAAATTGTGATAAACCATCTTCAGTTGGAAAAGAAAATGAGAAATCACAATTAGTTGGGAAGGGGTAATTTATTGAAGATCTGAGAAGAAACGTACTCCAGGAATAAAACAGGAAACCGATATTTAATCAGATTAAACAAGGTTGCATTCAAGGTTGCACAGCATACATATATATTAAGTATCATGTTAAACGGCGGTTTGACATGTTGTATTTGCCTAATAAAAGAAACAGTACTGTAATAGTTTGGTCTTCTTGCGGATATACTTGATTAACAAAAATGTATATTCATTCACATCACTTCGCTTCTTGTCAGCAATGTCAGACGCATTGTCAAATAACACGTACCTGTTGACCAGTATTAGAATAGCGACGAGGAAGATAAGTACGCCTATTATGGCGCCAAGCACTGACACTATTATGACCCATCTCTCCACAGTCGGTCCACTGTCATCGGATATCTGAAACTCAATCATATATTTATGCCATCACTAGCCCAGTTATCCGGCATTGCCAGGCGGAAAAGGCAGTCATATGTATTTGACCCCCGAGATCCCCACCGAATTTCGAAAAACACAATATATATACATATATATATATGTATATATATGTGTATATACATATATATGTATATATATATATATATATATATATATATATATACGCCCATACGCATGTATATATATACATAATATATATATATATATGGGTTATACATAAAATATATATTTATATATGTATATATATATATGTATATGTATATATATATATGAACCACCCCAATGCGCTTCCTCTATGATTGGTAAAACTATCAAGCACCCATGCAACAGATTTACTTGGGCTAGGGTGCTCGTTGAACATACCATGTTTAAGATCAAACCGACTTCGTCACTGAAAGGAGCAGTGAGGGTCAGTACGTTGTGTCACGGGTGAGCTTCAAACGACAGCTGAGCTATTATATAACGAAAATTCGTGTATTCAGTTCTCAACTGTCGTTTAAGCATATTCCAACTGCCATCCAAACAGCATACGTTATATCATAACAGTGCAATGGTTCTCGTAAAGATAACAGTTTATATAATAACAATTTTAATTGGAATGTAATGTTAGCCAAACTGTTACGCACAAATGACTGTTGTGTATCCAGACGTTGTTCACATAATAACTTGTTACATGAGTGAATATTTGACAACTGGTCAAATTAAGGTTTTTCGGACTTTGTAATTTGTTTTAATAAGTGCAGATTTTGCTCATATGTCATTGTATAATATTTGCAGTATATAAAGTCGCCCATGTCTATGCATTACCCTGCAAGCTGGTATTCAGGGAGGATAAAACGTTTAGTCACGTAGACTCTGGTGTCATTAGCGTCACATGTTTGTACTTCACCATGTAGTTCAAGCAATATATTCTTTGATATTCTATGATAAATTATGTGTTGTAGTACTTAATGATAAAACAAACAAAAAACATTTATAGCAAACAATTTTTTTATTTTAAGTTGCTTGAAACGCTTTATTATCAGAAACAAATAGTTGTCATAGCAACTCGATATTGTAACGTTTTATGAAAATATGCCTATGTCCATGATTTATCCTGCAAACTCACAGCCTGTATGTCATTAGCGTCACACGATGCAGTTCAAGCAATACAACATTTAGATCGTAAACAACACTATTTTACCTAATTTGTTTATGAGTCAGCCTTTCGCCAATGAATGCAACGTTACTCTAATGACACAGATGTGATGTTAATGATGTTAATGACATGAGACGCTAATTACTTTTCGAATGATACATACGTTTAAGTCGGTATGGTCGTACACTTACACAATCTGGCTCGCCAATGATCACCATACCCCTCTCCACAAGCGGATCCACTGTCATGCGGATGATCCAACTTCAATCATATATTGTGAACGGTTGTACTGAATTGCGCCAAATAAATATTGCAGTTACATGGAAAATGTTTGTTCATTAATTTCTGAGGTACATTTTCACGCTAATGACAGGTGGCGGATTTTAAATGGTTTTAAAAAGAAGTCATAAATCATGTATGTTAGCAGACCGCAGAAGAAAATAATTCACCAGAAAAACACAATATTGATTACACAAACATATGAAAATATATATACATAATTATATGAGTCATACTTATGTGTTAAATATCACAATCAAGCTATATGTATAAACTGTTCTTTAATACTAATTACAGTAACTTATACATGTATATTATATATATGTTATTAACATGGACTTGTTACAAACATTGGTTTCTGAGTTGTTTCCGGGACAAGACAAACCGGCACCACATGTGGTCGGGTTGTTACAGAAACGTGTGCGTGTTTGTTTTTCCGTTAGACACGAGGCAGAACATTCACCCCACGCCGTCCAATCACTCCAGGCGCCAATGCCATCTGTATACGAACGAGATAAGTAATAGATTCAGTAATATGTAATAACAATAAATCGTATAGATACATGCGTACGCGCGCGCGTACACTCAAACAAACAAACACACGAGTATACACACACACAAACGCACACACACACACACACACACACATATATATTATGGACATGTTATTTGTTATGCAAAACTAGAACGAAACTTTCATGTGTCTGCATAATCATTTGATATTTGTGTTATACAACAATAGAGATTACATAGCCATTGCGAAATTATCGAATTTCCATAATATGCTTACACAAGTTGTACAGGTAAATAGTAATATACAGCACTCACCAATATAATATAATAATGCTCAAGTACAGTAATACATGCTGACAGGAGAGAACATAGTTGCAGTTAACTGTCATATTGGACGTCATCTTTTTATTTCAATTGGATAAAAATCGAAATTCTTAAAGTAATGCGGACATTACTATTCTACGTATTGTTTAGCAGTTCTCCAGAATTCGTCATATCTGCGATGGTCAAAATCTGTTTATAATATCACAGTCTGCATTTGTGTGAAATTGTGTGTGTTATCGCAAAATGCACAATTCGTCTAGATGTCTTGGATATGCCGTACCACTATCACCGAATCGTTAAATAAGAAATCACACCACTTTTCTATTTTTTTGTATTGGAGTAGCTTGTCAGAGAGAATGATTTTAAAAACCGAAACGCGAGTGGACCCATTTGTCTTGAACGTGTATAAAATGCATTCTGTTGAAACGTAACCGTTGTAGGAGTGGCTTCGCTTTACAGCAAACTGGCTGATTATGAGCAATACTTTATTTTTGTGTCTGTATCATTCAATACCCGTTCATGTTGTCGTTGATATTTCGTTATGTCGATGTCGTGTTATTAAAACCTAAGGGAAACAACTTCAAACACATCCCTCTTTTTGTTGTTGCCTATTTAATATGCAAGCCAAACATTTGTGTTAATGTCATTATTTAGGCTATTCCCCAGCACTTACCTTTACAGAGGTTGTTACCGTCAAGTGTGTAGTTGTGCCTACACCCGCACAGGAAAGAACCGACGGTGTTGACACAGAACCCGTGGATTAGGTCACATGGGAGAGACACTTCACATTCGTTGACATCTGGAAACAAAATCACTACTACTAAAATTGTGTTTATATTAATATGTTGTTAGACAACATTGACCTATTCACTCATCGCCAATTTTCGCGACTTTCGTTCAAACAGAAGAATGTATGCGGATTTATTTAAAGTATTTATGTTGCCTGTGGTAGATTAAGATCACTTTTACCACAGGCATCACCGTTGTTCTTGTTATTGTTAACTGAAATTTAACTTCGCGCTTTGCAGAAGAACACAATTTTACCTTTGCGTAGAGCCGAAACGTACTGATCCCTGATCAGGTAAATGTTACTTCCTGTCATACACGTACAAATACATATATATATATATATATATATATATATCATACATATATGAAATAATGTATATATATATATGTATATATATATATATATATATACGAACCACCCCAATGCGCCCGCTAGATTTCACACAAAATATCAGCCCCATGCAAATTACTTGCGGCTGTTTTGCTTTGAAATAACGATGATACCGACCGATGAGGAGCGGGGGGTGGTGGGTGATAATGATAGATGTGCACAAGCGTGATCTTGCCATCTGGAATAAAGATAACTTCTATTGGTAGACATCTTCTTTCCAAAATACGTTTTGATGGTGCTGTTTTGATGTCCTACCGTCGACTCTGTGGCTTTGGCAGGATAAGTATAATATAGAGCCTGGGTAGCCATCTCGATATCTTCCACCTTGATAGTGGAGGACACACCGAATACGTTCATTATCGCCCTCTGTAGACTGTCCTTCGACGCCGTCTTCCTGCAAACGAATTTGTTCGTCGTTTTATCAACAGTCTGTTTTAATCAAAAAATTGCGTTCTCGCAAATAACGAGCTTGATTTGCAAAGAGACGTGCAACTCTTTCTGTATTATTTATTAATTTGGGTTGGTGGCATTAGGAAAATTTTCCTTGTTGCAAATGATAATGACAATGACATAAATTGTGATAAACCAAATCAGTTGGAAAAGAAAAGAGCTTTATTTCATAAATCATGCCCATATGTTAGCAGAAGAGTTCATAATAACCCATGTAAGGTATTTGCATTATGTTTAAGCAATACATATAAACAGAAGAACTGCTGTTTATTGCGCCGTTTCGTCATGGCGAAACGCAAATTCGATAGGGGTACCAGAATCGGTAGTATTGTTTTCTTTGCACGTGACAATTTCCAAAAGACAGACACATCCAGTGATTACACAAACATATGATGAGACGAAGTCATTCTTATTTCAAGTCTATATGTATCTGTTCTTTAAAATACTGCGCAAACCAGTAACTTATACAAATTACATTTCACATGGACATTGTTGTTTGTTACAAACAATGGCTATTATGAGGCCGTATAGCTGCACCTTAAAGAGTTATTATATATATTATTGAAGCTATTTGTACTATAGCCAACAATATCGCGTCTATGGTTTTCTCATAATCATTTGATATTTGTGATATACAACAATAGAGATTACATAGCCATTGCGAAATTATCGAATTTCCTAATACTTACACAATACAGGTAAATAGTAATATACAGCACTCACCATATAATATAATAATGCTCCTGTGTAATACATGCTACAGGTGAGAACATAGTTGCATTAACTGTCATATTGGACGTCATCTTTTTATTTCAATTGGATAAAAATCAAATTCTTAAAGTAATGCGGACATTACTATTCTACGTATTGTTTAGCAGTTCTCAAGAACGTCATATCTGCGATGGTCAAAATCTGTTTATAATATCACAGTCTGCATTTGTGTGAAATTGTGTGCCTTATCGCAAAATGCACAATTCGTCTAGATTCTTGGATATGCCGTACCACTATCACCGAATCGTTAAAAATAAGAAATCACACCACTTTTCTATTTTTTTGTATTGGAGTAGCTTGTCAGAGAGAATGATTTTAAAACCGAAACGCGAGTGGACCCATTTGTCTTGAACGTGTATAAAATGCATTCTGTTGAAACGTAACCGTTGTAGGAGTGGCTTCGCTTTACAGCAAACTGGCTGATTATGAGCAATACTTTATTTTTGTGTCTGTATCATTCAATCCGTTCATGTTGTCGTTGATATTTCGTTATGTCGATGTCGTGTTATTAAAACCTAAGGGAAACAACTTCAAGCACATCCCTCTTTTTGTTGTTGCCTATTTAATATGCAAGCCAAACATTTGTGTTAATGTCATTATTTAGGCTATTCCCCAGCACTTACCTTTACAGAGGTTGTTACCGTCAAGTGTGTAGTTGTGCCTCACCCGCACAGGAAAGAACCGACGGTGTTGACACAGAACCCGTGGATTAGGTCACATGGGAGAGACACTTCACATTCGTTGACATCTGGAAACAAAATCACTACTACTAAAATTGTGTTTCTATTAATATGTTGTTAGACAACATTGACCTATTCACTCATCGCCAATTTTCGCGACTTTCGTTCAAACAGAAGAATGTATGCGGATTTATTTAAAGTATTTATGTTGCCTGTGGTAGATTAAGATCACTTTTACCACAGGCATCACCGTTGTTCTTGTTATTGTTAACTGAAATTTAACTTCGCGCTTTGCAGAAGAACACAATTTTACCTTTGCGTAGAGCCGAAACGTACTGATCCCTGATCAGGTAAATGTTACTTCCTGTCATACACGTACAAATACATATATATATATAAATATATATATATATTCGCACGTGTATGAAAGGAAGTAACATTGATATATATATATATATATATATATATATAAATGGTTGTTACGTTTGTTTACTCTTTTTCATACAAAACCAACGAATCCAGAATATTATTTTATTACAAATTACAATAATACGTGATGAAACCATTCTGCGCATTGCAATATACGTGCAGTAGTAGAAATTACCTTCACATATGGTAGAATTCACCAGTAGTTTGCCGGGTGGGCAGACACACGTGTCAACTCCGCGAACCTTGGCACATTGGAAGACACAGTCCAATTTATTACTGCACGGAGTCTCAACTACAAAAAACAAGACATCCATAAAACATATATTACGGCATTCACCATGATGTAATTGCGCATCAAACATGGACACTTTTCTTACCAACGTCATTAACACAACTGTTTCACAGGTGTCATTATATCGGAGTAAGGAGTTTGTGTTGTTGTCAGAGTAGAGAGCGTGACTATTTCAATCAGTCCTGTAGAGGAATCTCTCTAATTAACACGCACACTTACATACACACATACAAACACACACACACCCTCAATTTCTGAGGTACATGTAGTATTTAGCACAACGTTACGCTAATGACAAAAGGTGGCGACATATGATTGTAAATGGTTAAAAAATTAAAAAGAAGCTTTATTTCATAAATCATGCCCATATGTTAGCAGTAGAGTTCATAATAGTCCCATGTAAAGTATTTGCATTATGTTTAAGCAATACATATAAACAGAAGAACAGCTGTTTATTGCGCCGTTTCGTCATGGCGAAACGCAAATTCGATAGGGGTACCAGAATCGGTAGTATTGTTTTCTTTGCACGTGACAATTTCCAAAAGACAGACACATCCAGTGATTACACAAACATATGAAAATATATACAATACATAATTAAAACATATGAGAATATTCAGTGCGTTTAAAAACGTTTTGAATTTTGGCGACACCGTTTTTTCACTTTGTTAAATATCACAATGGCTCAAGTCAACCCTATATGTATAAACTGTTCTTTAACGAATGACAACTGCGCAATTACCAGTAACTTATACATGTATATTACTATAATATGTTGATTGAAGGCTCACATGGACATTGTTGTTTGTTACAAACATCGGTTTCTGAGTTGTTTCCGGGACAAGACAAACCGGCACCACCTGTGATCGGGTTGTTACAGAAACGTGTGCGTGTTTGTTTTCCCGTTAGACACGAGGCAGAACATTCACCCCACGCCGTCCAATCACTCCAGGCGCCAATGCGATCTGTATACGAATGAGTTAAGTAATAGATTCAGTAATATGTAATAACAATAAATCGTATAGATACATGCGTACGCGCGCGCGTACACTCAAACAAACAAACACACGAGTATACACACACACAAACGCACACACACACACACACACACACACACACATATATATATTATGGACATGTTATTTGTTATGCAAAACTAGAACGAAACTTTCATGTGTCTGCATAATCATTTGATATTTGTGTTATACAACAATAGAGATTACATAGCCATTGCGAAATTATCGAATTTCCATAATATGCTTACACAAGTTGTACAGGTAAATAGTAAAATACAGCACTCACCAATATAATATAATAATGCTCACGTACAGTAATACATGCTGACAGGTGAGAACATAGTTGCAGTTAACTGTCATATTGGACGTCATCTTTTTATTTCAATTGGATAAAAATCGAAATTCTTAAAGTAATGCGGACATTACTATTCTACGTATTGTTTAGCAGTTCTCCAGAATTCGTCATATCTGCGATGGCTTAATGTCAAAATCTGTTTATAATATCACAGTCTGCATTTGTGTGAAATTGTGTGTTTTATCGCAAAATGCACAATTCGTCTAGATGTCTTGGATATGCCGTACCACTATCACCGAATCGTTAAATAACTGCGGCTACACCGGCGAAGAAATCACACCACTTTTCTATTTTTTTTTGTATTGGAGTAGCTTGTCAGAGAGAATGATTTTAGAAACCGAAACGCGAGTGGACCCATTTGTCTTGAACGTGTATAAAATGCATTCTGTTGAAACGTAACCGTTGTAGGAGTGGCTTCGCTTTACAGCAAACTGGCTGATTATGAGCAATACTTTATTTTTGTGTCTGTATCATTCAATACCAGTTCATGTTGTCGTTGATATTTCGTTATGTCGATGTCGTGTTATTAAAACCTAAGGGAAACAACTTCAAGCACATCCCTCTTTTTGTTGTTGCCTATTTAATATGCAAGCCAAACATTTGTGTTAATGTCATTATTTAGGCTATTCCCCAGCACTTACCTTTACAGAGGTTGTTACCGTCAAGTGTATAGTTGTGCCTACACCCGCACAGGAAAGAACCGACGGTGTTGACACAGAACCCGTGGATTAGGTCACATGGGAGAGACACTTCACATTCGTTGACATCTGGAAACAAAATCACTACTACTAAAATTGTGTTTCTATTAATATGTTGTTAGACAACATTGACCTATTCACTCATCGCCAATTTTCGCGACTTTCGTTCAAACAGAAGAATGTATGCGGATTTATTTAAAGTATTTATGTTGCCTGTGGTAGATTAAGATCACTTTTACCACAGGCATCACCGTTGTTCTCGTTATTGTTAACTGAAATTTAACTTCGCGCTTTGCAAAAGAACACAATTTTACCTTTGCGTAGAGCCGAAACGTACTGATCCCTGAACAGGTAAATGTTACTTCCTGTCATACACGTACAAATATATATATATATATTCGCACGTGTATGAAAGGAAGTAACATTGATATATATATATATATATATATAAATGGTTGTTACGTTTGTTTACTCTTTTTCATACAAAACCAACGAATCCAGAATATTATTTTATTACAAATTACAATAATAAGTGATGAAACCATTCTGCGCATTGCAATATACGTGCAGTAGTAGAAATTACCTTCACATATGGTAGAATTCACCAGTAGTTTGCCGGGTGGGCAGACACACGTGTCAACTCCGCGAACCTTGGCACATTGGAAGACACAGTCCAATTTATTACTGCACGGAGTCTCAACTACAAAAAACAAGACATCCATAAAACATATATTACGGCATTCACCATGATGTAATTGCGCATCAAACATGGACACTTTTCTTACCAACGTCATTAACACAACTGTATCACAGGTGTCATTATATCGGAGTAAGGAGTTTGTGTTGTTGTCAGAGTAGAGAGCGTGACTATTTCAATCAGTCCTATAGAGGAAACTCTCTAATTAACACGCACACTTACACACACACATACAAACACACACACACCCACGCTAACTAACATGCACGGTAACTCTCACCCACGCTACGTACGCACACACATATGCACACACACGCACCCATGCACGCACACCACACTCACACGCGCACGGACGCACGCACGCACGCGCACACATGTTGCTGAATATGACACAAATTAAACACATTCCCTACAATCTATGACTGAATACGGAGAGCTAAAATAGCAAACGAAAGTGCTACTGACCAAAGCAAGATTTCTGGTCTGCCGAGAGTCTGAAGCCGGTGACACAGAGACATAGGTAACTGCCCGGGATGTTCCTGCAGGTCTGTTCACAGCCGTGGGTGCCCACCATACACTCGTCTATGTCTGTGCAACAAACAACAGCAACACTCAACATATGATCCGTGATCAGTATGGCAAAACAGTCACGCGTCAACCATTATTTAGGTTGTTACACTTACACTTACAGGTTAATGGGCTGATTTAAGCCATTGGCCTTTGTTGGTGCCCATGTCCCAGGCTATTCCAGTGCTTGTCGAGTCACCCCTTACTCATTGTTTAACAGATACACACCTTAAGAACATGCGGTGGTGAACGGATAAAGGTGTTCATACAGGTCGTGTCACCGATCCCTAAATGGAGCAAATTGATGAAACAACGAAGTTATGCTTCTCAATTTATAAAGCAATGTGTATTTGCTTTACTAGGTGTCTGGTATGGGGAAAACGACATCGTAATTCTAGTTTGCCTCCTGATTTACCGAATCTCGATTTATTCTGAATACCACGAGTGTGCAGAAAATGCAGGAAACATTGTGGTTAATTATGTTGATGGAAATAACATTGGTTCGATATTTCGCTGCATAAAATGTGTTTGTTATAAACCCGCGTTTCGGTGACTTCTTCGATAAAAGACTAATGTACTCACCATGGCACGTCAACTTGTCCGCCGCCAATTCGTATCCTGTTGTACATCCACAAGTATGTGACCCTGGGATGTTGGTACATACCCCCACTCCTGGCCGCATTTATTCAATGTTGCACACTCATCAATGTCTGAACAACGAAAGCAAGTTATGTTAAATTAAAATATTTATATTCATATTAATTTCCTTGTTCACCGAGATTGTTTTGTTGTCGATTCAGTTAAATAATCTGAAGGACTTTTTTGAAACCGTTCATTGCACTGACATTAACTAATGTTCGTGACACTAACAGTAACTCGACGAATTATTATTATTATTATTAGGGTATTTGTATGGAAGTATACATCGGGCATTAAATACGCCATTACACTAATATAATAAATAAACATAATATCAAACAGTTCACAAACTACACATGGAAAACTACATTTAACTGATGCTAGTATGTGTCATTTTAATTTTGACGGTTTAATAATACTGTGAAATTAAAATGTTCAATCGTTATAATTCAGAAGATTAACACACTACCAGCTGGTTAAAGGACATTAACCCATAGTTGGTTGATTTTTTGGTGGAATGGAGAAGACACATCTCACTGGCATTTATCATTGTTAAAATTATAATTTTCTCTACCTAGGCAGTTGACGTCGTCGCTGTGATACCCGGCCGTGCACGTGCACGTGAATCCACCGTCTGTGTTTGTGCACTAGCCTCGACAGCGATCGCACGTGTGTGTCCCCAGCGCACACTCGTCCACGTCTAAATAACACAGTTATCGCATTCGCCATACATGTTACATCGACGTTTATATCGCACACACAACATGCCTACTCCATAGTTAATAAATTACATAAAGGTATCCACATAGTATTGGAGCATTAAGCATACGATACATATGGACTACAAAGAGTAAGGTATATTGTTAATTCATATGGTATTACATTGCAAATGTGTATTTTACAAAATGCTACAACATCACCGAAAAGGCTACGTCAATAACTGACATTGGAAAAATAATGGCTAGTTCTTAGCTATACATAGTCTTATCAATACGGACAACGATTACATATCATAATAATAATAATAAGATAACTTCTATTGCGCCCAAATCCTTGGAAAATAAGCTCAGAGGCGCATCAAAACAAAAGGATTGGTGAATCTCAAAATCCATAAGTAGTTTTCCTGTTGTCAACAGATGGGTAAAGGCGTTAGGGAGCTACGGTGGATAAGCAAGATAGTAAAGATACGTTTTTAAATGATGACAAAATTGTTTAATATTTCCAACTGATCTAACACTAAGAGGGAGCACATTCCAAAGAGTTGGTGCAGCAACAGAAAAAGCCCTAGTTCCAATGTTAGTGTTGACTCTAGGAACAAAAAGTAGGTCAGAACTAGATGAACCAAGCTGGATAGGTTTTCTTACAGGAGTAAGCAACGAATGCAAATAAGATGGTTGCTTATTGGACAGTGCCTGGTATGTAATGGTACAGATCTTAAATATTATACGATATCGTACAGGAAACCAATGCAAAGACTTTCAAATGTGGTACAGAGCGAGAAAAACGAGGAGATCTTGTAACTACTCTTGCTATCCAATTTTGGACACGCTGAAGTTTTGTGATATCCTTGCTAGCGATATTATAAAGGAGGGAATTGCAATAGTCAAGTCTGCTGCTAACAAGCGCTGTTGCAATAGTCTTAGCAACAGAAAATTACATGTATCGGCGAATACGGCGAAGATCACTAATATGATGAAAACAACAGCGACATGTTTGAGATATGTGTTGTCGAAAATTGAAGTTACTATCAATGATCACTCCTAGATTCCGTACCGAGGTTGCTGGCGTGATATACTGATTTAATATACGCGTAGGGGAAAAACCATCCAGTTTACTACGCTGCATTGGAGTACCAATAATGGTCAATTCAGTTTTATTTGCATTTAATTTCAACTTGCTGTCAGTCATCCAGTGGAAGATATTTTGAAGGCAATCACTAAGTTGGTTAAGGGAGCGATTTGTTTCCGGGGTAGATAATGAAATGTAGATCTGAGTATCATCAGCATAAAGATGATGATCCAAGTTATGTCTTTGTATAACAGAGCTTAGTGGCGTGGTGTAAAGAGTTAAAAGCAAAGGCCCAAGAACATAACCCAAATAAAGCCGGCAGTGCAGCTGAAAAGCAGTTCCCAGTCTTTATAGTTTGATATCTATCAGTTAGATATGAAGAAAACCAGGTTAGAGCTGTGCCAGATATGCCGTACCATTTTAATAGGCGCTCAATGAGAATGTTGTGATCAATCATGTCAAACGCGGCAGAGAGATCTAGTAAGGTAAGTGCAGTCACTTCACCTTTATTAATGTTCAAGTTAATGTCATTATGAACCTTTAAGAGGGCAGTCTATGTTGAATGAAACTGCCTATATGCTGATTGTGACACATTAGTAAAGACATTTGTGCTAATGTGAGACCTTAGACGACTTGCTACAACCTTTTCTAGTATTTTGGAAATGAAGCTGAGATTACAAATATATATATAACTGTTTAGGTTTTGTTTAAGCAGAGAGGACTTTTTTAAGAAGTGGTGTGACATGGGCGTATTTGAAATCATCAGGAAAACAGCCAGAGCAAATTTACGCATTTATAATATTTGTTATAGGTCCAATTAGTGTATCAAGACATGCTTTTAGCAGTATTGTTGGAAATTGATCAAGTGCACACGATTTATTTGGGGAGGACATAATTATTTTCCTAACTTCATCAACTGTTGCAGGTTCAAATGATACAAGTTGAGAATTTACTTGTGGAAAGTCCACATTGACATACTTATATTATGACGTGGGAAAACAGAACGAATAATTCTGATTTTATTTTTAAAGTGACTAGAGAACGAATCACATAGAGACTTAATTGACATATGATCAGGTAGCGATGGAGTAGGCCGCGGATTATCAGACTTATGTATGACCATATTTTAAAAATAATCTGATTTAGCTTTAGCCATTTGTCTGTTACAGAGGTGACATTGCTTAGAATAGCGCGATCCATCTAATGGCGAGGGTGATTTGCGCCATACACGCTCTAAATAACGACCACGCCTTTAAGATAGTCTAATTTCGGAAGTCATCCATGGAGCCGGTGGCCTTTCTGACACCCATTTGGATTTTATAGGTTCATGTTTGTCAAGTAATGCATTGAGTACATGACAGTACTGTTTATATAAGTCAGATAGATGTTTTTTTATATGTGATAAGGTCAGATATAAGGATACCAGCCATTAAAGCTGTAATGTCAATCATATGAATGGCTCTGTAAGACACATTGCGTTTCAACAAGGGGTTATAGAAACGTTAATATTAGCAATGTAGTTAATATTAGGTGTGGTGGTCTGATAACCCATCTGAAACAGTAGGTGCTTGAACGGGTTATCAAGACGGCAAGCCAGTGGCCATGTATATGTGTCGAAAAGGTAACATGTTGTTTCAAATCAAGTGATGCCAGAATATCATCAAACGTAGTTGTAGTTGTAGAAGGTATATCCAAATGTAGATTAAAATAACCAAGAATGTAAAATTCTGAATGAATAACCTCCAGATTTTCTAACATATCCTGAAAATCTTCAAAGAAATTGGCCGGACGTCCTGGAGGGCGATAGATACAAACAACGTATGCGGAGAAAGAAGAATCTGAAATTTCAGCACAGATGGACTAAAAACTAGAGTATTCAGGGTTAGAATGTAATTTATTTTTGAACTGCTGTGATATCAGAAAGCCAACACCACCTCCACGGCTGACTAAACTTGGTAGATGGTGAAAGGTGTAACCAGAAGGGGAAACGTCAGCAATGCATGCATGTGTATCATGTGGTCTGAGCCAGGTCTCAGTTACAACTAGAATGTTTATTTTCTTTGAAATTAATAAATCACAAAGTGAGGGTGTCTTATCTCGTACAGATCGAACGTGGCCACCCGAATGTCTAACAGATGGCCCAGGATTGAGACTTACATCTCCTGCTAGTAATACAATTATTGCTAATTTCAATGTTGGCGTAGAGCGGCGGATTGGCAGTAATGTTTTATTATAACAAACATGAAGACATGGGAGACTATGCAAAATTGAAATAGAATGATTAATTTTAGTGTGATTAGGAAAAAGCACATAAAAATGAATAGATGTCAATGATTTGCATGAAACAAAATCTATATCCCTTACAGTAACAGAACAAGACAAGCAGAAAACACCCAATAAGAATAATGGTGACATAATTATGTTAGACTATTTTCATATTTAGTAGAAATTAATATACCAAAACCATATATTTTTATATCATATAGATAATAAATAGTAAACAATGTTAAAACCAGAGCTAAGGATAAGACTACGGCGTAAGTAAAAAACTAAAATATATTTATAAGATCAGTAGAGTCTAAATTTTAACAATAAAGCCTACTTTATTTAATTAGAAAATGTTGAACCGGGGCCAACTCCGGTAACAAAAAGTGAGACTTACATGCCTATTAAGGGAGGGATAACTATTTATATTTATTAAATTCACTCAGCCTTAGTCTTAGATAGGCAGAAACTGACTGTAGTATCAATCACTCAATGGCAATTAACTGCACCATGATTCCTTTTTAAATACCGTATTTATTGTAATAATATAAAATGCCAATAATAATATAAAAGGTCAATTGAAAAAACCCACAGGCAGCATGTTTTGTAACTTAATCATTTAAAAGTATAATTGGTATAATACATGTTTAGCAACTGTTACTGTTACTGGTGATGTAAGAACAATAATGTGTAGTTTTGCAAACTTAACGTGTATTAGTGGCGTACCTAACGGAATATAAAACACACAGCAATTGACTCACATACCTCTGCACTCGCGGCCAAACTTGTGGTAGCTTTCAGCGCACACACATCCATAGCCCGGCTGTCTATTAATACAGTGGGAATTCTTGGGGCAGCTTTTCGGCGTGAGACATTCGTCTGCATCTGTATAAATCAACCATGAGTATTAAAGGAACGTCAAATTATTATTATTATTAGTAGTAGTAGTAGTAGAAGTATTAGTAGTAGTCGTAGTTGTTGTTGTTGTTGTTGTTGTTATAGTAGTATTTATATACGGGTAGAGTAACATAAGTAATAACATCCACGTTTTTGTTTACCGGGTTGTCTAACTGTGTTTCGTGTGGTCAATGCCGACTACCACTTTCGTGGTGATCTTTCTTAAAATAAACACACTATAATTTGTCAACTAAGAACATTGCAATTTTTAATTTGCTTCTATCGCAGTGTACCTGAATATAAGAACTACGTGGGGTTCTATCTGGCTATCATACCACTCTTATTTTCGAGCCATGTAGTTAAATACAGACGGTGGAGAGACGAACTAGACGAGTACTGGAAAGGCACTATCTGTCAGAGGATAGCGTAGTACAGGCAGCGGGAAACTACATGCTGAGGCCTTCGCCCAACCACGGGACACTACGGTTGCACAATGATGGCTAGCTCTCCAGTCTTCCTCTACATCGTTTCCCTTCGTGGCTATAAGCAGCATGATATTCATTACAACACGGTTAAGCCGAATCAGGGGAATTGCAGGTGCTGCAAGGCAGGCCTTCATTGCATGGCACTGTTCAAGTGGGAGGGTGGCTATCTAAACAATGGTAACAAAGATGCCAACCACTGCACCACTACTAATGGATGCATGGATGGATAGATGGATGGACGGATGACGGACGAGATTGTCTGATTATAAGAGTAGAGTGACCAGGTAAAATAGCGTTGTCGTCTTATTAGGTACGTTTACTGTAGGTTTCGTTTTGACCCGTTTAAGCAATGATTCATAGCTATTTTGGAAATCAGTGTGCACAAAATATAATTGAATATGTGTATTCTATTGACGCCTCGTTGCTTCTTCTAGACTATTAACATTGTTCATTCTGTTGGACTGGGTTACATTCCCAGTTGTACACAAGGAGACATTTCTATAGAAAATTATGATATTGATCTTGACCTCGAATTTCATTATATGAACTCGCTCTATGCCTTTCAGTATCGGTTCCAACATTATCATAAAAGGTTAACTCCTGTCTAAGCAGTAAGATCAATTGAATAATCAACAGATTCGTGGGTTTTTAGTATCTATGGGCATATTTTAATTTGGCCTTGACTGAAGTGACCTAAATTAATTAAATTATCCCAAATTAATTCAAAGTTTAATTATTGTCCACCAAAACAATGTTTAGATGGAACATGGCAACAGGACGCTATAGTACGTTCTTGACTCGAAATGTTCACATTTTGAGACATAATTATCTTGAATGCCACCTTATCATGTTACATCGACGTATTATCACCAAACTAACACCGGAAATGGATTCCTCATACTCAGTAATCCATTATAAGTGGTTTCATTTATGGTTATATTAATTTTGGTTCATAAGTTATTACAGCGCCTTTTCAGACGGCAGTCATCTTGGATTTGTCCATTATGGCCGCCACAGCGGGAGTCATTGCCATATCTAATGCTGGTTCCAAAATGGTGCTTGTAGACCGATCTGAACTAAGCCGGATTAGTGGCCTAATCACGGCATGTAAGTTACTGCGAAGGGTGTATTTATGAAGCTACGTAAAATCGATGTTTGCCTGCATACATCACGTGTCCTACCTATGCATCTATTATTTTCTATCTGCATGTAAAAATTGTTGACACAGACACACTGGAAACTGTGGTCGAGGTTCACACACTTGACGAAGTTGGTAGCCAGACAGTTGTGAAGTGACGAGTCGCTGCATTCATTGATGTCTGAAACATATAATAGCATGTGGAATACATTAACTTCGTACATATTTTCCTTTTAATTATCAATTTAAACGTTTCAATATAACAAGGTATTCGCCAACCAAAACTACACCACACTGCATAACGTATTGCTAATTTGCATTAGTTTGTGTGAAATCTGTGTGGAATCCACATAGACAACAACTGTGCGAATACAACTGCTTGAAACATATTAAATCTGACACGGACGAACGTATCTTTCTTTCACTCACCCTGACATAACTTGCCGTCGTCAGCGAGGTTCTGTCCAGACGGGCACAGACATGTGTACTTGCTGTCCAAGATGGCACACTGGTAGCTGCATCCGTAATCACTAGGGCATTGCTCTTCAGCTGCGGGTAAATCGTTGAATTATATAATTACTTCTACTAGTACTACTACCGATAATAACGGTGTGATCGTTGACATCAATACCTTCGGAAAACATAGCTCGGCGCAAAATAAATACATACAAATGCTACGCTTTCTGTAATCGCATGTGACATGAAATTCATCAAGAATTATTTGGCTACATCCTTCAGATATGACATTAGTTGGCTGGCGAAAAAGCGAATATAGACTAAGTCGATAACGTTGTTGACCATTCTTCATGATAGTTCATTCCGATGCAAATTAGTTCTTTTAAAACATATCCAATAGGTAAATTCACGTATTGGATATGTCGGTAACGTTTGGTTATTGACTCTAAATCAGATTATGCGTTGTTCCTTCCTGATTAAATTATTACACACCAATAAAAACGGTGAAGACAAGGAAGAATGTGATCAGGATAATTGACTGTGACTTCACAGTTACATGAAGACACTGAAAGAGGTAGTAGTTATTATCATTACAATAATGTTATAGTTTAAAACTCGTTTCCACAATGGTGGTATATACATGAAAGTGGTTGACAACTCAGTTATGTCAGAAAGGAGAAAGGCGGTCTAGGAAAGCATAACACATCAAAGTCACGTAAATAAATAGCTAAATACACATCGGTGTGTTTTGTGAAATAGATCGCCATTTGGTAAGTCAGGTGTCAACGATCAAAGGAGGCGAAATAACATAAAAAGAGGCGAGTGAACATCGACACCTCGGAGGAAACATACTTACGATGATCCACAGTTTGCGAATTATTATATAGATGATGAAAGTTAAATCATACACATTCTCACAACACGTCCGTAATTTGTCAAAGACGGTCTCTAAAGGGATTAATGCATTATTTGTTAGTGTTATGCAGGGTCTATTGTTACCTTCACATGTGACGCCGTCAGCCTTGAGCCTGAGTCTTTTGGGACAGCTGCACGTGTACCCGCCTCTTATGTTGGTGCAGAACGTGCTCGAATAGCACTCATTGTCTGCGTCGTTCATACACTCGTTGATATCTGCATACACATTATATACTGGTACATTCGTGTGTCACACGCACCTTTTAAATCGACCTTATTTCTTCCGTTGCCCAAAATCACATGTATGAGCGTAATGTGGACAAGCACAAAATGCAGACTTTGAAAAATGTTTCGGTTTATTAATTGCAATTTCGCTGGGGGAACGCCTTCGACATATCTATGATAGCACACTTTTAACATCATTATATAATATAAAAATGAAATGCAGAGAAGGTCAGTCTTAATGACAAACAGCGGCGAGATTGTGCTTTTTTCAAAATATGTTTTATATCAAGAATTAGGCCAGCTTTTTAGAAAATGAGAAGGGGCATACCGGCGATTGCATATTACTCAATAACAAGTAAATTTCGTTGTGTACGTAGTGTGCATAGGCGTTTTGCGTAATGCATATTTCTATAATAATTCCCTAACAATATTACCTATTTAAAAACCGGTTTATATTTATTATTACACCATATATCATTGTTACAAAATGTGACTCTTGTGATACTGCCGTTCTTATGCTTTAACGGGAGTCGCGTGACCGTTTCCCTTGATTAGTATATCACAGTACGTTCTTGCATCAGTGTTTTTATTCAATACAATTCAATGTACATTAGTTACACAAAATAAACTCTCGACTTTTCGTAACCACACCAAGTGGTTCTCGTTAAAATATATTGATACGGCGAGGTTTCATGGTGTATGATGGTGATCATAAGAGTGCACGTCGAAACATATATTCATGATTAAGGATGATGATATTGTATATTTCAACATTGAGAGGACCTGACATACCGCTACATGTCTTTCCGTCGTCATTGAGTAGAAATCCACTGCCACAGAAACACTCGTAACCGCCCTGTTTGTTGATACAACCCTGCTCACAGCCTCCACGGTTTTTCGCCAGACATTCGTTCACCTCTGTAACAAATGACAGGCTCAAATTAGCAACAGTAAAATATTCCAGTTGATCAACACCCTCCACAAATAGTACACTACACACAACAGCGTGGCATGCAATGCAAATGTGTCCGTACTGTGTCGTTTAACTTATATACATGTGTTATACCGATAGAACATAAGTGTCTGCATTTTAGATGTAGCTTTTTTTGCCGTCATTTTACTGATGATTTTACTATTCTATGATGTGTCGTTTATATGTGACTTTATGTGCATTTTAATATTACTTTATCCGGTAAATGTGTTGCGCAAAACTATATTTTTAGTTACAATACATCATAACGGAGGACAACAATATAATCCAACTGATGTAGATACGAAATTAGTACACCATTGTTAGTTTAAATATGGGCAAAGTGTAACCAATACAACCAACATTTGAATATGCAACGGTACATCGGTTTTTTTCTTTGTACCCACAGCCATATAACATAAAATGACATAAACGATGTACCTGTACATATAAATCCATCGCCCACGTAGCCAATCTTGCATTCACACCTGTATCCTAGCTTGCGAGTTGTGGGAGAAATATCAATACAAGCGCCATACAACTTGTCACAGTCATTGGCCGCACTACATTCGTTGAAATCTGAAAGGCAGCACATGCAGGTTTTCATACAGCTATTCGGTATACGTGTTAGAGGTCTAGCTTATATGCCAATATTGAAAACAAAGTCACAAAAGACGATTATGTTTGAAATTGGAAATTGACTGTTTACCAAGAAAATTTAAGATAACACCAAATTATAACGATAGCTAAATTAGATGACAACACAACCAGATATATGGATGATTAGCTATGTGCAGATGGTTTATCAAAGCATCATCTAAACACTAATATAGAGTTTCTTCGCCAGTACGAATAATAAGTTGTACACATAAAACATTACGCATATATTGTTTGGGACCACAGTGGAGGTATACATATTAAAATATTGTATGTAGTAGGAAAATTTGGATGTCCTTGACACATGCACACGACAGAAACAGGACATATTTATTTGTTCAAAAATATACAATACAACAGAATAATTGTTACAAAAACAAAAACAAAATAAACAATATATTGTAGTCGAGTTGACATGAAAACAGAAGTGTAAGTATATAACGTAAGGTAGAAAAATATAATATTATGTCATAACAGAGGACGGGAGATTCCTGCTATGATTAAATATAATCGCTGTCATAGGAGCCACTCTATGAATTAATTAAACTATTTATTTACGTTATATAATATAAATTCGCTGCACTACATATAAGAACAGCCAGTTTTTATGTTACGTAATTTATATCCAAGGGGTGCGTAGTTAGTAAATAATGTATTGCATATATGTAACAGTTTGGAATTGCACATTGTTCAGTATAGGTATTCAGATAGTACAGCGTACTTCTGCAACTGCGGCCGTCATCATCGAGGACGTAGCCGGGTAGACATGTGCAGGTGAAACATCCGTTGACGTTGGCACAAGTCTGCGTGCAGTTGTGTTGTTTCAATGTACACTCGTCGACGTCTGCAATACACGACATAGAGAACATGTGCTGGCGTATTGACTGCTACAGGAAAGGCACACTTGCAACCACGCACGCATACACACGTGAACACATCTCCTTAAAAACGATGCACATTGGTAGTTCTGGTATAAGGTTGTTTATACATTATCAATGACCAGACCCGTGCATTAAATATGCATTCGTCATTGTGTAAAGTGTGTAATGGAATTGGTGAGAAACAAACATCTTATAAATAGTTGTTGAACATAAAACGAGTGGTTTAACATATATAGAACAGGGGAATCTGGTAACGTTTTGGTATATATATTTGGTTTGGTATCAGTGTTTCCTGCTTATGGAGTCCATGGTGATTGATATGTGCCAACTGACCTTTGCATGTGCGACCATCTTTGTCGAGCGTATAGCCGGTCTTACAACGATATTCGTAGTCTCCTTCCTTGTTAATACACTCGCTCACAGCTAGTTTACAAAGAGAGGTCCCGGCCGCACATTCGTCCACATCTGCACCAGGACCTGATTGATGAATGGTAACTCTCACAGAAGAACATTCTGTATGCTTCAGTAGCAGCGAGCCCCGGTGAATATTTTAGGACTAACTGTTTACATTTACAGTGGCATTGAACAAATGGTAAGTGAACGCGATGGAAAATATATAGTGTTCTATATCGTGAAACATCATATATCTGATTCAGGTGTGCCATCTTGTTGAAGACAATATTGTGCTGATTTATCAAATTCTCTGTGTGAAACATAATTTACATAGTAGCGCAGCTGTGGCGCTACTCCGCCACCTTTACTTCATTGTAAATTAACTTCAAAGTTACGCTGAATGCATACAAATATACGTGCAACTTTTTGCGAAATATTGTGTGGCATACATTAATAGTCGCATACGAATTTAAGTGTTCAAACTAAGAGATCAACTCTGTAAAAGTGTCATCATATTTTGAAAACATGTTGATGATACTGATCAATATACATATTTTTATATTCATTATAACGATTTGTTTATTTGCAACTATCAGCTGATATCGTACAAGTCGCCATGTTTTGAAGTAATTCATGAACACACATGGATAGCGATAGAGTACCTAGTTGACCAAGTGGAATATATTTATCGTCGACAATAGACATTGGAGCATAATGTTGCAGAGGCGATTCCAATGTTCAGGCATGGAACGCATGGCATAACATTCAAACTGCGCATAAATTTAAACACGTTGAACATTCTGGTGAACGTTGTTGTCAAGTTGGAAGAACAAACATGAATGGATGTTATGGATTCACACGTCTTCTTACCATCACACATCAATGTTGCCTTGTTGTAGATGTATCCTTTTGGGCAGGTACACTTTACGTGACCACTGGCTGCATCCTTTGAGCAAAGCGTCTCGCTGTTTGCCGGGTCACATTGTCTCTTCTCTTCAGTGCTACATTCTGATATTGCTGCAAAAAACAAACACTCGCCTCTACAAATATGTTTCATTTGGTATTTTTAATAAACAATTGATGGCATAGCATGAAACATTTATATGTATTGCCTATTTAATTACATATATTTATTGACGTTTCGCACTGACGTTTGGCATACGAACACACAATTCAGGGATTTGCAGTTGGAATTTGGTAGGCGGTAACACACACAAAGACGCACACGTAGGAATCTCTATAACACCTATGGTAGGATTGTTTCTTTAACATGTGTGTCTGATTAATATATTACATGTAACGTGATTTACATTCACACGTTGTAGTTTTGCCATCTTATTGCATATTTATATTTTATTTTATTGTTGTAATATTGATTGCATTATAGTTGTATTTCGTTTTTCATAATTTTATACACAAGATGTTTAATCAATAAACATGTTTCTTAGAATGTTTTTTATAAATGATGTACATATATGTTGCACACCTTACTTACTACTACTTGTAATGTATATCAATCCAAATGCTACCATGCTAATAAATAAATAAAAAACGAGTTTAAAATATGATATGTTGTACGCATTTGTTGATGGTACAGTGTTATTACCAGTGCTGTTACATTATAAGTAACACTTATCCTGTTGTTTATTGTACATGTTAGACAATTTTTATATCTCTGACATCCTATGCTATACTTGACGAGCAGTAAGGCTGGGGTGTAGCGCGATTTCAAATGTGAACGCACTCAATGCTCATGTAAAAAAACGTGATTTCAGCTTACGTTCGCATGATGTCAGGTCGTTAGCCAGTCTTAGTCCTTCCGGACAAGCGCAAGTGTAGCCTCCGAGTTGGTCGACACACAGTTGCTTACAGTTGTTGTCTAGCAAACATTCGTTGATTTCTGGAAACAACATGTTAGGTGTATGCATTTTAACGACACATTTTTATTTCGCTTTGATGAAGTTAAATGTTTATGTTATATTGAGGCTGACGAACACTTTAGTCTCGATGCGCCTGTAAGCTTGGTTTCCAAGGATTCAGGAGCGCAAAACGAGTTACCTGATAATAATAATAATAACAACACTAATAATACTTATTATTATAATTATTATAACACATACATGTAATGATATGTTTAAATAGCAAAGTGCACATGACGGCACAGGCGCCATTTTCCGACACATCTTATTCAAGTTCAACGCATTTATATGTTCACATGACAGCAACATTGTAGTGGTGGCCTGATGAAAGGTGTATGCATTATATTATCGATATACAATTCCCTCAATACATTTACGATACCAACTGAAAAAAAGTGTTTTGCCACACAAAACCATAATGACTATCTGCTCTTCTGTACAAAACTGACAAGGTATTTGCGAATATGACAATAATGACATCATGATTAAATAACGTATTTAGAAGATTATCACTGCTTTAGTCATGAATATTATATACTGAAATTGGAAGACGCATACATTTAGCAAGAACTATATTATGGAACATATGCCATATGACATGTAGAAGTTTAACTATTGCGAAATATTATACAGATTTAATCTTACTTAAAATATGTAACCCTATGTGCTTAGTAATATTTTTGAAACTATTGACCACAACGTACCTTCACAATCGTTGATGTCATTCTTAGTATATCCATAGAAGCACTGGCATTGGTATGAACCCTTCTGATTGACACATACAGAATGGGGCGGACAGGACACTACATCTGTTGCACACTCATCGATGTCTAGAAAAGGAAGGACATGCGATACAGTCACTTGTTTGAGTAACACGTACACTTATATCCTTATCATGACAAATAGTGATGATTTGTTTACCTACAAGCAGGAAACAATCACAGACTAAACCACGAAAACATATTAAGAAACAGTGACTCACCAAAACATTGTCCAGCGAATCCTGTGCCTGTATAACCGTTTTTGCATTGGCACATGTAAGAACCACGTGTGTTAACACACTCTGCCTGCTCCACGTCACATGCGTTGTCCCCCTTCAAGCACTCGTTGACGTCTGCAAATTGTAAGCAACATTTGTTATTGCCAAATCATGTTAAATATTTATTTCAAGAGAGCGGCCTATATATACACCGATGGCATTGGCGCGGAAATGCATTAAAACAAACACATTTGTTAAATGTTATATAATGTACGAATGCATGACATTTGCAACCGTCATTGCCAGAAGAAGAAAAAATGTGTCATCAAGAATGTAATGGTGTTGGGTGCTGCATAAAGCGTATTGTTTATAAGAAGATAATATACAATACAAAGATGGTATTAACATCAATAATAACACTTGCCAATACAGGAGGAAGAATCGGCTCCCAGTAGGTATCCGTCCAGACAGCTGCATTGATGACCACCCGGTAAATTGGTACATTTCTGACTACACATCTTCGGATCAAGACATTTGTTTTTATCTGCAAACGGGACAGTCATTAAACCGATGTTTTCACTGTAGTAGAAATCGAACATAATGTATCATATGCTTGTAATTTGCTTTTTTCATTGTTGTGAGTTAAGATATACAACTGCAGAATCAGTAAATCCATACTCAGGAATACATGACGACTCGATTTCTCATTTCCCAGTACTAATGTTATACTTGGGTAGTAAACGTCGATAATACGTCGCAGGACGTTCCCCACCTATGCAACTGCGACCATCCCCAGTGAGTCCGACAGGGTAAGTTCCACAGAGGAATACGTCTGGATGGTTCGACAGATCGGTCGCTGCTACGTCTGTACACATCACTCCACTGAAGCAAGGTTGGTCGCCACAACCGTCGATGTCGATCTGGCAGAAATCTCCGCCGTAGCCGGGAGCGCAGCGACACGGAACGACAGTTAGTGTCCGGGTACTGTCCACGGCAAAGTTGCACTGGCCGCCGTTCTGTAGACACAATATATCAGTAACCAGTACATTCGAAAATGCATGTGTGATACCATTTAGTTTGGCAACCATAACTAGCACCAACACATTAACATTTTCAATAAAATGTTACTGTACAACGCCGTCTGTCTGGCTGTCAGTCATTCAGACAGCCAGCCAGCCAGCCAGCCAGCCAGCCAGTCTGTCAGTCTTTCTGTGTCTGTCTGTCGGTGTCGGCTTTTCTCTCTCTCTCTCTCTCTGGCGACACTCACACACACACACACACACACACACACATTTATATATCCATACATATATATATATATATATATATTTATATTTCAACATATATATATATATATAAATTTATATTTCCATATGTATATATATATGTATTCATATATACATATATATATATATATACATATGAATATATATATATATATATGGAAATATAAATATATGAGCTCACATGCATTCGTGTTATTCATGTAAATTAAATATACTTTGATTTTGGAAATGGAAATGGAACTAAAGACAACTGGGTGCTTAATGGTTGTTAATTGACATTAATTACTCTCTTAGATAGCGAGGGAGAAATTGGTTGCGAGTGGCGACACTCACAAACACACACATATTTATATTTCCATATATATATATATTCATATATATATATATAATATATGAATATATATATATATATGAATATATATATATGGAAATATAAATATATATATATATATGTAGGGACACTAAACATACAGTTTCGTTCACTGGTATCGACGACGGAAACTAGAGAAATACAGTTTGTCATTTATCACTCACACTGTTGTTTGTTGTCGTCTTTATTGTGTTTATATTCACGGCCTCAACAATGGTGACCCTGACGTGATTATTGTAGAGACTTAGTTGAGATCAAGATACATGCTGTGGTCAAGCAAACGCAACAATCGCACAATAGACAGTGATAAAGTGCAGCTTCCGTGAAATTGGTTAGTGCTAACCTGATCGCCAGAGGCGCCGCTGTGCACATCGACGCGCCGTAGAACGCTGACATTTCGCCATCTAGCGGGTTGTATCACACTAAACGTCTTCCACTATGACTGAGCGCCTCCAGACCATTATCGTGCGTCGTTCGACGGCAAAGCGACGAATCACGAATATTGTGAACATATTTAATAAAGTGAAAACCAACGACAATGCACATCAGACGGTGAAAGATCTGCGTGCTGATATGCGGAGCGCGTTGCATGCGTTTTGCGAAGTCGATCGACAGTTGGCGCCATTACTAGAGGCTGCGGAGGCGAACGCATTGGCGACGGACAAACCGGCCACCTCGCGCACCGTCAGCGAGGACATTCTAGATTCCGAAGAGTATATAACGACTGCAGAAGACATGCTGTTTGAGGCGGGATGCTACGTCGACAGCCACCAGCCTCAGCCTTCGACCACCTCGACCGAGGCGTCTACTGTCTCCATCCCGTCACGAGGGCAGAAAGTGTCATTCCGACCAATGACTCACGACGACTGTCGCTTGTGGTTCGCACAGCTGGAAGATGTGTTTCAATCACAAGGCATTACGTCGCAAATCAACAAGTTTGCTGCACTAACAACTCTGTTAACAGAGGAAGAGGCGTACGTGGTGCGGGATTTGACGATGCTGGGCAGCCGATGTTTTTGAAGCGGCGAAGTCGCTCTTCGTCCAACGTTTCGAGCTGACCGTCCACCAGCGGCTCACACGTGCCCTCGCCATGGGCGGCATGGAAGCCGACGAGAAGCCTTCACATTGGATGGCTCGCTTCATGCACGCGGGTGGTGATTGGACGCAGGAAGACGTCGAACGTTGGGCACTCCTGCGACGCCTTCCGTCCTCGTTACGAACAACGCTTGAGATGCCATCGCCACCACTGCCTATGGAGGAGTTGTTGCGCAAGGCGGATGCACTCTATGTCACGCTACCTCCCGCAACAGTGTCTAACGTCAACGTGACGTCGCCTGAACTCGTCACCGCTGTCTACGGGTGCGACGTTTCGGCTGTCAGCGCATTATTCCGAAATCGTGGGAGTGACAAACACAATGATGACAGAAAGTCGAAATCACGCGAAGCAGTCAGATTGAAATCGAACATTGTACACTGCTGGTATCATCAGAAGTTCGGCGATCAGGCAAATTTCTGCAGTGGACCGCCTTGCCCGCGACACCGTCCTGACTTGCCAAAGGGAAAGAGTGCGCGCTCGGGAAACGCCACGGGCGGTCAGTAATCGGCGTCGTGACTGGCTCGCCCGCCTCACTCAACAAACGACTTCTCTTCGTAGTGGGTTTCTTAGTGGACTGTGGCTCGGCAGTATCAGTTTTACCGCCGACTCCTGAGGAGAAACGCTCTCCCAGTCCCACCGAGCACAACCTGTCAGCTGCAAACGGACAAAGCCTCCGTACTTTTGGCCGACGCAGTGCTCACTTCATCTTCCTTGGCCGCCCGTGTTCACATGACATGATTGTGGCTGACGTCGTCCACCCTATTCTCGGCATGGACTTCTTGCAAGATGGAGACGGGAAACGCTGCATCATCGACCCATACAGGCGTTGTCTCACTGATCGCTACACGATGGAAGAGTTTCCGATCGACACAAAAACATCATCTGTTTTTTCGCTGATTCCTGCCACGAGTAGGCCACACCCGGCCCTATGCTACAGTGAAGAACTCAAGCACACGGCTGCTGGAGAAAACTTTGAGTTTCTGGGCTTCACCTATCCACGCAGTTAAGAAGTCAGATGGCTCCTGGTGAGTATGTGGAGACTTCCGTAGTCTGAATGCCATGACCAAACTCGATAGATATCCGCTCCCTGCACAGTCTACCTTCAACGAACGACTCGCGGGTTGCACAGTGTTCAGCAAGGTTGATCTGAAACAAGCGTTTCAGCAAGTGTGCGTCGATCAGTCGTCCCAGGAAAAAAACAGCGATCATCACTACGCTCGGTCTCTTCAAGTTCCTCCGCATGCCATACGGTCTGATAAACGCGGCGCAATGTTTTCAGCGCAATGTACATCAGTTGCTTAGCGATTTGCCATTCGCACACTTTGTTTATATGGATGATCTGATCGTAGGCAGCTCGAACAGAGAGGAACATGTGAATGATCTGAGACGACTCTTCCAGCGTCTAAAAGAGACGGGGTTACTGCTGAACCGGGACAAGTGTCAACTTGGACGTGCATCACTTACGTTTCTTGGTCACGTGGTAGACTCGCAAGGCATTGCAATTCCCCCGGAGCGAGTAGAGGCCATCAGACGGTTTCCGGTGCCAACGACCCCAAAAGAGTTGGAACGTGCCGCATGCATCCGGGAAAATTGCATCGCTTTCACGATTGAAGAGCGTCAACCGCCAGAAGGATTTCGAAGAGGCGTGGCGGCCGGAACATGACCGCGCGTTTGCGGACGTGAAAACCGCGATCGCTACCGCCACTCTACTCGTCCACCCTCTACTAGACGCGCCGACCGAGATTTGGTGTGATGCGTCCAACATCGCGGTTGGGGCTGTTCTTGTTCAACTTCAACGCGGAATATGGAAACCGCTCAGATTCTGGAGTAGGCAACCTAACAAAAGCACAGCGCAACTACTCGGCCACGGACCGAGAACTGCTCGCTGTGTCATATTCGGTAGACAAGTTCCGTTCGTACCTCGAAGGTCAGCCTATCATCGTTCGGACGAATCACAAGCCTCTTGTTGGTTCCGTTACCAAGAAGACTGACACTGCACTTCCGATCCCGCGGCGCCATTTACTGAAAATCGCACAGTTTGTGGACCAACTACACTACCTGAAGGGAGAACGGAACGGCGTCGCTGATGCACTGTCTCGGGTGCTGTTGCAGTCGAAAATCGCCACCGCGATGAACGCCATCGGCATCTGGTCGTCGCAGCAGGATGATCTGTGCCATGCAGATACCTTACCGAAAGAAGGATCGCGTCATGCGATACAGAAAGACGTGCTCGTTGATCAGATGTTCGTACAGCGACCCAAACATCAGCGAGACATGCATAGGAAGCAGCTACGGGCTCCGGTATTTGTTCCAGCAACGCCGTCACTCAATGGTGCCAACACGTCATTGGCAGACTACGTGACAACACCGGCTTCATCAGAGGTGTCAACTTCGTCTTCACCGTCCACTCGTCATGAGTTCTCAGACGCTGATAACCGTACTGCGTCAGTGCAAGCGTGTTGTGCGCCTTCAGATATCCGGTCTGTACAAGAACGCGATCAGCCATTGCAGAACTGGATTGCTCATCATCGTTCTTCGGCATCCAGGTTCAGACCAGCCTTGGTCGAATGTGAGGACGGCACTAGTGTGTGGGCGGACATCAGCGCTACGCCCGCGCGCATTCTCGTTCCGCCCACGTTACAGCGCATTGTGTTTGACAATCTCCATCGTCTCGCACACCCAGGTTTAAAGGCCGGACTGATCATCATCAAGCGTTCCTACTGGTGGCAAGGTATCAGCAGGGATGTCGCGAAATGGACGAAATCGTGTGAATCTTGCCAGAAAGCCAAGATTCACGTGCATACGAAAATGCCACTGGAACGATTGCCTGCGCCTACTAAACGATTCAGCCATATTCACATCGATATAGTTGGTCCACTAAACCCAGCGTGTGAAGGCAAGAACACTTTGCTTACTATCATCGACAGATGGACAGGCTGCACGATGCACGGTGACGCAACAAACGCTAAAGCATGTGCAACGGTGCTAATGCGTGAGTGGCTCTCCAGATGGGGCGTGCCAGATGTCATCACATCCGACCGCGGGTCCCAGTTCGTGTCAGACTTGTGGTTGGAGGTTTGCAGCCTGATGGGAATTGCACGAGACCCAACTACAAGTTACCATCCCCAGCACAATGGGAAAATTGAACGTATGCATCGTTGTTTGAAGAAATCTCTTCGTGTCCGTCTTCTCGGATGAACGAATTGGCTAGCAGAACTCCCGTGGGTGATGCTTGGATTGAGAGCGGCAGCTAACCTCGACACTGGTGTTTCTCCGTCCATCCTAGTCACTGGTCAGCAACCTGCACTACCAGGCCAGCTGGTTGTACAGCGAGCTAGTATCGATGACACCTCCTCGTTCGGCAAAGAGATGTCATCGGCTATGGCGGCTCAGACATTCAACGAAAATCCGTGGCATGGAAAACGGCGAGGTCGCTCACATGTTCCGCACGATCTGTGGACGGCGACGCGAGTGTTAGTGTGCGCGCAGACAAGGTGCAACCGTCACTCGTTCCGAAGTACACGGGCCCATTTCGGGTTTTGCGCCGCTGGGGCAAGTGCTTCCGTCTGCAGATGGAGAATCGCGAGGATACTGTCTCAGTGGACAGACTACGACCTTTCTACGAGGACGAGACGGATCGTAGTGAACCGACCACCGACGTCGTCGGCACAGCAAACGGTGATAGGAACGACGATCGTGTGGAAGACTTGGTCGTGCGACGGTCTAACAGAACAGTGCGTCCGCCGATTCGATTCAGAGACATTGTCTAAAACGCTACTGTCGTGACTGGCGCGGGGTATACTGTAGGGACACTAAACATACAGTTTCGTTCACTGGTATCGACGACGGAAACTAGAGAAATACAGTTTGTCATTTATCACTCACACTGTTGTTTGTTATCGTCTTTATTGTGCTTATATTCACGGTCTCAACATACATATATATATATATATGTATATATATATATATATATGGAAATATAAATATGTGTGTGTGTATGTGTTTGTGAGTGTCGCCACTCGCAACCAATTTCTCCGTCGCTATCTCAGAAAGTAATTAATGTCAATTAACAACCATTCAGCTCAGTTGTCTTTAGTTCCATTTCCGTTTGCAAAATCAAAGAATATTTAATTTACATGAACAACACGAATGCATGTGAGCTCATCCATAACAAACAATCTGTCATTGCTATTGCACATGTGACGTACCTCGCACTTGCAGAAATTCACACGAGGCACCCATATTACGTCAACTTTGCCATCTGCGACGATGACCTTCACGGTCTTTCTTGTTGCGTCTAGACTCATGTCAGGCACATTAATCCAGGATAGAGTCCCTGAGTTTGAGTTAATGGCCAGTCCCGGAGGTGAGTCGCTTGTCACAGAGAATGATACAGTATCTCCGTCCGCATCTTGCACCTGAACTGTCATCAAACTCAGGTAAATCTCTCCAAACTGGATTTCCAATGTGACGTCCCCGTTAAGTACTCTAGGGGCGTGATTCTCTGGATAGACAATGCAACACTGATTACGATTACGATGCATGGCTAAAACTCCATCATATATACTTGCACTCTGTCGAAAGAGTGATTCAGAGACGTATTCCTGTATACATTAGTAGTCCCTGAAATATACAGGGTTTATATTAAGCTCTGTTTTTCCGAATTCACACAAAAAATATGAATGACATTAGGTGTTATTGCAATATGTTGGCTAAATCGTTTGTTTTATATAATAATTTGCTAGGGCAGTGAAAATACAATGCTATCTTTATGAACAAAATGCTGAGGTCGTCTTCAGAAAGCCAATCAGTAACCATCCATGGATTACACGTACCTTCACAATGTTCCCCTCAATAGTCTTCCCAACCAATCCTCCCAACGACGTGACTTACCCAAGCTGGTCTTCGCCCTCCGGTAGTTCTCCGTGCCACTGTTTGCATCCCTGGCAACCTCCTCGCTGTCAGTCACCTTATAGTCGAAGTAGCAGGCTCGTCTCTCCTCGGGGTCGGGGTCCACGGCACTGCTGGCCGATCTGTCGTAGCAGAGGCGCACTGCCTCCATTCGATGAGCCTCGTCGGGAAACATCACCGTGAGATCTTTGTTGAAGAAGACGGGAGTGAAGTTCGGGTCCGTGTAGTCTAACCAGGAGCCTGACGTGTAGGCGAAGAGAGAAGTTGATTCGGTGTTCTTCCCTACAACATAAAACAAACATGTTCGTCCGTAAAATGCCTTGCATATGTTGTCTGTTATATGTGCATATAATACTAACGTATTGTAAATGTAACGATAACTTTATTTATGTTAAAAACATTACAACACACATTAAACAAGTATAGCACACATTGAGAAAACAATTATTTCGCAAAACTTACATAAATTCATTCTGCCTCCTTAAGCAATTACACAATTCAACATGATGCACGTAGGTTTACATGCCATATCAATATCAATTTAATGAAGCACTCACATGTTTTGCCATACTCGAAGAGTTCCGCTTCTGTGGCCAGTATTCCTCTGGGGTGGACTGTGCCGTCTGGATAGTTGACGTCATTATTAACGTCACCGTTTTTGCTGCCAAATAAACCTGACAACACGTGGCGTGTGGACAAAAATGGCTACGTTTTCAGGAGATTACTTTGCAAAGTTTTTATCATATCATTACAAATATATATTTCCTTCTGCATTATTGTGAACCCTACTGCGCTTGCAAATATTTGTAATCACTGGAGTAATACATGGATGTTGCAATGATATGCATAACGACAAAAACCCTCCGTGATAATATTCTTGAAAGATCGATGTACACAAAATCATTGATATCAGACATGCCAGACAATAGTATTAGTGCTTTTTGAAGCAACCTATCCAATCATACCTGAGGTCGGTTGGCATCATTATTTTCTGATTATATTTTTCTGTTGGCAAACGAATTACCTTTTATAGGCATTTTAGTATGCTCTTGTTCATGTATGTTTTGTTCAAAGATGTCAATTGTCTTATGAACCAATATGTTAACCACCTTTTTCCAAAAAATTTGACAACTGCATCTTTCTTCTGGTAGCACTTATGCATTTCCTTAATTATTTTCTTTGTGTGTGAATGTTTACTATGTCTCACACAAGTGCTGTTTCTGATGTCATCCCTATTATTTTGATATGACCTATATTTACAAGCATCTATGAAACAATAAACCAAACACAACAGTTTTATTATTACATTATTATGATCTTAAACTCGTTCTCGCTGCTCAATTAATTCCTTTAGTCGGAAATGAACGCAACACCAAAGTGATTCCCGTTGGACCATGATTCACCACTCGTGTTCCGACTTCCTCTCACGTGTAGACAATTAAAACGGTTTCACGTAACACAATCACTCTAAACAAATATCAATTATTTAAATGCATCGTCAATAATAGACAAGACTTCCATCACTAAACGAAGCAAATAGCCATAGGACGTGGTAAGAACACTCCGGCACATTGGATACGACACTGCCAGACTGTCCGAACGAACAAATGTTGTATTATTACATAGACTCGTTGTCTACGAGGTTGTTTCCGTTTGTATTATTAACTAATATACAAGACAGTTGGAAAACAAAACAGTTGTTTGCAGCTAACCTTTGAGTGTTTCCGTCAGGTCCCCCGGGATGACAGTAGTCAACGAGAGCATGCCAGACGCCACCGTCACCCTGACACTGACGTGGAGAGGTGTGAAGGCCATCGTGTACTCCCACTTGTTGTTGTCTCTGAGAGCGGCGGCCAGACGCACGTTCGACCACGTGGCCGATGTCGTCATCAGATCGATGTCTGACAGAACCTTGTTCCGCAGAACCTCTGAGAATTTATACGCCGCACATGATATCACCAACACGGTATGCCGACAATGTGGTTAAGCAATATTGCGTCTCTCTTCATAATACTAATCGCTATGGCTTGTTGCTCTAGTATTCCCGAGGATGTAGGCCCTATACAAGTTGTCTTTAACATAGGTATTATAATCGTTATTATTTTATTTATTGTTTAATCAGAACCATTATCTGCATGTCTTGTTTAACTTGTAATAATTTCAAGTAATGTAACAGACAATACTTACCAATGCCTGTTTTGGCCAAATTCAGCCTGTATTCAATTATATCACTAGCTGGATCACGTTGTTTGACAACAACTGACGTGAATGTTGTGGCAGACTGGTCCACACCGTTCTTCTGGACGACACTTGTTCGACCCAGTATTTGAAACTGTATTGATGTGAGCAGGATATACTCGCCTAATCCATTGAACGTGTAGGTGAACCCGTCCAGTGTTCTGATATGTGGGTCTCCAAGACAATTGCCTACGATCAAAACAATGATGATCACGGCAAATAGCATACGGCAGCAGGTCACGTTTCATATGTATATTATGGAAACACAGTTGCGTTGTTTGTTTGACTAAACTGTAAACGGATGCGCTAGTTGTTCAATATATTGGTTGTACTTAGAAAGGCAGGATGTTAGCATAGAAAACAAGAAATAACTACTACGATAATGGGTTGAACAAGTTAAGATACGTATATAGAGAGGGAGGGGGGGGGGGGGGGGAGCGAGGGCGAAGATATATAGAGATAAACCAATAAGAGAAAGGAGAGAGAGAGAGGGGTTTGAGACATATGGAAGTACGGACAGAGGAAGATATAGAATAGGAGAAGAGAAGGACAGAGAGAGGATGCGAGAGATAGTGAGAGAGAGATAGAGAGAGAGAGAGAGAGAGAGAGAGAGAGAGAGAGAATAATATAATGAGAGAGGATGAAAAGGGAGGGAGAGGGACCGACGGAAAACATTGAGTCAGAGTGAGTGAGTGAGAGAGAGAGAGAGAGAGAGAGAGAGGAGGGAGGGAGGGAGGGAGGGTGGGTGGAGGGAGGGAGAGTGAGTGGGAGAAAGAAAAATAGAGAGTGAGAGAGATAGAGAGAAAGAAAGATGGACAGTCATATAGACATACATACGTACTATTCATACGTTCTGATAGGCAGACAGACAGCCAAACAGACAGAACAAAACTGACAAATTATTGACGGACTGACAACCAGTTAGAGCATAAGCATAAAGACAATATGCATACATACATTCATTCACCTATATAGACAGAGACAGAGGGACAAAGTCATATAGAGGTGATACTCACTTGTCTTGACACTTCTGAAGTTCTTGCAAGTGCTGACGGGACGACGTCCCTTGTAGAGAGCACACAACTGCGGCGTTGTGATGCGCTGTGCCAGGTATGACTCGCCGCAACACGAACTGTAATGTTTCTCGTCGTCGAACTGACGAGCTCCGGAGAAACGTCGGTAAAGATTCATGCCATTGGCCAATTCCTGCTCGACGATCAGCGAATTGTTTCTGTCGTAGCAGCATGCCGGTGTGTGCTTCTGTTCACCGTTGTCTATAACTGGTGCTACCATCGTCCAGCATCGAATACCAGGTGGAATGCGGTCGCTGAGCACCGGCGAGTACATGAGTTCATCCATCTGCTGCCGACTGCACGGACAATTACCTGCTGCTGCCTTATTGATCTTAACTAAGACATCCGCAGTGTCAAATGCAATATCTGCGTCCACCCAGATACTGCATTCTCTGCCAGCGTGAACGAAGGTGTTTTGATCGTTTTCTGACAAGCGGTAGTAGAACTTTCCGGGTGACTGTGCGCCACCGAATGTGACGTCCGACTCGGAGACAGCGTCAATGCGTTGGATCTTCTCGAGATGTATGTCGTTGCCAGCGGTGCGGATGTCGAGTGCGGAGTACGGGTACTCCGAGTATTGACGCCCGCTGCTGGGGCAGGCCAACACACCGACGCGAACTGGGTAGTTGGGCAAGAGGGCGGGGTCCAGCACCACCTGCCACTTCATGCCGCGGTCGGCGTACGTCGTCCTCGTATATGTGTTTATGTAAAAACGTATGTCTTTTTGAAGCAGTTGCTATCTAGCAGATGTGTGACGGTCCAGACCTTAAATTATATATTGGTTTCCTGGTGATATGGACATGAAGTGAAAGGGCAATACTAATAATGATACAACAACAACAACAACTACTATTACTATTACTACTACTAATGCTACTAATACCAATACTATTACTATTAATAATAATGTTTTAAGTGCCACCAGGTTCGTTCGTATAAGTTAATATATTGCATTTTTGGTGGTTGACATGACAGAAACAAAATATTTGTTTAATGGACGACATCCAAGTTAGGTCTTTTCATTTCAAATAATTTACCATCAAAAACACACATTAAAACACTTTCTCGAGATAATAATTCAAAATTCCATTATTCAATTATGTGTTGTCTCTAAAATGCAAAACAATCAAAAACTGTCATCCTTGCACAAATATGTTTTCTTAGTTTGTGAAATTTACCTCACGTTCCGAAGCGTAATTTTTGGATATTTGGAAATTCCATATAGTTATTAACAATTTATATTATGCTTTACTCTGCACACGTAACATTAGGATACTAACTGTCGTGTCCGTCAGTTTCATGTTGGACCAGAACGGTGCCACTAAGACCAGCTCCTGCGCATCAGACCTTAGTGTAAACGTGTCCAGGCCCTTCCCAGGATTGGCAAATCCCATTCTTTTTCCCGACGTTTGGGAGTCCTGTGTTATGTCTGTTGCAATGATCAAACCGGATGTTGTTACCTGCAATACAATTACACAATTGTAATTATACCGTTTTAAGATAACATACAATAAGATAAGTTAAGATATTCTTTATTGTTGCAGCTGATAAATTTGTTTTGGGGTAAAACAGACATGAGTATATTATATAATTAAAAATATACAATAAAACAGCAGATACAATAAAGTAATCAATAAATAGTATACATTCATTACATGCACATCACTTTTATATGCAATTCTTCTAAGACATGGCTAATATATAGCTAACACATGACCGCATACCTGTATATATTATTATGATGTCTTCACAGCTGAAGTCTGCCCCAACGTGAAATCAACATTGATTTGAGAGAGTGTGCATCGGTACAGATATATATCTGACGGGTCAAAACTAGTAAGCGTTCTTTGGATAACGAAGACATTCCACAATTCGACTATTTTATATCTTGAAATTATAGGGTGGCTTCAGGACTGTATATGTTATGTCTTATAATATATAATTTCCTTGCACAAGCAAGCCGTTTAATGCCGTATGGAAGCATGCAACATGTTCACAGACAATAGAGGGAATTGTCAGGTGTGCGCTTCTTCAAAAGCGTGTTGGAAATGAACGTGCGACTGTCGGATACTCACGTAAAAAGACGACGCCACGCTCTCATAAATAGGCACTGCAAACATGGGGAAGATGTACTACGATAATTCAGCTGATCTTGCAACGCGTTCGTGGCTGCTGAAGTCCGGCACAATGTATCGTGCCTCTGCCCGTACCACAAGAAGATAACTATGTTATACATACGAAGATACAATATATGTACCGGGAACAAGTAACTTCACCTAAATTGGTAATATCCAGTTTGCCAGGAAATAATCGTTGCATGTATAAAATACAAGTTGGATTTAATTAGAAAGAAACAGTCTGTACATTTTAATGGTGTGCCAACAAAAGGGTAGGTCTATTGAACTACTATGTTGCCGCACTAACTGCAGTTGTATTTAATGATCATTGAAGTTAGACGTGACCAGCGATACAGACCGCATGTGGAATGAGAATAATTGATTGAACCAACTTTCTTGTGAAACTATTCACTGCTCTGTGTAGAGATAATGATTCTTGGTAACGGAATATGTAAGGTCGCTTTACTATATGGGAGTTATTGTGATAGCATTGCATTATACCATTTGTATTTTGTAGCTGTATTCATCGCAGTATCAGGTTAATAAATTGTTTTTGCAATGACACGTAATAGATACTGACCAATGCACGGGTGCCCATCTCCTTCGTATCCGGCGAGACAACTGCAGTCGTACCCACCAGCGGTGTTACTGCACAATGCACGGCCGCCCTCGTCACACGTATGAGAGCCCAGGTCACATTCGTCAACGTCTAAATACAACAACAAACATCAATGCGGCACATATACGCGCTTCATACACGTGTACGGTTTATGTCATTTTTATATATGCAATGTGCAACACTCTTGTATAGAACTGGTTGTAGCGACACATACTGCAACAAAGCGATAATACTAACACACGTTTATAGTGAGAACAAATGACATGATACGTGTATAGCACAATGTCCCATTATTTCCTTTATACATGCACAAACACACCCACAAACACATGCTGACACGCAGCACATACGCAAGCACACGCCTGCATACACACGCACAATCACACACACGCATACACAAACACATTGTCTCTCACCGGAAGGCATTATTGTTGTTGTTATTACTGTTGCTATTATTATGCAATATGCATATTTAAAAACTGTCAACATTATATCCCGTTCAATCATTGTTTCACATACAATAAATCAAGCACTCTGTGCTGACGATTTACGATTTCCAACGAATACATACCGACACAAAGTTTGGTGTCCGTGGCACTGGGATAGGTGAACCCGGGCTTGCACAGACACACGTAGTCGCCCACAGTGTTGACACAACTGGCGCTGCCGATCTGCTTCCTGCACCCGTTGTCCGTCAGCTGACACTCATTGATGTCTGCATATGAACACGTGGGTGGACATTGAACTCACAAGACAACGGTGTCAATGTATTTATAATGAGAGTGTAAATGAATGAGTATTGCTAAAGAGTGCATTAAGTACAGCATAATGTAATACGGTTTTGTGAAAAGTATTTCTCAGCAATTTTGAATACATACGGAACATAGTTGTGGCTAAGACTATCGCGTGAATAATGTTGAGTTCCAATGAGTTCGTTCCTATCGTGAATACGATTTGCATAAATTTATCAGTTACAAACTCGGGCTGTTCGTGAACTTTGGATTTCACCAAGTCGTGTTTACGATACATCTTCGCGCGCCAGGGGGCGCTGCCGATTATATTAGTGTCAGTACCCCCTGAGAGATCGCTTGCCGAAACTCGGAATATAAGCTCAGCCAATTACATGGCTTGCCGTCAAATTCCGCTTGTTTTCTAGATGATCGTCCTGGATTGTTTGGGAAGTAGACGTACGTATTTGAATACACAATACCACTCAGTGACAATGGTCGAATGGGTAATTATATTTGGATTTCTGGAACTTGAGCGCGAGTCTTACGGGTGTCTGCACTGTTCCCACGAGTGGTACGGCGAAATCAATTATGAGTTTGATTCAGCTACCTTCCATGCAATGCATCGGAGATCTGCCAGAGGTAGTGTACGTATTAGTCACATCCCTGGCTTGTGAGGATGTCACGATGAAAAAACAACCCACTGGGACGCAGCATAATTACACAGTGGAACCTCGCGCTTAAGATTGCCCTCGAGTTTGATCTGGAGGGGAGGTGACCATATATAGTGAAACTAATTTCCCACAATGTGCTCCTACATAAATAATATGGGGCTAGCGTATAATTATCTTAACTGCAAAGGATATATATATATTATGTTATTGCAGTGAACGTAAGGTGATGTTAAACTATTTAACATATTATAATCGTTTCTTACGTTCTAGCAAAATATAGTACGATACCTTTACAAATCGTTCCTTCCTTATGAAAATATTACGGACTTCAGCAACCCCACGCCACCCCCCGATTGCGGCGGTATTGCATGAGTTAATTCACAGCGACTGCAAAACACCATGTAAATATATGCTGCTGAACGTATACATGCGATTCATAACCCTGTATTATTGAGCAGGCAAAATATTGTCAACAAAACACGTGGTATGAAGAGCAACGTAAAATTAACATCACTGCCTACATCCAACAGACCAAGATTGCTGCCATAACGTGAATTTAGACAATCACAACATATTCCCATGCATCCAGAACGTGGTTCTAACCACCGAAGTCAATGTTTTTATTTACATGATTAGTATAGAGTATAAATATGGTGACCATGTAAACAATCAAGGTGGCTGCCGTTGAATAATCCATGCCTAAGAACAACAGTGAAATAGGGCTAATGACGGAAGGAAAATGAAAAATAAAACACGACGACTAACACCAATGCCAGCCTCGTCCCAAACTTCAGAGAAACAATATGTTTCTATATAATGTATTTAGGTTTGCCAATGTTATATTAATGTTATTATTTTTAATTAGCAAAGTTATAACAGTATATATATTATAGTATAGTCAGGTTCACAATGTTAATATATATATTTTCGTTCATTTTTTTGAAGATTTGCAAACCTATACATTTTTGTAAAAGATATGATATAATGGATCTAAAAAACAATGTTTACATTGTTAAAGTATATATGGCAGTCATCTTGAATGTTTAATATGTTGGACAATGAAAACCTGTATCTCTCAATATATCAGCTGCTAAACCACCCAGCCTTTTGATTTTGTTGGCTAAACCTACATATTGAGGGGCAAGGAATCTAATAAGATCAATTATCATTACTAATTTATGATAGTTATGCATGCTATGACTGAATAATATACATGTTACATAGCGTGTAAACACATGTGTAAATTGGAATAAGTGTGTGCCTTTATTTTCATTTACTAACATCTTATAACCATCATACCAGCAGCATTACGCTGTTGCGTGTATTTCACACATATGTCTCGTTTGTTATAATACTGTTGTGACCTGGTATACTGCCCATTAGTCATCACTATCGTCGTCGGATACACGATTTTCAAAGTATGAATCATCGTCATTCTCACACTCTGTGCTACACAAAAAGAGGTATGTGCATTGGAAGTCCTTGCGTTTGCAGGAACACCTCTGTGATGTCTCCTTTGCATTAGCATCGTACCATCTCAATGATGGTCGTGGGTGCTGGAAGGATGACAGTTGGTTGTGAATGGCTTCAGCAGTCCTCTGGTATCCATTCTGCAGTGGTTCCAAAACACGTACTGAGCAGTGCCGGCCTGGCCGCACATTCTTGCCTGCAAATGTACTCCCAGTATGTGCTGGTTAAGCGCCTCAATTGTGGGTGGTAGCTTGTCACACTCAGCCATGTGTTTACAGGAGAGGTGCTATCGCAGTTCTGGAATGCGCTTGATCTGGATGCCCTTGGGACAACGTGCAGCGCATACGAATTTTTAGCCAAGGTAGACTGCAGATCGTATGTCACATTACTGGTCGCCGATAACATAACAAGGGCATTGACCACGTCAGCGCCGGCCTCAGGAACGATCTTAATCCACGTAGCCGGAAATGCTTTGGCCTTTTCTACACCGAAATCTGTCCAGAATGGCTCAATCGGCAGCACACTCGATTCCATTGAAATGGAGGTCTTCCTCGGCGGCAGGTCATTATTAGCTATGGTCAGCACAATGACATCAGTGTCTAGCGAGAAGGACATCAGCTCAACATGTTCCTTTTGACTCCTTTGTGCTACCAAGACAGCCTGACAGATCATTAAGGTGTCTGCTTCCTGATGCTTGTTGTCTTCAAAGTGAATATTCCTGTTGCTCCTTGTTTGCTTGGATGCTAAAATGATAACCAGTTTGGGGGAACCTCGGTTGTAATGCAAAGTTTTCTCAGCAGCAACTGTGTGAAATCAAACGGCTTATGGTGATGTGTTTTATGCTGTTATCATATCGGACTTGGTACTGGATTGGGTCATTCCCTCCGAGTCTCTTTTCCCTGCTTGTGCTCTTCAGTGAATCCACCTTGTAAGTGTCAAACACTAGAGTGGTTTCATGAAAGCCTCTTGTGAGGTCCATAACTTTGTCAATGAAACATTCACCGAGATCCCTTTAATAGCGTGCGACGTTCTATTGCGAATGGATTGCCATGACTCATTATGGCATCCTTGATCTTGCTGAAGGCATCATGCTCCCGCTTGACCACACTCTTGGATAGATCATGATGCTCATTAGCCTTGTTGTCTTTGACATTGAACTGACCCTTGAACTCGCTTGCCATGCGACACAGTTCAGGAGAAGCTAAGAAGAAGCGTTGTCCTGCATTGGCATTGTTGGAGATTTCGATGAGACAAAGAATGAACCTCCATGAGCTTGTCCTGACGTTCACAAGCATGGTCTGCCTCAATGGAAACAAATGGGAGTGCAGCCTTGGTTATTGATATGTTGTCTAATTCAAGTTTTTTCCACGTCTCTGGCTGGTCAGCCTTGAGTGCGTGCATGTCAGCTATGTAACGTAGCCGGAGTATCTTGTACTTTATTCTGTCTATAGCAACTAACAGCTTGCTCAATTCTTCTCCTGCTCCAAGAAGGAGGTTTAGGTCTGCATTAAAGGTTGCTGAACCAAATAACAGAATCATCTCCACTCGTTGCAGGTACATCATCATGGACCTGAACATGGCATTATCGGTTCTCTGTGCCTCCTACTCCTGGAACTTCTACACGACACCATCCATCAGAGAATAAACAAACAGAGCAGTCACCCTTACAAAGTTTAAATTGCTGCTAGATGAGCAATCCGACTTGAGAATCAGTCACGAGAAACAATGTTACATAAGCTGACTACATATTTCCTGAACAATTCAGAAAAAGGCAACTTGCATGGCATGTTGTTTGTGGAACTGAGAAATGATTTTGACCTATTTAACCATGATCTGATTTTCCTAAAAGTGGACTTGTATAGTTACCAGAACACGAGCTACCTTGGCGCCGATGTCAACTTAGCAAACGTCATCAGTACGTGAAATAATTATGAGAGTGTGTTGTCAGATCCTCTTCCAGTAACAATTTGTGTGCCACATGGGTCAAAACTTAGATTATTATTATTATTATTATTATTGGCATTTCTATAGCGCCATATCTCCGGGACCAGCCGTTCATAGGCGCGTACACACATTATAAAACGTGCATGTAAACAAATGTAAAATATATATGTATAAGGATGCCGATAAATATAATAATTATTAAGACTTGCAAGATTGTATATATATAATGTCACTAAAATACTTGACATATTTGCACAAATATTAAGATAATTAAGTAAAAGAATATATGTTATAACATATAAAATTTTATTAAAAGATAAATAATAATAAAAAAAAAAATATATATTATATAATATAAATAAATAAATAAATTAAATACATGTTAATAAAGTGTCCTACAGCACAGTTCCTAAGTCGAAGTACGCCTGTTTAAATATATAAGTTTTAAGTTATGTTTTGAATTTATTCAAAGTGTCTATTTGACAAACATTTATTGGCAAAACGTTCGAGAGCGTAGGTCCACACACAGAGAAAGCTCGTCTGCCGTAGCCCTCTAAGTTGTAGCTCGGGACTACAGGCAGATGTAGATCAGCATATCGGAGGTTGCGGATGGGCGTATACGATATTATAAGATCTGGGAAATACGCTGGAGCAAGACCATGTAAAGCCTTGAAGACAAGGACCAGCAGTTTACACTGGATACGCCAGCGAACTGGAAGCCAGTGCAGTTCGATCAGCACAGGTGTTATGTGCTGGTGCTTTCGGAGTCTTGAGATAAGTTTTGCCGCCGAGTTCTATACCATCTGCAACTCGATCATAAGTGCCTCGGTGATGCCGTACAGGATCGCATTACTGTAGTCCAGGCGCGATGTCACCATGGCGTGGACTAGTGTCTTATACGCATCAGTAGTAAGACAATGTCTTATTTTTGAAATTGCGTAAAGGTGGTAGTACGCTGACTTGCACATCCGTGACACGTGTGACGACATTGTTAGTCCAGAGTCGATTGTAATCCCGATGTTGCGGATGGTCGATGACGGAACAATGTTGCATCCGCATACACTAACACACGAAACGTCACGCGGGTGTTTACGATTTGGTGCCGTGATGATAATAGCCTCGGTCTTGTTTTCGTCCAGCAGTAGATTGTGGTCTGACATCCACAGCTTCGCTTCTTCGATGCATTGTTCGATGCGGTCAACCGCACCAGCGGCTTCTCCATCCCGAGTTCCACTCAGGTCAACAAACAGTTGGGCGTCATCTGCATAACGATGGTATTTCAGCTTGTGCCTTCTGAAGATAGCACTCAATGGCAGTGTGTAGATGGATGAGAGGATTGGGCCTAGCATAGAACCCTGTGGGATGCCAGACTCGATCAATGTTCTATGTGAGTCGTGGCCACTAACGCACACTGACTGAGTCCGGTTCGACATGTATGACTCTAGCCATTTCAATGCGATGCCTTCAATGCCTATGCTGTGCAGCTGGTTGATTAACATCGAGTGGTCAACAATATCAAACGTCGCACTCATATCGAGCAGCGCTGCCAGCAAACCTTTCCTTTTGTCAAGGGAAAGGAGGTGGTCATTCTGAATGCGCACCAGTGCTGTCTCAGTGCTGTAATGTTGTCTGTACTCACTTTAGAAAATGTCCATCAAATTGTTGTTGTCTAGATGCTGGCGAAGTTGGAGGTTGTGGAGATATATTCCGATTGGGAGGATATGATCAGAGAAAAGCCATGTTTGCCTGTCACAACCATGACAGGCAAAGACATGTTCAACTTTAAGAATCACTTTTAATAATTCTTCAAAAAGTATGTGACAAAAAATGGAGATAAGTTCTTAGTCACAAAATACAAAATGTTGTCATTTTGTGTAGATCATAAATTTGACATTCAGGTTTCGCAAACGATGACAACAAAAAAAAAGTTCGTCTGTTAAAACCTGGTGTCTCGCAGGTGGCATACCTTGTGCAGCCTCTGTACGTTGCGCAGTTGGCCGTCAAAGATGCCAAAGTGAAAGATGTAAGGGCGCTCTCACCATACCTTTTTCCTGCTGCACAGCACTTTTCTGCATCTCTGTCAGAATGACATAGATGCAGATAGTGAATCAGATTACGATGATTAAAGACATCGTGTGCAGTGCGTGTTAACTAACCTATGGCTTCACAGGCAAATTCCAGATAAACTACCCATTTTAAAATGCATATTTACTGTTTCTGATTTAAG